>LQNS02276769.1:9513039-9540099 GCA_001587735.2 Parhyale hawaiensis
CGATCAATCGAACTTTTAACATAAATGAAATAAACTTCTAATATCGATTGTATTTGTCTTGCCTGTCTCAGTCCCATGGGGCCCTTTCCGCTATGGCTCTCACGGAGCCATGGTGGAACCGGGGCCTAATCTTTTCTCACACCTCCCCAAATGACTATATTCTGGACCAGCACTGAATGAGCCAACGAGTAGTAGACTATTTTTAATGATTCACGATCAACATAATTAGATATTGCATAGATTATGCCGAGAACCCTGCTAAGCTTGCGTCCAATGTCTTCAATATGGGACTTAAAACACAGCTTTTCATCCAGGATCAGTCCAAGATATCTTATTTGGCAACGTCAGTAAGCTTTTATAGTTCATTCGCCAATACTAATATAAAAGTCTTTGTTCTGACGATACAATATTTAATTAACTATATAAAAGTTTACACAGGCAACTTTTGAGCACTGGAAGAGTAAAGCTCGTGGGCTTCTTGATGGTACGTAGTACGCAAGTCGGGTTTTGCTGCTAGAATTTGACTTCTCTCTGATGCTTAAAAAAAAGCTAGGATTCCCCGCTAACAAGTCGGCCCACTTGTCGAATATTCATGTTGATTCTGTTATTGTTGACGTACTGGCGAATGGGCGTCCAGTCCACTTGGGAGGGGCTGAGGTGACGAACGGCGAGCAGACGGTCGCCGCAGTGTCCACAGGCCACACTTTCATGATCCTCCAGGTCTGAGCTGAGAACAAAGAAGTCAAGTGTAATTATTATTTTATTTTCAGTGTTATCACTACTAGCCTCGTTATATTCCTAGTTTTACCTCGGTACCCAGTTTAATGTTTTCGCATATATAATTACTTCCGCCAAGGAGGTTATGTTTTCGTCGGCTTTGTCAAGTTTGTCTGTCTCTCTGTCTGTTATTCTGTCAGCTCAAAAAATTAACTGGTTTGGACGAAATTTGCAGCGTTTGTTAGGTATGTTGAGAGGAACAGATGATTAACTTTTGGTGAAGATCCGTCCATCCGTTTATTTGTTTGTCTGCCTCATTTTTCTCAGTGCTATAACTCAAAGAGTTATGGAGGGATTTTTATGAAAATTACACAAGTTGTTAGGTATATCACGAAAAGAAAATGACCAAAGTTTTGTGACGATGCGTTTGTTCGTTCGTCACTGTTTTTTATTTTATGCTTGTTAGCACAATAACTCAAAAAGTAATGAATGGATCTTTATGAAATTAATAGTTGTTAGTAATGTTAAAAGACATAAATGATTAAATTTTGGTCCATATCGGTTGGTTCGTTGGTATGTTTGACTCATGTTTGTCATAGTGTTTGTTAGCAATATAACTCAGGTTTTGAACGGATCTCCAAAAAAATTACTGAATCTGTTAAAACTATTGAAGGGCACAAATGATTAAATTTTGCTGTTGATACAAAGAAAATCATGGTCTCAGAACCAATTTTATTTTTTCGTAATCTTGGCCTTGCTTGGCGGAGGTATGCGCTCTCAGAGAGCTTTAGTTTAGGTTGTTTTTCCGTAACAGCCATGCACCCAATCGGAGAGTATCTGTAAAATGTTGCCCTAAGCTGTGCCGTCGCGTAGGTACCGTATGCGTCGTTAACATATCCGCCTCTCCTATCGTAAAAACTACAGCATCATTAGAGAAATTATGGATTTAACATTCGCCAGTTTCAACAACATCATTCCGTAAGACAGTTGAGGTATGTGGAATGCGGTAAGGTAATTTTTCTTAGCAAGTATGTTAACGCGAGTCGGACGCCACCCTACCTACTGCTGTAACGCGCGCAGCGTATAGCTGCTGTTTTTTTTTTTTTCAATCTTACTGGGCAATTGTATGGCTTGTGCATATTCTATATAGACTTTTGCTTTAATATTACTTCGCCGGAAGGAATGTAAATTGTATCTTTGGTCCTTTAATGTTTTTCTTACATATCTTGTTCAAAAGTTTTTCTATTTCGGCATTTAATCGCTCGCATCTGAGCCAATTTTTGTTGCAGCGGTTTGAAATTATAAGAGGATAGCAGATCATTGGAAGAAGACCAAAATAAATGGAAAACAGTGCGGTATTCACTCATATAAATCCATCTTTAGAATGCCCTATTTCTCTCGATAAACACTCACTTGATTAATTGCATTTTGAAAACGAGAAACTTGACACCAAAAGTGCTTCTGACACATGCGGGTATTTGTCGGGTTGATTTCATCTGCTCGTTTACAAGCCTTTTAAGCAATGTTCTTTAAAAATTTCATCCTTCAGAGAGCTAATAAAGTTTGTAGATGCTTTGAAACATATGTTTGTGCAACTATCAAGATTATAGGACATGTAGGACAATCCGAAGACCCAAATGAAATAATGAAGAAACAGTGCAAAATAGCTACTGATGAATGTACTAGGTTTTCATGACGTCAAAAGTCCATTACCCATGATGCACTACAGCTTGGCTCCTCCCTGTGGGTTAACCTGTTAGTCTCATAATCCTTGAGCATCATCAATAAGAGTAAGAAAACCGAAAGATGCAACGTGCGCACGAAAGTAGTCCCAGAGGCATGACCTACAAAATCTCCCTGGGGTTGCTGCTCCCCATAGCATAGGATGGACGAACTTAACTAACCCAACTCTATGCCCCCCCGAGAGGGAGTTTGAGATTAATAGTATTCCTTCCATTATCATGTTAACTCGTTTACTACTACCGTCACCGTATAACAACTGTTTATTTGGGTTTGCTCTGGTTTCGTTCAGCGTTATTCGAAAGAGCCTGCATCCCATCTAATCATTAAAACAAATCGGTAAGAAATGGGTTGACTTCTACGGCATTGCTGAACGAATTCGTTTAACGATGCTGTTTACGATTGTACATGTGTCAACAAGAGCACAAGAGCCTATGAAACTGTAGGATGAGTTGAGCAGGACTTACAAAGCGTGTTGTAGGAAAAGAAACTACTACTTATCGATAGTTTTTGTTTTAAAAGTAAATATTCATAAATATTCTGTAAGTGCGAAAATATTGCTAAACTTGGGTTTTGTGGGTAAGGAAGGATTGTAAGAATTAAAGGTAAGAAAACATTCTCCCAAATTTTATGACTATTTATTTCCCTAATTCTCTGAACCTTACGATTTCAAAGCATTATGCTCTTCTTTACTGTTTTCGAATCAAGTGAAGCATTCTTAAAAGCGTTTGGATTCTTTGGAAAAAGAGTTCCGGAAGTTTCTGGAACTCTCGAAGATTTTTTTATATTTTAGAAATTTTCGATGCTTTCAGAATGTTTAGGTTCGCCCATCCTATGTTATGGGGAGTAGCGCCCCCAGGGGGGTTTGTGTAGGTTACCTTAGCCATTAGCTAGGCCTTCGGGACGGCTGTCTTTCGTTCCCACTTTGCTTCCTTCCCATCTTTTACTCCTACTTATCTTTCTTCAATCTGTTCTTACTCTTCTTTCCCGACTTGCTGTTCCCATGCGCGTTGATCCTGTGTGGGAACACCCTCGTGCATGGGTTCCACGTATCTATCGTCACACTATGTGTCCCTTGCTTCTTCCTGTGTTAGATCGCCTTTGCTGTGGAGACGGAGACTTAAACTACTCAATATAATACTAATAATAATAGAACATTCTCAGAGTTCCTGAAATATTCTCGAAGCTTCTGGAAAGTTTTCGAAATTTGTGGAGCGTTTTCAAACGTCTAGAACGTGACGTTCTCTAATATTTTGAAACATCCTGAAAGTGCTTGGAAGCGATATCGTCGAAATCGCATACAATTACACATATTGCAAAACAAAACGAGCGGAAGAGGAGTACGTAGTAATCTATATCATACTAAAAATTATGAGAGCTTCATTTAGTTATTTACTTGCTTGTTTGCACACCATCTTATTATGCATATTGAAAAATAAACTGAGCACGAGAAGTTATTTCTACAGGTTGCAACTAGCGTCACGTAAATATTTGTCATTGCTTGCAGGCAGCGTGTTCAATATTTCCTTGGGAAGCAAAGATGGTGATTGTGACCCAACGGGTCATGAGCAATGACCGATTACATCAGGTTATACAAGAGGAGAACCGGAGGTCATCGGTAACTTCCAGAATACAAGAAACCAAACCAAGGGAGGTCACGGAGTTTGGGAGGACAAGTCAGAAACTACCAACATAATGAAAGTACTAGGTACCTACCTACAACAGAAAACCATAGCCGAGAGGGCACGAAAAGAAAATTGTCTAAAGACTATCAATAAGAGCGGGAAAAAATAAAAAAAAGACAAATGATGAAGCAATGGTGAAATGGAAAATCTGAAAACATAGGAGATAATGACGTAGAAATGGAAAAAAATACTAGATAAGTGGAGAAAATTTGAGGAACATAGGAGTAAGTAAAGTGAGCCTGGTAACGATACAAACAATACTAAGGATACAAAGAGATACACTGTATGAAATACAAAAATGGCGGAATATGGAAGGAAGCGAAGAGAACACGGCAAGAAACACATTCTGAACCTTGGACGAGAAGGACCTCCGCCCATTTCTCTCCACTGGGGGTGGGTGAGGACGCAGGGCACGGCGTGGTAACTGAGGCGGGAGGTCCCCCCCATTACGATGATGTCCCCGGACCTTAGCCCGAGCGCGGAGGGGGGCGTCGCTTTGCTGGTGCCTCCTATCAGGAACACGCACGGCAGGCCCAAGCTGAGATACAAAAAACATTTCTTATTAACGACCTGCAGATAAATTCTGCGATAAAGTTTCTCTGAAGGCTACATATGAACACCCATGCATGGACCAGACACGTCTCAACATTTCAAGGGAAATTTCTGCGATCTTCTCAATCGCACCACCACCATTCTATATATTTCTCAATCGCACCACCACCATTCTATACATCTTTTCAATCGCACCATCACCATTCTATATATTTCTCAATCGCACCACCACCATTCTATATATCTCCTCAATCGCACCATCACCATTCTATATAGCTTCTCAATCGCACCATCACCATTCTATGTATTTCTCAATCGCACCATCACCATTCTATATAGCTTTTCAATCGCACCATCACCATCCTATATAGCTTCTCAATCTCACTATCACCATTCTATGTATTTCTCAATCGCACCATCACCATTCTATACAGCTTCTCAATCGCACCATTACCATTCTATTATCTTCTCAATCGCACCATCACCATTCTATATCACCTTAACCTCCATCGTATATGAAACACTGAACGCTGTGGTTGTGACTTTAGGCCGAGGTTTGCACCTTAGATCGTTACTGATCGTCATAGAATAGGAAAAAATGGTAATGTCTCAAAGTAATAATAACTAGAGAGTACTCTGAAATCGCATACCTCCACCAAGCGAGGCAACAGTAACGAAAAATTCAAATTGGCTCTCAAACCATGATTTTCCTTGTATACACACCAAAATCTAATCATTTTTGCCTTTTGATAGTATTAACTCTAGCTGCAATTTTCTCGAAGATCCTTCCTTAATTTTTTGAGTTATGCTGCTAATAGACAATATGACAAACACGAGTCAAACACACAAGCGGACCAACCGATCTGCACCAAAATTTGATTAGCTATGCCTTCTAACATTACAAACAACTCCTGTCAATTTCACAAAGATCCATTTATAACCTTATGAGTTATTGTGCTAACACGCTCAAAATTAAACCTCGCAACAAACAGACGAACGAACATATCACAAAAATTTGGTCACTTACTCTTCGTAACATACCCTACCTAACAACTCATGTAAATCCATCCAGAACTTTTGAGCTCTAGCACAGAGAAAAAATAGGCAGACAAACAAACGGACGAACGGATTTCCCACAAAAGTTAATCATCGGTTACTGTTAACATACCTACATACCAATCCCTGAAAATTTCGTAAAGATCGGTTCACTACTTTTTAAGGAATCTTGGTGACAAACAAATGGACAGACAAACACAACAAAAACATAATCTTTTTGGCGGAGGTAATAACAATAAGTGAATCTTCATTAAATAACAATTACAGTGGAACTCTATAACGTAGACGGGCATAGTACCTCAGTTTCGCTAGAAGTGTAGTTTCGGAGTACGTTCTGCAGCACGTTGGTTTACGACATCTTCGTAAAATATATTCTTTGGAATACTCCATAGAAAATTGTGAAGTTTACAGTTGAATACGCTACCGATCAAGTGATGCATCTTATTGCTGACCACTCAGTAAGGTGTCGGCTATTGCTGTAATGTACTATAGATGGCGGTGTATCCGATCCTAGTTTCTTTGCATAACTATTCTCAGTTTAGGAGTCTCCATTTCAGGAATTTTTTGCTTTGGGAGTCTCAGTTCCAGGAATTCTATTATATGTATTGGGTTCCAGAACAGTGATAAATCGATCTACCCATCACATCTCTACAAACACTGGTGAAGGCATGCAGACATTAAAACGATACAAAGGATAAAAAAAATAGCTCTTCGGAAAAAAGCTGACAAAGTCAGTTCATCTAGAGGCAACTGCTGAAAGAGACAGATGTTATTTGAAAAGATATGTGAAGAAAAGTAAGCGATAATCAATACAACAGATAGCGAGCGAATTTCATCCTAGTTCTATCACAATCTTTACGAAAATAATATGAACTTACACATCTACAATGCCACCAGGAAGCCATTAGTGTCCGCCCTATGAAGTAAAAATTCATACTGTTCACATAATAACATCAGAACTGCACTGTCAATGACTGTAAACATGTAATGTGGTCGCATGAGTTCAACCTCTTATAGAGCAATGGGAGGATTGGGGTGAGGCGAGGGCCACATGAACTCATAATCCCATCATAGATTGTCTCCCCCGCTCAGGCCTCTGGAGGCTTCAGAACAGTTTTGCTGGGATGGTCTTCGATCCCTTTATAGGGAGTAATAGAAGTTACAGGACTATTGGCAAGTTTTGAGTGACCTAAAACTTTCCTAACCTGGTTTCCAAAAGATTTAATAGCATGAACTGATACCCACAATCTCCAGATTGATCCCCATTGAGAATTTATAGGATGAACTCGAGAGGATCGTACGTGCCGCAACTGCCTTCAACATTGGTGACTTGGAGAGCAAAGTTGCTTTAATTACGGCCAAAAGTAGAGCTAAAAAATACTAGTAGAATCACTGCCAGGTAGAATGAAAGCTGGGATTCCTTGCTTCCGCCCATACGAGCTATTGTCAATGCATCAGAATCACTTGGGCTTCTGAGAAAGAAAAGAACAACAACTTGATCGTGCAAGCGCGATTAATTGCTGTAGATCTGCGAAGCTTGGAGATGTTATGTTAGATGGGGAGCGGGAGATGCAATTTGTGAAAAAGAAAGGCAATTATCAAAGAGAAATGTAATTTGTCAAAAGAGAAATACCATTTGTGAAAAGGGAATTGCAATTAGCCAATAGAGAGATATCATTTGTCAAAAGGAAATTAAATTTATTTCTCTCTTTTCTCTTGTCCTCTATATCCTACTAACATAATGGCAATAGCTCATAGAGTGCCGGGGCGTATGTTCCGGTGTCGCTTTGGGAATGGGCCTATTGTTCGTCTACTGCCGCCTATCTAATCTAATCTTATCAAGAAAGAAATACAATTTTAAAAAGTGCAATTCGTCAAAAAGGAGCCGTAATTAAAAAAAAGGCTACTTTGTCAAAAAAAAAATGCAATTTTTCGAAAGGGAAATAAAATTGGTCGTTAGTGCAAACTTCAAGAAGTCCGCGGGCTCTTTCAAATCCCAACATACCTGACGGAGAGCAGCGGGGCCGTGTGTAGAGGCTCCGAATGGTCGGTGTGGGGGCCGAGGCTAGTGCCGGGATGGTAGTAATTGACGATTGCCGCTTCTGCTTTGAAGTTCCGCAGCTGCACGGCAGTCACGGTGCCTGCGTCAGCGGCTGTAGGGCCGTCAGGAGGCAGGAAGGCAGCAACTCCTGCAGCGACGGCCTGCGACAGCGTGGCAAGGCAGGCTGGGAAGGGAGACCGCCGGGCCTCCGAATAGAGCTGCAAGAGGTAAGCACAAAAAGCTTTTTGGTACTCGCTGTACTGCAGAAATTGCATGGTAGATAAACCTACCACCGAATCTCGGGTAAAAGGTCGCATACCGCCATCAGCGGCAAACCTTAAGGAGAAGATGGGGGAGTTTAGAAGATCTACCTCAGATTACAATCAAACTTATTTAGCAAGAACTACGAAGAATCCATGCATGGAAACAGCAAACGCAAAAGGCAGAGCACGAGTGGAGAAAAAGACGTTCACTGCGAGTCGTGAAAAATAATAAAAGGAATGTCGGTATGAGAAGAAAGACTCCTCGAAGGTCGAGCTGGGGCTAAAGCAACCTATGAAGTCTCCTAGGGAGTAACCAACCCAACCCTACTGTCAGTTGTATGACCTCTGGCGGAAAGGTGGGAGGGAAAGGGAAGCACAGTTGTGCCGTCTGGCTTTTCGAGAATAACTCTCGGAGTAGAGAGGGTCCGCTAATACCGTAGGATGAAGTAAAACGTGCTAATGGATCAACACTGTACTTGTGAATACTGATGCAGGCTTGGTACAGACAGATAAACAGGGAGGTCTTAAGATGATGCTCCGCTGTCTGATGCTAAACTTAAAGTGCTGCCAGCCGAGGCGCGGCCAGCTTATTTATTACCTACCTAGGAAAGACATGCAGTACAGGTCTGCACATCTTTCCACCTCCTAACGTGTAATTCCAACACGCTTAACAATTTACGCAGCATCAGCGGGAGAATTTTCTAAAAGTTGATCCTTACTGATCTACCAAGTTCTCTCCTAATCCCAGAACATGGTCGTCTGGTTTAATATACCCACGATCTCCATTCAATCTAGGTAGAATGCTCATAGCGGTGATTCCACTACTGGGTTTTAGTGTTACATTTACAGAGAGCTACAGTGGGTCACTGAAAGCACTGCAACAAATAGAAAGTGAAGAACTGCTCATTAAGCAACTTGGCATTATCCTTGTCTAGGTCAATCCACCTGACTGCCTGCGTGAGATTGTGATGATAGCTCAATTGCTTCTGGTAGTTCTTGGGTAGAAAGGTATACAAATAGAAAAATCGGCCTGGTATACAAAGATAGTTACTTCCAGTGCTGAATGACCTAATAAATCGTTACGAAGAGAAGGAGTCAATATATCAGCTGTTACTAATTCAAACTTACAGCAATCCAATAAGGATTTTCGCCCTTCAAAAAAATTAGCTACCTCCGGCAAGGATGTTACATTTTTTCCCAGGATTGTTTTTCTATTACTAATATAACTAAATAATTTATGAACTAATCTTCATAGAATTTACAAGAAATGTTAGAAAAATCAAGAGGAACAGATGATTTAAGTTTGGTAACGATTCGTTAATCCGTCTGTCTACCTGTCTACGATTGTCTTTTAGCATTGTGTTACCTAGGGGACGGCTGCAGACTCGGCACTACCGGAGTGTAACTGTAGATGTTTCTATCACGAGTGTTGTCCACTGCGAGGGTCGACCCGAGTATAATATGAATAGAATTCGAGTTACATTACAAATACGATTCAGGTACGAATTATGTCTAGTATTAAGCAAGCTTCGATCTTACCCAATGAGTTTTACGTCACGAATAATATACTGCAAAACATTATTTCTCAATAGGTTCACAGAGTAAAATATTATACATATGCCTTCAATGTTCTTAAAATAAACTACAGTGCTCACAAAATTAATTCCGAACAAACATACTCATCAAATGGAACTATGTTAAGGGATTCAACGCCCTCTTAGCAAATATTTTTGTTTACAAATGGCTCTATAACAATATAAAAATACTGTAAATCAATTCCTGAGAACAAACCTTTTCACTCATGGAAATTTAAACTATGTAGCGTCAGTGCCTATATTATTAGCCCAGCCCAGAGATTTAAGGAACATAGTTTATTAGCATAATTTGAAAGTTTTAACATCTTAGCGCAAGACTCGTCGTTGCGACCCTAGTCAATCTATACAAATGTAAATCTATGTAATAACTAGAGAAGCACTCTGAGAGCGTATTAATCCGCCAAGCAACGCAATGTTAATGAAAAATTGCAATTGGTCCTGAAACCAGGATATTTTTTTTAATCACCAAAATTTGGTCATTTGTGCTTCTTAACATTCCCAACAGTACTTATAATTTTCTTGAAGATTATTATTATTATTATTAGATTGAGGGTGAAGATTCGTCCATAGATTTTCAGTTATGTTCCGATAGGCATATTGATAAACATATAGTCAAACTCACAAATGGGTAAACAGATCATCACAAAAATTTCCGCATGTGTACCTGTTAACATTCGCAACAATTACTGCTGCAATTTTCATGAAGAACCATTCATGATTTTTTTGGTTATGTTACTGACACACACAAATACAGAGTAAAACAGACACACGGACACACAGAGTGTCTCAAAACTTTGGTCATTAGCTCCTCGTCACATTCCGTTGGTAACTTTTTGAATTATGTTGCCAAAAAAAAGAAACAAGTAAACAATGAAAGAAACAAAAATTTGAACGGATCTTCACAACGAGTTGATCATCTATCTATTTCTTCTAACATACCGAACAATCCCTGTAAACTTAGTAAAGATCCGTCCATAGCCTTTTAGTTATCTTCGTGACCGACAGCCAGATAGACAAAAAACGCTGACAAAAACATAACCCATTTGGAGGAGGTGCTACGTACACCTGTACGTACGTAGCAACTTACCCGTATAGTGTAGGTATCGCCTCTTTCATAAACTTTATGTGGCATACAGCGTATCGTGGAAAAGGATCTGGGGACAGTAGGGAATGGTTGTAACCATTGTTTTACTATACAACGTAAACTTTTATTTTTCATATGGATAACTTTTAAGCTACGTATTTCAGAAACTGAACGCAGTGCAATTTTTCATGGGTACAGCGAAGAGGACCCACCTTTGTGTCCCAGTTGTGGTGGTATCCAAGCGTACTCCAGCGAAGCTGCTGACACAAGGCACTACCAACACCACCCCTGCGCAGGCAGATTTAGATTAGATATGAGACTACTATAGTTTTCACTGGCCGTGTTACACTGTTTTTCCTTAATAATTCTTAAACGAATTGTCGGATCACTGTGGTATTTGAACATAAAGCCTTTTACACCCCTTCCTAATTTATGCCCCACATGGTAAACCGTATTAGCAACATGTGTTTATAGAGGAGTTTACACGTGTATATTAAGCCTATATTAAGCTGAAGCCAGGAAGTCGCTTCTCCACATTCGGACGACGCCCAACTTGTGCTGGGGCGTGTTGCAATCAGGCCTTCGGTGTCACATGTGCTACACCGGCCTCCAATGCGACATAGGTTGGGTAACATTGACAACAACCCTCCAAAATTGTAGGGTAATGAGCTGGGTAACACCGCCTTTGTTTACCAACGTTGATTATAATTCTCGATAACTAGTATTACAATATGTATGACTGCCATATATTGCTTGAATTTTAGCATGTGAACCACTTTTGTGTAGTTTTCTCAACTATTTATCCTAAAATACAGGTAAAATAAAGCTCCGAAAAAAGTGTACATATTTAAGCTTGACGAAAGTCCCGCAACACTTTGTTAGGGCGCTGAGATCACAGGTCGCATTCACTGCTACACGTGTTACCCTCACAGTGTTAACCGGGGTCACCTTGTGTAAAGGTCAATGCGACGTGTCATCTCAGCGCCCCAAAGAAGTGTTGCAGAATTTGTAGAAAACTCGTACCTAAACATTTCTGGAGGAGCCTTATTATGGCTGTATTTCAGGATAAAAAGATCAAAAAATATGCAAAAATGCTTCAAATGCAGGAGCTCAAGCAATATATGACAGTCATACATTTTTTAATACAAATTGTTTACTATCAAAGACAATGGTTGTAAATGAAGGCAGTGTTACCCAGCTCATAACCCTACAATTTTGGGGCGTGTTGCAACCAGACGCCGGTGTCACCCTCACGGTGTTACCCGTGTAGCAGTCGATGCGACGTGCGATCTCAGTGCCCCAACAAAGAGTTGCGGAATTTTCGTCAAGCTTAAATCCATGCATTTTTTGCGGAGCCTCATATTAAGTGTATCTTTGGATAAAAAGTCAAGAAAACTACACATAAGGGCTTCACATGCTTGAATTCAAGCAATAGCCTATATGGCAGTCGTACATTTTGTAATGCTAATTATCGAGAATCATCATCAATGCTTGTAAACAAAATGACAAAAAATGAATGGTACATTTCCCTTTGTTTGTTGGAACAGAAATTTTCTTGCACAATTACCTCGATGGTAATGCCTCTCTACTGGGTGAATATGGGGAAGACTTGCCAACTTTGATTTTTAAAGATTTTTCTGAAAAAAATTCCAAAGTAACCCCTTAGCGAGTTCTACAAAATTTCTGACTACCTTCGATTTCACAGATATTAATTGCAGTTATAGTACATTAGCCTAAATAGTATAAATGCACTATCCGATTGGGCTAATCATATTTAGGTAAAAAGTTACAGCCTGTAAAAGAAATGCAAAATTCTGACCCTTTATGTGTGAAAATCGTTTTCATGAATTGTGCATTTCCCTTTGTACGTTTGAACAGGAATTTTCATGCACAATTACTTCGATGGTAATGCCTCTCTACTGGGTGAAGCTCCTAAGTTTTTTTTTTTTTCAACTTCCTCTGCTGTCTCACTCAAGACAAACTCTCAGACAGGCAATGAGCAAGATGCCCAACAATCAAGTTGGGGTAGATCCCATACCCTGCAGGTAGAAGTTTTTAAAGTTTTTTCTTAAAGTTTTTTGTTTTTATTTTTTTTTAGTTTTTAAAAGTTACACATAATTATATTATACTCTAGTATATAGGTAAAGGGCTTCTCCTTCTACAAGCACCAAGGTTTGCCGGGGGTAGGTGCCCATGATTTCGGAGAAGGTAGGCACCAGAGAATCTTCCTCGCCGACTTCACAAGTGGGCATGATGAGCTGAGCCAGGGTAAGTGGGTAACTCCCGAGGTAACTGCCAGTCGGCTGACTGGCGAGGTGGCTGTTGATATGTGTAAACAATATCCTGTTATGTTTATCCCTTACTGATGAATACCATGCTTTGTCTAATACGAATTAATCATGTGCGATTCTCACTGACTGTATTACGGTATTCATGGAACCTGAACTCGAACCTGAACCATGCTCAGCCATGTGTGTGACTGACTCGTTCTTCCCTTGTTATACGCCGTCCCGACGACAGCGCGTAGCTGCTCAGCCTGCTCTTGTAATATATGCCGTGTTTCTCCAATGTAGTGTGAGTGAAGCTACTGTGTTTCTTTTATCGCCACAACTCCACCGTTTATAAGTCGGCACCACGCTATGTACAAGTCAACAGTGGCTGCCTGGCGGCCACGCCACCTGGCTGAAGGCTGCGCTGGCTCGGCGGACCGCTGCTCAGCCGGGCGTGGCGCTAACAGGCTGAGGTACCGTGCGGGGGCTTGACAGACAAACTGGATTAGTTATTATATTCAGAAGTTCAAGTCTCCGTTTCTAGAACAAAGGCGATATCACAGAGGAAGAAAGAAGGCACATATGGTATGACGATAGACACGGGGAACCCAGGCACGAGGGTGTTCCCATCCACGATCAACGCGCATGGGAACAGCAAGTCGGGAAAGAAGAGGAAGGACAGATGGAAGAAAGATTAGTAAGAGGAAGAGATGGGAAGGAAGCAAAGTGGGCACGAAAGACAGACGTCCCGAAAGTCTAGTTAGTAGCTAAGGTAACCTACATGAGCCCTCCTGGGGTCGCTGCGCCCCATAACATAGGATGGGCGAACCTAACTAACCTAACCCTTGGCCTATGACCCATCCTATGCTCCCTGAGGGGACGGCAATCTGGATAGTAGGAAAAGCTGTAGTAATCAAATCCTCCTCATACATTTTGAAACGATTATTAGTATCAATCAGACTGATAAAGGTTGTTAAGTTTTATGTAAGAATCCCACTTGTTAAAGCTTTTCAGATTGGTAAAGGGCAGAAGGAACTACTGGGCTAAGTCCTAACGGTGTCAAGTGACCGGGAGGTGAGAAAAAGTGTAACACGGCTAGTGACAACCATAGTAGTCCATTCCTCTAATGACGGTAGAAACAGCACGGGAGAATCTTTGTGAACAGGAACAAGTGCACAGTACCTCTAATTAACAGTGTGACATACTCGATATAGACAACTTTTAACTTATTTGACATTAAGAACGTACGCTGACGCGGGACTCTATTAGTGTAGTGTATGTTGTTGGACTGCCATAGTCAGCGTGGCCGAGCAAGTAAGGTACCGTAAATAGCGGCACACACCGAGCAGCTCCACAGATCTAAAATCCCTGCAGTGTTGTGCTGAGTGTCCGTAGATGATGCTAAGCTCTCAAGTTATTATTATTATATTGAGTAGTTTAAGTCTCCGTCTCCACAGCAACGGCGAACTAACAGAGGAAGAAGCAAGGGACACATAGTGTGACGATAGATACGTGGAACCATGCACGAGGGTGTTCCCACACACGACTCAAGTTCTTGGTTGGTTCTGTAGTAGCGCTCACGGATCCAAGATTAAGTCTTTAATCAATTCAAACACAGGATATTTTTATAATTAATATGCATGATACAGTTCTATTCATTTCAGCTGTAACTACGTAGAATTCACCCTACCACAACCAGTATAGTTACAACATAAATAACACAATGTGTCAAAAGTTGCTTTTCCTGCAAGCAACCAATGTTCTATGTGGTCGTATAGAGGCGCAAGTATTATACACGGTGTTTCAATGTTATGGAATTATTTCCAATATGATAGTCACAAAAATCGCAAATGCATATAACTACCAGTGAGTTATAGACTTTTACTATTCAATTCATATGCAACAAGAAATTTAAAAATATCGTGAAAGTTCAAGTAAGATATAGAGTTCTACTCTTCAATTCATATTCAATACAATAATCAGCAAACGTGTAAGTGTACTACCCAGTAAATTACAAGCTTTATTCTCCCACTAATAAATGCACTGGCCACATGCCTTCAGACTTGTGGTTTAAAGACAAAAAGATTCAGAGTAGATTCCATACCATTTTGAAAAGCACGATTATCAAATCATTGACAGAATAAATGATAATCACAATAATATGAGTAAATAAAGGTTAAAACACACCTATCGTACAAACCTCTCCATAACTTCACGCCACCACGTCACGCTCTTGCCAGGTGTGGGGCACCCACAGATGCGGAGGTTATCCTCACTCGCAGTGGATGAACAGCTGCACCTGCCGCAGTGGCTCGAGCTGCCGCCACCAACAACGGATGAGGAAGTGGCAATTGCTTCCGAAATTGGAGGGAAACTGATGCTGCAGCGGGAAGCAGAAGAGCATTTGACAGTAGAAATTTCAGCTGAACTCGATTCGGCATCATCAGAGGGTTGAGTAGAAGAGACATCGATCATGGAAGAGATTTTGGCTGATTTGGTGCAAAGCGATACAGACACGGAAGCAGATTCAGTAGTATACGAAGAGCCCCTCGAGAGTGTATCAGTGGGGAGGAATGACGAATCGAACGATAGTTGGGCACTAGATGTGGTATCGGCAATAATTTTCGAAGAACTATCAGGATCAAAATTTCCTGTGTCGGGAAGCATACTATTATTACACTTACCATGTGCGCCAGACGTTTTAGAAATATCACTTCTTGAAGAGCACTGAACATCGCCGGCAGAACAACAATACTTGCGTTTCGTTCCATTGGAGTCGCCACCGACCACGTTGCAGTTTCTGTCCGCATTTTCAGAGGAACTTACGCATGCATCTCTCTGACTAATGCCAAGTTTACGGCCTGATGGTTCCACATTAGTTTCTACACCAGCGATACTTATATTTTCTGTATCAACATTAATGCTGCCAGCATTATGATAGTTTACAGTTCTAACGTTGTCATTGCTAACGAAGCTGCTATTGTTACAGGTATCTTGGAAATTATTTCTAACATTAACCGACGTGTTGCTCTCATTTTGTGAAGTAATATCACTGACATTATCGGCTGGATTTGTATTAACATCGCCAGTATTAAAGTTAATGGAATTACCAATTGAGGGATTAACATTGTCGGGAATTATATTGTTGGTGCTGACATTATTCTGGATTTTCATGTTGATGTTGCTGATGTTATTGATGTTTGGCGGATTCGGGTACTCCATGAGACACTTCGAGGCCCACAGCAGTTCTCCATTTGAGGTGAAGGCGTCGTGAATGACTAGCAGGCCTGCAAGAGTCAAATAATAACAATGAGTAAATAAAGTCGAGTCTCCTTAGACATCTTATGGTGGGGCCATACTATACATTTCGCACGTTGTTCTTGGTACGGTATCTACGCTACCGACTTGAAATGTGTATCGGGGCGACGTGCGAGCTGCGCATCCTTGCATTAAGTTGTGCGTGCGGCTGCACAGTGTAGCCCCGGCATCAAACATGCACCCGATGATGTAACGAAGCAGGGACACGTATTAGGCTGGACAATAAGTTCTTACCGTTTTTTTTTACGTTTTGAAATGTTGTGAGTCTCCGACCTAATAATATCCAGAGAGAAATGCAGAACGCAAACACGGAGGTGTTCCCCTAATGGATCAATGTGCGTCAATAGAGCAAGTCAGAAAGAAAAATACAACAGAATAAGTAAGAAGATGCACTTAAAGAGCGCACATCCTCGCTATGCAACGCAATGAGACAAAGTGGCAGCCTGATAGACAAACGGACGGACAAATCATCAAAATTTTAATCACCTGTTCCTAGTAACATTCTTAACACTTCCTTTAACTTTATACAGATCCGTTCATACCTTTTTCAGTTATGTTGCTAAGAGATAGACAAAGATACCAACACAAGACTACATGCTTTTTGCTTACCTGGGTGTTGATCGAGCGAATACACCCGCCACAGGTGAGGGGGTTGCAGCCCCAGCTGGCAGTGTCCCCCACAGTCGGTGGTAAGGACCTGGGGCTCCAGTAGCGTGACGCCCTAAGGTAGTAATGGCAAGTACTAATTTATACGACTAAGATAGGATGATTACAAGAGGCTACCTATAACGAGGGCCCAAAATAGTCATATATGTAATATGCACGTTCATTTTCCATATTTTATTGCGCTCATATTTACATCTCTTGCTATTTTTTGGAAATGAATACTAAGCCAGCAGGCCGAGAGTAGTAATACAGTCTTCGATTTTAATTTTCTACAATTTACTGCAATCATTTGCAATCTTTGTTCTTTTCGTTGCAGTGTTCGAAGAAAGCAACTCGAGCACTTACGCACACAACGACTAAAAAAATATGACTATGTATATGATAACGTAAATAATGTAAAATCTGCATTGCAAAGAAATCGAGAAGACAAAATATGCTCTGTAGCTCCAAATCATGATCGCTTGAGGTATGCATGTAAGTATGTCGTCACTAACAACACATAAAATTTTCAAGTGGTAATATTTTGCCCCTTCTAAATTTACACGTTGAACTATTTAAATTAATTAATGCTTCAAATTGGGAAGAAGCAAATATCACTTACGAATCAATTGGAAAGAAAAACTGTGCTAATTTTACAGAAAATAAAATATTTCAACAAAGCCTAAATACAAAGAAAGCGTTGACATATAAAGTCAAAAACACACTAGTGGCCAAAATACAAGGAATGGAACCACGAAATATTGTTAAATACTTATTACTCAAATATTTTGCATGTATGTTTTTTATAAAATTTCCACAAAAATATAGTTGGAACATATGATTAAAGTATGTATTACATAATAGGCATTTAAATGACTATTAACTGTAAATAATTATTCAACTTGGAAAAACACGCATTTTGCCCTAACCAAAGTTAAGGAGCACATACGAGATCTTAATATATTGGCCACTACGATACTACTGTCAGTTACTCACCGGTTCTTCAGGTGCGATGTTGACTAAACTGCTCAAGTCCGGCCGGGGCTTTTTACTTTTATAATACTTAAAAGCTGATCTAAAGTTATCGGGTTCCATGTTGCTGTAACAAGGTAATTTTAATGCTTCAATGCCACCACCAGGGACTTGATGCTTTGCACGTAGCTAAGCCTTGAATCTGATCAGACGTATATGTATACATATACATGGCAATAGCTCAGAGAGGCCGGGGTGTTAGTCCCGATGTCTCTTTGGGAATGGGCCTCTTGGTTCGTCTACTGCCGCCTATCTAATCTAATCTAGTAGATTACACTATATCATTACCACCCGCAAACGAAGTGAGAGAGGTGATAATGTTTTCATTGATGATTTAGGCTAAGTATATTTGTCTGTCCACTCAATAATTGGTCGAAGGAGTTGAGCAATGTTCATTATTTTTTGCAGGGAGTCTGGTGGGTTGCCCTCAATGTGACCCATACTAAACATCTAAGAATAGCTGGCCATAAAAAATGACGGCAATGAAATTCACTCTCCACCCAAAAACAGGTAGAAGGAGTTGGGCTATGAGCATGATTTTTTGCAAGGAGTCTGGTGGGCTTTCCTCAGTGTGACCCATGCCAAGAAACTACGATTAGCTGGCCATCAAATATGACGGCAATAAAATTTGCTCCCACCGCGGGTGATGGTCTTAGGCCACGAGGCATTCTAGTTTTAGTTTAAGCCTCCCTAGACACAACACGGGTATTTCAAGAGCAGTTGTATAAGAAAGTTTGGGCCTCCCTAAATAAGTGCTAAACTCTTCTACGAGAGGAAAAGGAAGGGACTTATAATACGTCGATAGAAACGGGGAACCCATGCACGAAGGTGTTCCCACACAGGATCAACGCGCACGGGAACAGCAAGTCAGGAAAGAAGAGGAAGATCAGAACAAAGCAGATGAGCAAGTAGGAGTACGAAAATGGATGAAAACAAAGTGGGCACGAAAGAGAGACGTCCCGAACACCAGCCTAAATAATGGCTAAGGTAACCTACGCGAGCCCCCTGAGGTCACCGCGCCTAAAGTTGAGAACAACTAAGGGTATCATTTCGTTTTATGCACGTTAATATTTTTTCTTTTAAATCAACTCAACTTTTGATGCAGAGGTTAGATTAGGTTAAAAAACCTATTTAAAAAGTGTTCCATTACACTCTGTCATCGCCGGGTATTTTCTCCCATATGAAAACAATGGGAACTTCAAAGTCATAGGTATACTTAAAAAGTAGAGCCAACCGCCCCAAACCGATTTCAGATTCGTGATCTAAATCAAAAGTCGAGTCGATTAAAAAAACATGATTTTCTTAACGTGCATAACACGAAATTTTACCCTATGAAGAGCGGCATTACAGGCACGACAGGAGCATGGTCAAATTGAGTCAAAAATAACTTCAGGAACTCTCGGGGGCGCAGCTCCCCATAACATAGGACGGGCTAGTCAGACTATACCCAAAAATCGCGTCCACTCTTACGGTGGAAGGAAAAATGTAGTAATGAGGAAGTTATGAGCAAGGGGTCATCGTGCATGGAAAGTGAAAGCTACTTGCAACTGCGCCACTTTCGCAAAATTCACCGAAATAACTGTCGAGTGGTAAACAGTATATTAACGCAGTGCAAAAGTAGTGCGGAGCTGAAAGAGGTGTATGTAGTTTATTATTATTATTATATTGAGTAATTTTATTCTCCGTCTCCACAGCAACGGCGATCTAACAGAGGAAGAAGCAAGGGACACATAGTGTGACGATAGACACGTGGAACCCATGCACGAGGGTGATCCCACACAGGATCAACGCGCATGGGAACAGCAAGTCGGGAAAGAAGAGTAAGAAGAGATTGAAGAAAGATCAGTAGGAGTAAAAGATGGGAAGGAAGCAAAGTGGGCACGAAAGACAAGGTGTATGTAGTCGCTCAAACTTTTTGAAAGTGCAGTTGGGTGTGTACTAGTTTAACCTTTTAGTGCAAGTACCCCTATCCACAGATTATTACTATTATTATTACCAGGATAAGAGTCAGGCATTTCTCGGGGCTGGACTCAGGAGTCGGAGTTTGACTTCTTTCATAGCCTCCTTGCCCGCAGCGTTCACAGAGTTACAAATAGAAAAAGAAAAAAAAAAGCATGTCACGCAAAACGAGGAACGCAGGCATGGGATCACGGAGAGCGACAGTAAGAGGAGTAAAAAAAAAGTCATCACTACTGAAACAAAAAAAAAAAATGAAGAAAAAATAAAACATCCCCCGAGGTAAACAGAGGTAGCTTTCACTCTGGTTCCGGGGGTCGTGACTCCCCCATCACGCGTGCAGCTCAATGTACCCCTACTTTACGAACGTTTGGAAGAAGTTACCATGACGTTACTGCCTGGGGATCCGAACGAATTAGGTGTAGAAAAACGTATTCCATGAGCTGGGTGACTCATAGGCGTCTGTGACGTCAGCTATCCAGCTCCGGGGTGTTATATAGAGTCTGAAACTGATCCGACGGCTAGAAACTAAACGATCGTTTGAAGTCGGTGCATCCCCCGTTACGGAATGGTTAACAAACACGAAGTGCCGAGCGTTTAGAGAAGATGAAGCAAATACAGACGTAGTACAGTAATAATAATAAATAGTAGTAGTAAGTTACAAACACCGGCATAACCTAGTTAGAGAGTCGGAGTTGAAATTAATGGGACGACCACGACTCCTGAAATCCGGGTCCAATCTACACAGTTTCACTCATTTATTCAAAATTTGAGACCCAAAACGGTGGAAATAATGGTAGATGACACTGCAAATGCCAAAAAAATTGCTCAACTTGTTCCATGTGTATTCCTACTTTTAGTAGTCAGTAGTATGTCTGAGTCGACAGTCTCCTTTTGCTCAATCTCTTTTTCATTCATTCATTCGCGCAACGGCAAGACCCAATGATATTCCACGGTAATGAATTGTTTTTTAGTTTACTGTACAAGACAAATGCCGTACAATGGAAAATACAGTTGGGCTTTCGCTATAAGAACCTTCTCTCAAGTAGGAATACAATAGATGAAAGAACTGTTTTATCCATACAGCACAGCCTGAATAAGAGACGGTTAAGAAGTCAAGAGTTGGAGTCACGGGAGTTCCAGGAGTCGGAGTGGCATCCTATACTGTCCGACTCCACAACTCTGCTGCTTACAATAGGTGGTTGAAGTTGCTATATTGAGCTGCACGTGCTACCATGGGAATGAATGTATAGGTAATCCTCGAATAGCCTCCTACGGCCCCTTGTTTTATGCAATTTTCTGATTATGCTCAAAATTTTTACTTCCCGGAGCTTGATACATAAACTCAAGAAGCAAGAGTACATGCAGGTGAATCCCCTACTCTGTTAGAAAAATATTTCGTTAATTCGAACAAACTACGGGATTTGGACATCTAACGAGTAAGCAAGTTTATTATTATTATTATTATTATCATTAAAACTTCACGCCGGGCGTCCACGGACAGGTAGCGTGACCCAAATGAAGCATTTGGCAACACCGGGAAGCCCGAAACGCTGCTAACGGTAATAAAAAACACATTAACAGCTGACTTAAACGCCTGTAGACCAACACGACCGCAAGCCGATACCGGCAATGAGTTCCAAATCCCAACAGACCAGGGTACGAAACACCGACCGAACTGATTAGTTCGGCACCTAACATTCTACAACGTGAAACAGTGCGCGCCGACCGCAGCACGTGTAGTTCTCCTCGAGACTTTCAGGGCAGGGGCAGAAGAATGCAACCAATGCCTCTCATTATTGTACATGGTACACCTTATAAAACATACAGAGTTCGGCCACTCCTTTCCTGTGGGACAGGTTCACCAGATCATTATCCGCGCACAGCCTGCTGGCCGAACTAACAAGTCGGTCCAACAGGCGTAAGTGACTGCCAGCAGCAGAAGCCCAGACGCATCTGCGGACAACCTCACTGTCACCAAACACAGAATTCACCTCACGCAGGAGCCCAACCTTACTGGAAGCACGTGACACCAGTTGCCTAATATGCGGCTCAAAAGTTAGCTTCTCATAAGTTATTTTTATTATAGTTATAGTTTTACCACCGCATCCACTCGATGAGTGATCTGCACAGTGCAAACTCGGTCGTTCTCCGCAGCTTGGTAGGAATAATTTATCTCGGCATTCCTGCCGGAAAATCTCGGTTGGCTCAGTGTGCTACTACTGGCAGGAAAAAAAGGCGCAAAGTATAGTAGGAGACACTCAAGTGGTCGGCCCCATTTGTGTCCTTCCACCCGAGAGAGACTAGAGATGTCCCGCGTACCAGGTCGGCTATCTCGATCGACAGCCCACCTCACGGGGCAGAAAGAGGAAAGTAGAGAACCTACCTAACTTTACAATACTAACCTCGTCAGCAGAAACTGCGGCAAACTGCAACACCTCCTGCGGATAAGGCACTCGGGAACCTTGGGTGCGTGATGCCCAAACATATTGTGGCAGGGAAAGGGCTCGCCACAATATGCCCCTGAGGGCGCTTCTCATAAAAAACAACACCAAGAATCTCCAAGGAGCTAAGTGTCATCTATCTCCAGATGGGGATGCTGCGGTAGAAGTGTCCGAGACCGACTGATAATCATCGACTTGGTCTTACTGGCTAAAATTTCTCGCAGAAGTTTACCCAAAGAAAACGTGCATACGTGAGAAAAACCTCTCAGGGTAGCCTACTGCAAATCAATACAATATGCTAGACCAATGTTAAACTTGACCAACTGTTGATATCTAAGAAAGATTAAACAAAAAAATTAGATGATGCATGAACGAAACACTAAATTTGCGATGTGAGGAGTCAAGAGTTCAAATTAAGGACTATTGTGTCAAAATTTTGAACGAGTTAGGGTGAGTTCACACGTTATTCATATCAACACGTTCACTCATCGACTTGTCCGAATGAGTTACGGTGCCCAAGAAATAAGAGAAAAGTGCACGGACTATTTTTAGTTCTACTTCACTCAAAACTTGGAGAGATTTCCGTAACTTACCTAGTTATACTTGCAGAAAAACCTGATTTAAAGGTCATCATCTTTATAACTTTTGGCGGCTAACACAAAGTTAGGTTAATATTCGTCTTATTCCCCACCCGAGTGATAGGATAAGAAAGTGATTTCTAGCATAATTGAGGCGTGCTGAAAACGAAATGACATCCATTTTTTTGTGGAAATTAGGCAAATCAGGCCTACGCCTTACCTAACCTGCCCAATATTATGAAGGGGCTTACGGCCTAAAAAGGAACGAATTTGGCTTTTACGCATACGAATGCAACCTAACCTAAAGCAGCAGTGCGCTCCAACGGGTCAATTAAGAAGCTGAAAATTTGATAAAGCAAAACAGAATTTCCACAAATCAAGCCCGATATATACTGATTCAGTTATTTTTACTATTATTATTACATTGGTATTGTCCCGCTTTTTCTGAAACCTAAGACAATCAATAGCGATATAAGATGATTTACTCGGCTTACAGCCGGAACCACAACGTTGTGCTCAGGTGGCAAGAGATGAAGGATGAAAAGAGAAGAAGACAGAAGAAAGAAGCGCCCGTGCGGACGGTCCCTTCTGTGGCCCTCCTCACGGGCGAGGTAAGAGCCCCGCAGAAAGTCGGTCACCTCGATTGGCGGCTCACCTCGCGGGACAGAAAGGAAATATAGAGAACCTACCTAACTCTACAAAACTAACCTTCTCAGCAGGAACTGCGGCCAGATGCTACATCCCCTGCGGAGAAGGCACTCGGGACCCTTAGGTGCGTGATGCTCAAACATTTTGTGGCAGGGAAAGATTCAGTTACAGTATTTTCAACGAATCAAACGATAATAATATAAAACTGAAGTTCAAGTGGGGGATAAGACGAATATTATCCCCAAGTTGTGCGGGCAACGAGGCTATTAAACACTCGGATGAGTGAACGCATTTAGAAGGATGATGCGAGAACTCGCCCTTCGAGGTAAAATAAATTAAGATCGGACGATTTTATGGATTTAGCTATATATCTCAAGTATCTAGAGGTAAAAATTTCTTAGGCTAAATAATGAAACTGCCGGTACATAAAACTGGGGAGGGGGTAGGGGGAGAGAGTTGTTCTAAAGGCTACCTTTGCATCGTCTACAAATTACCATATACGATTTTAGCAATCATGGGAACTGGTTAACGCACGTTTGGTGTAGTGACTGAAAACCTACTAATGGTCGACGTATATACCTGAAGCACTAATTCGTATATGAGACGCATAAAATTAAAAAAAAAAAAAAAAGGTTCACGAAATTCAGCTAAGCTGCTTTCTCTTGTGCAACTCATTTCCTTGAATAAGGAAGATATCTTACTATCAGGTACATACTCATGTGTGTTTGTGTGTATATATACTGTATATAGCTAATAGTATAGCGAATAGTCTGAGCCTTCATCTCCACAACAAAGGTGTTCTAACAGAGGCAGATGCGTGAGTCATACCGTTTGTCGGTAGAATCACGGAATGCATGCACGTAGGTTTTTTTTCCCCACACAGAATTAACGCGCATGGAAGAGCAAGTAGGGAAAACAGAGGAAGAACAGAATAAAGTAAGTATGAAAGTGGAAGGAAGCCAAGTGGATAAGAAAGAATGACGAAGGAATTAGCCTATAGCTAAGTTAACTCACAGAATCCCCGCGAGGGTTGCTGCTCTATAACATAAGATGGGTGAATCTAACTAACCTAACGTCATGGCCTATCCTATGCCCCTTGAGGGGTCGAAAATCATAGGCACTCATCTGATAATGATGATGATGATAGGGGCACCATACGATGATATCTAATTCTCCGTGACGGGGTCAATGCACTGTTTGTAGAATTTTTGATAGCACAAATGCGGTGACATTAATTTTCTTGCAGTTGGAGATAAAACAAAACAACTTTAAATGCGGCAGTGGCGGCATGAGTCAGCAAAAGCATCCATCTTACACACACATAATTTCGTTAGGAGAGAAATAAAATTTTCCTATATACTGAAAGGGAAAGCAGACACATGGTATGGAGGAAAATTAAATATTATAAAAAATACGCTCGTACAAAAATGCTTGAAGAATCGTTCACTTCAAAACTCATGTACTGAACAGAGATGGAAATTTACAGACAAAGCTACGTTTACCGTGTATTATGATTAAAACTAGACATCGGAGCTTCAGCAATTCAAATGAAGCTAAGCAACGAAAGGAATCCTGAAAATGCTGCTAAGAAGGAATTATCAAAAAGCCTTCAACAGCTGACTTGAACGCCTGCAGATCCACATAGCTGAACGCGAATCTTGGTAACGAATTCAAGACCGAAACAGACGAAGGTAGAAAACATCGACTGAAGTGACGAATTAGACACCAAATATGCTCCACTATAAAACAGTGAGCATTAACCACAACACGTGTATTCCTCCCAAAGACCTTGAGGCCAAGGATAGAGAATACAACTAATGTTTTCCATTGTTTCATACCTAATTAGATTAGATTCTTGGATAGTTTTAGTCTCCGTCTTCAAAACTAAGGGGATCTAACAGATGAAAAGTACGGGACATATCGCATAGGTATCGATAGAAACGGAGAACCTATGTACGAATTTTGTTCCCACGCAGGATCAACGTGCATGGGAACATCAAGTCGGGAAAGAAGGGGAAGAACAGAAGAAGGTAGTATCGGTAAGGGCATGAAATCAGATGGAAGCAAAGTGGACGCGAAAGACAGACGTCCCGAAGGCCTAGCTAACGGCTAAGGTAACGCACACAAGCCCCCTGAGATCGAAACATAGATAGGGCGAACCTACACTAACCTTACCCTATCGCCCATCCTATGTCCGTCCCCTGAGGGAAAGTGAAGAAGAAACATGGGACATACAGTATCTCGGTAGACAAGTGGAACCCGTGCACGAGAAAGTCTCCATATTAGAACAACATGTGCGGGTCCAGCAAATCAGAAAATAGAGAAGAAATGAACAAATATAACCAGTAAAAATATAGAAATGAAGAAAGTAATGGGAGCACGAAGACGTCCCGAAAATCTTGGTAATCTATGGGTTCCTCTAAGGGCGCTTCTATTTATGATACAGGAGGGTCAAAGCTAACTATCCTATGCCAATGGCCGATCCTTTGCCCCCCCCCCCCCGAGGGGCTCGAGAGTATCATTGGTAAATGCATCCTGCAGTAACGCAGTAACAAAAATGAATGTCAGTACTAGGAGTAGCATTATCATTTACAATGAGGGTAAGTGATGCATTAACGTAGAAGAAGACCCCCATTAGCCTACACTCCGGGTATGCTGCCATGAGGCTGTGATGGTTACTGGACCCTTGTTTTCAAAAGGTGACCGATAAATAAACTGTGAGTGGTTACGTGCACTGTAGAGATTAACTCGTTAGTAGCAGCGCTCCATTTGGTCACAAGTTAGGACCTCAAGACATGATGGAGCGGCGCCTAAGCAGTTCTGTACCTCAAAAATCAACCAAGGTACCTAAATGAGGATGTAGCTATGAATCTTTTATTGACGAGAAGAAAAGTATTTCAAATGCATGCAGCACAAGCTAATAAAATATTTGACCAAATATCTCTTTACTCAACTTCACTCTTTACTATCCCTCAACCGTGTAGCTCTATGCAGGTATTAATATTTTTAAGAGGAGAAACAACGTAGCCACATCTCTGAGTCAGTTCATACCTACGCTCGAATGTAAGGCTTACTGATACCTGAATACGAAAGCGTATAACCTGCTCTTCCGTTTTTGCCTAAAACCGCAATGCAGCATACAGCAGGCATAATCGAAGCCAAGTTCTGACTACAATCGTTTCCTATAATTAGCATTGCATATCATCGATAAAACGATTGAACTATAACCCAAATTTTGATTTGTTATTACCTTACTGTGCATCTCGGGGGTCAGCGTTGCATTTTTCATTGAGCGGAATTAACGCTACAAAATAAGTAGTAGTAGTAGTAGTAGTAGTAGTAGTAGTAGAAGTTTTTACTAGCGCTTCAGTGGCACACTGCCTATATCGCGCCGAACTATTCCTGTGTTTAACCACAGGCTCGTGCGCCGACTAGG
>LQNS02276769.1:9558515-9573362 GCA_001587735.2 Parhyale hawaiensis
TGTTAAGTATCCATTCAGATCTTCGTGAATATTTAAGATGAAGATCCCGGTGATTTTCTAAATTAGGAAGTTAAGCGGATCTTCATCAGGGAAGTTCGGGTATGTTAAGTTGGATGCATAGCGAACATTCAGACTAACTTCATTGCTACCTGGGTTAAGGATGCATCCCCAAGATCGAAGAAAAGCTGGCTTGTGTTTACATCGCTCGCTCGAACAATAAAGCATGAAACTACATGTCTCATTGCTTGGTTCATCCGACAGTAAAGTTTGAAATGAGAAAGCTGACATTAAATTGGTAAATCGAAATGTGTCGGTCTTTAGAAAGCCTAGCAAAAAGCGCAGTCAAAGCCTTCTTCATATTTCTCAGCGGACAGTAGAGACTTTTTCATCCACTAGAGCAGCGAGAGACTGACTGTCTTACCGGACAGCTTTGTAGGATTTAACTTCCAGCAACAAAGCTGCGTTGGTCTTTATATGCTTTTTTTAATTATTTTGATGAGGTACTAGAGAAGGGAAGCATCACTTTCCTATATTTAGCTTTCAATTCAACCAGTTTATGGTTTCTTAAAAGGGCTTAGCATAGAAAACTTGTGAGTATGGAAAATATATTCCACACGTGAATTTAAGTGACGACGTTATGGTGGTCTGCGGAAGTTGAAATCCCCGCTTTTTGGGGGGAGGGGGCGGGGGTGACAACGACATCTTGGGAGCCGTGTGGCCAGCCGCTCGCTCCTCCAGCTCTGTGGCACAAGAGAATCTTGGCGTAAAGATGACGTTTGCTGTCAACAAAAGATATTGAAACCTTTCCTAGGAAAAGAGGAACGTTGTGCCAAAAGGAGGCGCGGAAATAAGTTTCCAAGGCTTTTGAACGAGGTGGTGGAGTTCCGACGTTTGGAAGCAGACATGTTAGAGACGGGCTTCAAAAAGTTTTTTTTTGTATTTTCGACTAAAATCTAGGAGAGGAAAGTTATGTTGAGGGGCACTGAGGTGTTGAGTTTGAATATCAAAGCTGAATTTTCGAAATGGACTTAGCATTAATATTACATTTTCTTGTACTTAAGACTGCCAAAGTACTAAATTTAGCCTATGAGTATCAACTAAAAAGTCGGTGACTCGTTAGACTAGCATCAATTGAAACGCAATTAGGAAGGACATTGGACCTAATAGGATTAAGTCAACGAACAAAATCTCCGTGTGGGTAAAGAGCAAAAATACTAAGATTTCATTAAGAGTACCATTTTGAAATTCCGTCGTGGCGGCCCTGCGGTGAGCATTCCACTCGTGTGCATTGTTTACCTTCAACTGTTAGCGCACCACAGGCACAATTTTAGGAAAATTCGTTTGTGTTAGTGCCTTTTTTTATATATTTAAAATGGCTCCGGGGATTGAGAATCCCGCCGCCTCTGAAATGCGATTGGTTATTTATTGTCTAGGTGCTAAATTTTTAAAAGTGACTGAAATTAATTGCCAGATTAGTCAACTTTACGGACAAAACGTTAAAGCGATGTAATAATACGGAGATGGGTTAGAGCTTTTAAAGATTGTCGAACGAATTTTTATGGAGAGGCACATCAGGCAGCGGACTTCCATGAAGAGAGGATTGAAAAACTCGTTCTTACAACACCATACAGTGCCTTAATAATAGAGGAAATTACGTAAAAAAGTAGACTCAGGTGCACGCAGCTTTGGATATAACATAAAAATAATATGAGCCAATTACATTTATTTCATTTTTATCTTACATCGGTGCTCGTTTTGAAAACAATGCGCCTACAATTTATATACTATGAATTTAGTATTATTACCCTAGGAAGATGCAAATGAATGTACTGGCGCGAGCAGCCTTACAATTTAGTTTAAAGTTATCGGGTTCCAATTTTGAATAAATTGACGGTATGTCAGTATACCATATTTAAGTTTATGTCTGTACTGTTCTGCAACGCCTTCAAAAATCTGTTGAGCAAGTTCTGGAAGTAGCACCCTCCGCAGCTTAGAATCTTCCTGCAGCACGTAACCTGATTCTTTACCAGCGTTAATGTTTATAAAACAGCTTTCTTTATTGGTTCTATTCTCCATTACCTTCCCAGTCTAGACCCGTGGTTCCCCATAGGGGGTCTATAGACTCCGTAGACCTCCAGGGTGTCTACCATATACCCACTAAGGGGTCTATTTAAAGAAAACCTCTATCAATTTCCCTATCTTGTATTTAAAGGCTGAAAATATTGTCTACCATAAAAACATACGAATCCAGTATTGCAGAAAAATAGAAAAAGTAAATATGCATTCTTTATTAGTTTTTACAAATTTCGAGCCAAAGATCTGCTGAGTTCCCCTTAAAATAATGTACAATTTCTTCAACAGTTGTGTTTCTTTTAGTATTAGGGTAGATACTAATTTGACCTAAACTAAATCTCGCTAGTTTCGTAATTCTTAATACATAAAGTTACAGCATCTACATATATACATTACTTTTTTTACGAATCTGGTGTAATTTCAACTACTGAATGGCAGTAGTAATGGATAAATGTTTAGTATTTAAATAACTTTAAAATTAATCTACAATATACTTGATAAAAAATACCCCAACTTAGCTAATTTCAGTTAATAATATATTGCCTCATTTCTTTTTTAGTATTCATCATTATTCTGTGTATTTTACAACTCTGATTGTATTTGTGTTTCGTAGTCAATTACCTCCGCCAATGAGGTTATCTTTTTGTCGCGTTTGTCTGGCTGGCTGTCTATCTGATTGTTTGTCTGTTTAGCAATCACCAAGACAGCATAAAAATATATGAATAGATCTCTACGAGATTTGAAGAGATTGTTAAGCCTGTTAATAATAACAGATTAACTTTTTGATGAAAACCTGTTTGTTTGTTTACTTTGTTGTTTTAGTACCATCATTAAAATAAAATTATGGGCGGATTTTCATGAAATTTACTGGAGTTTTTAGGTATATTATGAGAAGTGAATGACCAAATTTTTGTGATGATCTGCTATTTTTCCGTTTGTTTGTTGCTGCGTTTGGTTTTATGATTTTATGCTTGTTAGCACAATAACTCAAAAAGTTATGGCTGGATCTTTATAAAATTTACAGGAATCGTTAGTAATGCTCAAAGACATAAATGATTTAATTTTGGTAATGATTGGTTGGTCCATTTGTGTGTCTGCCATATGTTTGTCATGATGTTTGTTAGCAGCATAACTCAAAAAATTATGAATGGATCCTCAACAAATGATTAGATTTTGGGGTTGATACAAAGAAAATCATTGTTCCAGGACCATTATATATAAATTTTTCGTCAGGGTTATTTGCTTGATGGCTGTATGCGCTCTCAGAACGCTCTAGATCAGATAGATGAGACAGTGATTTTTCATTATCCTTTGTAACACAGGTTTTACCTAAATGTAGCATAATGCATACTTTCAACCCTAGAACACTTGGGGTCAATGATGATGCACTGCTCTCTTCGCAGAGGTCTGCACTGATCAGTTATGGAGAACCACTCGTCTAGGGTACAGCTTCATCACTCTAGCCAAGTACTGGAGGTCATATTTGTACTCTTATTCTATCAGCAGGATGATTTCCTATTATTGTCGCCCATGAATTGAAACACATTAGCAAAGTGCATCTAGCTCAGAGTGAATTTAATCCCAGGCTTTGAATCTTCTCTAAGAATGGGCCTCCGTGTCAGCCTGTTCTTAGGATAGTTACTAATGTCAAGTCTCAAATGCAAAACCTGAGATGACCCTGGCAGTCGTGACTAACAATCTTATTTACTTCAAACCGGATTTGCTGTCTTTCAGAGAGAGTAAACTGTACTGATACCCGCAGAGACAAAACGGTGAACCGTTGTCGTCGAGTGGTGGAGTTCAGGCGTTCATCTCCCCGGCAGGCATGTGCTCTGGCGATAGTCGGATCTGTTTGTGTAAGCCGTGCAGCTGCGGGCGGTAGGTGTCCGTTCATGCTGCAGTTTACTACAGTTTTGTCAACGTTCGGACTAGACAATAAATAGTTGCAGCTACAATATCTATTCTGATTCACGGAAGGAGGAGGAGCAGGGGTGTGAGGCATTAATATCATGTACATTCATCTTTATCTGCTCACTGCAGCAGTAGCAGACCAATATAGCATTTCCCAGCGTTGTTCTGGAAAGATTGGAATATCTCCAATTTTCTTTTTCTTCCGGCAGGTGTCGGCATATTTCTAGACTGCAATCTGCTATGTTTACACGAGGCGGCGTTTCTCTGCTGCCTCCTCCTGAAGTGCCCAGGAGTCTTGAGGGTTCGATCTGCTCCACTTGAGCTACTCAGATGCCACGCGCACATGACCCTCAGGTAGCCCTCGGAACTGAGAGTGTTGGGGCTGCGGTCTTCGCTAAGAGGCGTCGTCTCTTGTTATCTGGGCGTCAAGTGATGCTGATGGAATGTGCTGCACTGGCTGCAAGACATGAAAGAGAAAAACCCTTAGCTGACCACTGGAATGTGCTGCAATGGTCTGGTTGAGAAATATGATAGAGAGAAGCCATTAGCTGACTAATGTACTGACTACTTCAATTTTCTGCCTATTGGTATTTGCAGCACTGGTTGAAAGAACTGAAACAGTAAAATCATTACGTGACTGCTGGAATGTGCTGGACTGAGTGATAGAGATGAAAGAGAGAAACCTATATCTGACCCCTAGTAAATAGATAACATGAAACCTACTGTGCAATTTGTTAGCAAACGCAATTACTAAGGCGTCATGGATAGATTGACAGAAAGAAGCGACGGAAGATTTAGTTTTAAGTATCTTGCACGGGAAGTAGACTGCATACCGCAGTTTTCTTTGCTAACTACACACCAACTGCAGACCGATGATGGTTAAAGCAGGTTTTCGAGATATTTAGTTGTAGTTGTCTGTAGCTGGGGCATTTATGGAGCGCGCCATTTGGATTTAAGGCACTGCAAGTGGCCTAGTTTGCCGTATCTCCTCCTTAATTCAGCTGCTCTCAATATTCGTGCGTTAACAGTTTGTCTGCCCGAGTCGAAGAGGCATATCAGTCCGTGCCAAGGAGGTTCGTCAGTGGCTCTCCATCTGCTGTTGTACGAGGTCGTGCGTGAATTGAACTCATTGCGCTTTTCTACCTTTTTATCCTTCTTCTACAACAGTAGGAAAATGACGATGTCTAGAAAAAACAACAAGCATTGAATAATATTGGCTGTTGCCGTAAAATATTCCTGTTGGAATTATGCTAATACTCGCTTCGCTCGACGTGACGTAATTTTGAATCTCAGTCCAGATTTAAATTTTGTTTGGATTGTGAAGGACGTTATTGAAGAGAATATACCTTTGCTCTTCTAATTTACGACGGAATACATTGCTAATTTTCCATCAGGTTGGTGCTAGGAGATAAGCTGATCGTTTTCGAAAAAAATATATAGCCTAGAATTAACGTCTCTTTTAATAATACATTTCTTCTTCAGATGAAAATTTTAGTTTTGTTTGAGGTCCTATTGTTTCTTGGCGTTTCGCCAAACAAGTGTTGGCTTTACTAGCAGAGTCAATAATCAATCCGTATTAAGTACTCATTCAGACATTACGTGACCCTTCTCAACACATTACATGCTACACGAAAGAGTGTAACTTATCTCTAGGTTACAAACAAACAAAGGCGATATCACAGTATTCCTACTATCTAAACTTTATTACGGCCAAGTATTTGGCTTCCGTCTAGCAAAAATATTTGTTGCCTTTGTAGCTACAGTATATGTTATGGCTTCTACATACACTAGTCACAAGAATGAATTTCGTTATTCCCTCGTCCAGATGCACTGACGTGTCCATGTAAACAGCTCACACTTGCTAAGAACTTTGAGTTACAATTATTTCCTCCAAGTTTGAATACGTGAAACTGTGATGTCATATAGTGGTTCTTCACTTGTCTGCTCTATCTTGCCCGAATAGTTCCTTGAACTAATTAGGGGCTTGAGACTTGTATGCATGATTTTGAATTACATCTATCTATTGATATCTGTACAAGTTTCAATAAAATTATTATTATTATTACTTAACTAACGGCCCTTGCTCGGCAAACTGAGCTGACGTCTAACATTTTAATACTTTTTTAACAAAGCATAGTATATTACTAGGTAGTTTTCGATGGAAAATGTTTGGATTAATCTATCTGCAGCAAGGAGAGTTTCACTGTCGACTGATTTTCTTCTCTAGAATGAGGAAAAATTTCAAAAATTTTTAGCGCAAAACTTTGCAAACCATCCGACAATTTTGATCTCTTGGAGCGAGGGGAATCTTTCAAAGCAAAATTTTTACTTAAAAACTTTGTAAGCGATCTAATGGTTTTAATATTCCAGAGCAAGGTGATTTTTCCAAACAAACTACCATGAAGAAACTTTTTGTAAACCATCATTGGCATCAATTAAAGCATTCTTTTCTTTTAGTAAACAAGTAAGAGTTTCTTGCTGCATGTGCAACTGAAGCTTTCTTAAATTTGTGCATCGTAAAACGTTCGGTGTTTTTTTTTAAATAGCTGTTGATTTAGAGTTCCTCAAAGAACTTTTATATTGATTATACTTAACATTACTATGGGAGAAACAAAGAGCTAATACACGCAATGAATCAAGTTAAATATTTTTTATTGTTTGTGACGCAGCTATAACCTTGACTTCTAATGAAGTGCACCTCACTTTTTTCCAGTCTAATATAAGTCACAAGTTGCATCAAGGAAATCATTGTTGATTTTACTGCATTCCACAAAGAAACAGAGTGGCTACTTCTAAGTGTGAAAATAGCGAGAAATATTAAAAATATAACCCAGAATGTAGCGAAAACTTTGCCTATTTTTATTCTACTGTCTGCATCAATCGTTACCGGTTCCCTTTCTCTCAACCGGCTCTCAGGTTGCTCCATTATTTTACCTAGTGGTTCCAGCTGCTCAATAAAGTTTCCCAGTACCCCTACAGATTTTCTATCTCCGGTTTGGTCTCAACGCTCTTAATTCCGGAACATACGGACTGGCTTTTACAATAATCGGCTTTATACGGCCAGGGAACGCGGTAGTGGCAACTACTTGTGAACTGTCCTCACGGTCCTCGTTGGGGCAGTTGAGTGGTTTTATAGGCCGTCCAGAGAACTGGAGGCCGTGCAGACCCCAGCTATTGCCCTGTAAAATACAGGCTTGGACCTCGAATTTAACGACGTCCTACAAAGAGGTTCCTGTTAGCTGCCCATCTGCTGCACTTGGTCGAATATAAAATTGAACAATAACTATTATTGTTATTCTTGTGATGTTTGCTTGCATTTCCTATCGGAATTTTTGATCGCCTATGAAGGTGTTCCACGATTTCAGCTTCTATTCCTTCAAGAATTTGTAAGGGTTGATCTCTTTTTTACGAAATAGCGATGTCCTGCAGGCAGCAGTACCTTGATTGCAAAGGAGCAGACAGCAGAGGCGGGTTGTAATCAACAGCCTGTACAATTGATAGTCGCCAAGTTAGGACACCTACCGCTTAATTATAGCCGTGTTGCACCCCGTAACCTATCACAAACAAAGCAGCTTAAGTGTTTCATTTTGGGTTACCTTAACCTTTTTCGGGTTACCATTGCTCAAATGGTTGCACTTGCAACATGCATCTGTTATGTAATGGGTTTACTTCATGATTTGTTTCTTTGTTGTATGCATCTTACTCTGAATACGGGGCAAAGACTACAGCCACCTTGATGGGTATTTCCCCATATTCATTCTAAACAGATGTGCCGAATTACTGATTCGGCTGTTTGATTAGCAATGTCCTTCCAAACAGTTCTCTAAACCAATAAAGTACAACTGTAGAATTGTTTTTTTTTACAGTAGTGCTACCAAACTGTTCATGGAGAACAAGATGCTTCCTTACAGTATACCATATCATATGTTCATATTTATATTGACTTGCGGGACCTGTTGAAGTTAATCGGTTCATTGATGCTTTCACTCACCTTAGTTTGACATGACGCAGCGGTTCTGATTTAACCCTTCCTGTCCAAACTAATATCTGCCGTGTAACTCTGTATACCATTACGCAGTCCGTCTACCTTGCATCTCGTCTAACCTCTCCTAATATTCCGATTCTGATATCACCTGTGAATCTAACATTGTTCTGTCACTAATCCATTCGCACTTGTGTCTTGATTGAGAAGTAGAGGTACGACGGTGCGTACTTCCTGTATTGTTCTTTTATGTATTTTCATGTTTTTTTAACTCTGTTTTTCTCAGTTTCCAGATAATTTACCCCTTCACAATCTTACACGCTTAAATTTTCTTGACAGCGTATCCGATATTTTGCAATATTACGCTACCCGTGGATATTGATCAGTAGCCCATTATTTTTCTGCTTTGTTCGATGCAATAGCTATGCAACAATGTAAGTACAACAAAATCGGCCAATTTCTTCAGTCACAGCAACGTAAAGCTATGTTCCCAAGATGTCATTGTATTTCTTTAGACATCGTACACTCGCTTAAAAAAATACTTCAGAGCCGAGATGTCCAACGCTACTCACTCTGTTTTCCCAAACCGTATCCTAGCTACGTGTCTGGCCTTAATAAGAATGCCATCCGCCACCATCTAAACTCATATAATTATGTTGAAAGAAAAATGTATGGCGGTAAATAAGAAATGGGTGAAATAATTTCATATCTTTGTTTCGAAACTTTCTGAAATTTCTTTCAAGAAGCGTAAAATAAGCTAGCTCTGTTTGAACTACCTTAAAAAATCAGAGCTTCTTGCAAATTGAATTTTTCTCGATCCATTACTAAAAAGCGAAACGTGCAGACACAAGAACGGAGGGACGGACGGGGCCTCAAGCAGAATTTTATTGTAGACGTGTCAACAGGTCAATTATTAGTTTATTTGCAAGGATTTTTCCTTATACTTTAAAATAGAAAATGAAAGTGAAATTAATCTAACTTCATTTCTTCTCGGGAAATGCTGTTGTTAATCATTTATTTACTGGTCCACACATCCGTCAAAAATGATGGCTAAGAAAATGTGATGACACCTTGTAACTGAAATGGTTCTTTTAACTACTTGAATGAGTGAAATCCCTCGGGATGAAAATTCCATTAAAATTCGTACATGTGAAGGACCTTAGCCATAAGCTCATTCTTAGCATCTATTCCTATTTGTGTACCATCTCCTTCCTTAAACAATCATGCTTCTTCTACAAAATTTCTGATTTGAAACTAGGTTCATGGCAATATATTGCCTATTTAAATACGTTGGGTATGATTAGGATTGGTACATAACCTCCCTTATTTCCAAATTTCGTTTGAAACTTTTCCTAATGATGATTCGCGGTCGAATCAAAAGTTCGAAATGAGAATGATATATAATTATATATCATTGTGCGTAAATGTCCTTAATTGCAGCGCTTGCAATTTTGATTATAATATGCTTCTTAATGATGCACTGCAACGGCGCATTTGATCATCATAGGAGAGGAGTGCTCTCTGTTTCAATTCGGCTGAGCAGATCAATCCTTCCTTCCCCTAGATTACAGGGGCAAAAAGAAAAAAAAAAACATATTAGCTAGTAAACCCCCGCAGCTGTACGTAATGGAGGGACTTCAATATACAGTATTTACTTAAATTAATGAGTCACTAGTCACGAAACGCTGTGATTTACTAAGTTCTAAGCAGTGAATTTCTTGCGAATTAGAGCGCTCTGCTGCACTTGATATCAACATGTCCTTAACATACAAAAATCGACATCACTATAACAGTAAAAAAAACTACTTTGAAAAGAAAATACGACGCACGTAGCGCCAATGCTGGCCTGAGCTTCTTTTAATTGCAGTCATTAAAGTAGGCAGAAGAGGTCTGTTTGTGTAGCAAAACTGCCACAAACATGTTTGTGTTCTTTTCATCAGGAGCTTCTATAGGAGAAAATATGAATTTCAGGATGATGGGTCACTTAAATAGAAAGTGGGTCAGAAGACTTTCAACAAATTTAGCTGTTAGTTACTTTTTACAGGCTTCTGTTACATAAGTGAACCACTCGGGTATTATCTTTGTAGAGGCTCGCTGACTTAAGTCTGACATATTTAGGTTTCTGAATTAATTTGATGGACCAGTTAAGGCTGTATTTGTGAAACAGTGTTGACTGGCAACAGATGGAATAACGATAAACGGGACCATAAATTAATGTAGTCCAAATAATTTGAAGAAATAAGCTTCTCCGACAAACACCATTACAACTCAGTGATGCAAACTTCACTCAACATTAAAAAAAAGTAGAGAACCCAGCCGTCAAAAATGACGGCAATAATTTCGTTATAAAGCTTTTTATTGTTCTTTCTTGCTGTGCGGGTTTTGTTGCCAAAATTGGGCCTGATTCCTGTAGACCTGAAAATTTTCTGTTGAAGTAACGAATGTTGAGCCGTCGTGAGTTTGTGAGAGGAAAATTTTCCTTTTGCAAGTATAAGCCCACATACGTATCAGTTTGGAAGTGCGTAGAAGTCAAGAAGCACCAAGAAAATATAATCTAATCAAAAGAATTCACGGGAAATGCTCAGTGTTTGCTCTATCCTGGAAACCAGTAGTTACTTGAATCATCTTGGTCGAAATTTAGCTGCTATAAGAATTGAAAATGTTTCGGCTCTGGTCATCGTGAAGTTACAACTGCAACAAAGAAGCTGTGAAATACCTTAGACACGACAGGATAAAACACTATCAAAACTACAGCCTTTCATCTACCACGCTCAAAAGTAGAATCATATCAAACAGCACCGAGCTACTATACTTTACGAAGCGGGCTTTAGAAAATGCAATTTTTCGACTTTCGATCATATATTTCAGAAAATAATTTTTTCATCGTAAAAAAGTGTTGAAATTTCATTCTATCTCAATTTGTTCTTCAGCTGATGAATTTTTCCCTATCTAAATCCCCAACAGCGTGAAGAAGGAAGGGGTCAACCGAAGTACAAATTGCAAGCAGGAAAAGAACCAACTAACAACTGCATATTATTACGTATATAGTGGATCATATACTTCGACATTACTTATATTTCCGTGCAATACCAACTTCTGTTGCATTTCACATATTAGCAGTGTTTTTATCTTCGTATTGCTGCAGAACAGGAGGGCGAAAAATTACTTCTTGAAGATATTGCTTACAGTCATAGCCGAGTCATGAAGGGCAAGTGGACAGACTAATGAAAACACTGTCGGACAGCTTCTATGAGCAGCGCAACTCTACCTCGAGATTCCAGTGACGTCATCGTCCAGACACCAACGTTGTGCCATGAACAGTTTCATAGAGCGAGGAAATATATGAACTGAGCAGAACTAGAAAATTTCAAGGAACAAGTCATAAATAAAATCAGGTAAATATACTGTATCTTCTTAACGTCTTAGAAGTGGAATGACTCAGGATGATGTCATTTTAAATAGCCATCTCCAGGTTTTCTAGCCATTGAGCAGTGACGAAATTTAGTGCCGTAGGAGCTATAAGTAGATGAAACTCGTATCCTGTATACCAACTTATGATGAAATCAAAAGGAATAATGACTGTGACATCATTACTCAGACAAAATTTTCTTACAAAAATACTGAAGAACTGTCCTTCTGTGTCTTCCTTAGTCTGTGGCTATAGTACATCGTCTCAACTTTTGTTTTGCAATGAAACACCATACGTAATTACTGCGCTTTAAAAAGTCTATTATTTGCATATACCATTAAACCTTTTTTTCTTGCCAGCATTTTTCCAAAAATTTTTCGGGTTTTATCGTTTACAGCAATTCCGCTTAGTTGAGGACCATTTGCTTCAGAAATATGAAGATTACTGTCATATAAAAGAAAAATGTTTTAAAAAAACTAACGGAAAAGCCGTTAATTTAGTCGGCCATATTTGGCAGTTCTACTACCAAAATTTCTTCTGGCAAAATTACAGACACATTTTGGGGCAAATATGTGTGCAATTGGGTAACATAAAATACACCTCTTTTCCCAATAGTATTTTTTAATAGTGTTTTACATGGGGTATTTTCATAGCCAGCAGGTGCGTATAAGATGAACTTTAATTAACTTAACTGAAAGGAAAAATCCAGTATACTAATACACAGCTGCACTAACGAGCTGAAGGAAAAATCGCATCCATTTTCATTCCGTGGTTGTTTTATTATTTTAAGCGGCCATGTAGTACACCTTTACCCTTTCGCTACCCTGACGGTAACTAAATACACCAGCAATAATTTTTGACTCTTGGATACAGCAGCTTCTTTTCCGTTTGAAAATCCAGTCTGTATGTCCGATAGCTAGTGCGATATTTTTGCCAGCTTGTGGAATGTTTAAATTAAAATATGAGTGAGTTACCCTATTAAAAATCGGTGCAGTTTTTCGAGCAGTTCACCGACGTTCACCGCAGACTCCAGAGTCGCGGCTGCACAGTGGCGGTACAGTGGCGAGGTCGCTACGTCCGCTTTGGTGACGTTTTTNTATATAATGCAGTTTGAAGCAGTTATAGACAGACAAATACGGCTGTGTGGAGCATTTTTTTATTATTCGTGACGTGCGTCGCAGATTAAACAAAACGCTACTGCGATAAAATGTACAGTAAATCCCTGGCAACGTGCAAGCCAATTGTAGTTCATACATCAAAATGCGCAGAAAATAGGTTAATGAAAAACATACATCATCAACATCAGTCATTGCAAAATGTAATGTACAGTACTGTGAAAATGAAATATTGAAAAGAGCGCAAGTAGAGAACGGAGGACATAAACAATGTAGGAAACAAACATCTCCCAGTCAAAAGTAATAATAGCATCTAGATGTTCCTTATTATTATTATTATATTGAGTAGTTTTAGTCTCCGTCTCCACAGCAAAGGCGATCTAACAGAGGAAGAAGCAAGGGACACATAGTGTGACGATAGATACGTGGAACCCATGCNCATCTAGATAACGGTTTTAAATTTATACCAAATTTGTACATGTTTTTTTTAGAGTTTTGTGTATGTTAGGTCATTCACCAACACCACTCCAGCCTCTCCGACCGATTCCGGGTTGTGTTCGCTTCCGCTTGTTGGAGGATCATTTTCAAAATTAGATCCAAGGGTGAGACTTCGCTTCCTCTTCCCACGATGACCATCCCAATCGACGGCATTGCGTAAGCAAACTCCCATGGCGCAGAAGATATCTCTTCTTGTTGCATCCGAGTACTGGGGAATGCCAGATATAGCCCCTGTAANTTCGCTTCCTCTTCCCACGATGACCATCCCAATCGACGGCATTGCGTAAGCAAACTCCCATGGCGCAGAAGATATCTCTTCTTGTAGCATCCGAGTACTGGGGAATGCCAGATATAGCCCCTGTAAATAGCGTGTGTTAAAAAATATACAGTTATCGCCATTTTCAACCTATAATATTCATTCTATACGCAAAACAAAAATATTTTTGCGAGAAAGAAACTCCTTTCACTCATAAATAGGTAGATATAAATTGATCAAATTTTACATCATAATTTAATACGTTGAGCGCTTATGAAACCAATCTTGCATGGGCTGCACGTTTGTATGGACATATACTGCCTGTACTTTTACACTCTGAACCGTCAGTGGTAGATCAAAGAATTAATATTGATAACTGGATGTATATGAACCAGAAAGCCCATTCCCATAGAGCAGCTTAACTCCACACAACAGCCAGAAATAGGCTACCATTACTTTAAAAAAAACTGTAAAGCCTCAGCCAAGGATCGAGCAACTATGATTAATTGTAGCATAATGAAGAGAGAATCGGAGACGTTGGTTTAGATAGCTTAGTTTAATACGATATGTGAACAAAGCGGGCTAGAGAGTTGGGCGTTAGAGATTTCGGAGTCGTGCAGGGCGCAGCTCACAGGTTGTTTTGTCTAGGCGATTTTTGAACGAATTGACAGTGTTCCCACAACGACCAAGGATAGTTATTACGTTCCTCTGTTCCAAAAATTTACTATGAGGTGCAGGAATTTTTTTAAGTGGGCCGTTGTTTCTTAGGCCATCATCAACGAACCTGTCGACTAATCCTGCAGTAGGAGCGTTGTAGAAGCCATTCAAGTACTTCAATGTTCCTATTATATGATAAAAAATCTCGTTCTGTGCCGTTCACTCAAATCGGGCTACGATATTCAATTGGCCAACACATAATACACCTTAGTTCATAAAACTGTGTAAATCATTGCAAGCAAGTAGTCATGCACATGGAACACTGCAATAAAAAATAGCGTGGCAAATTAACTTACTTTCGATAAGACTGAAGGCGGGATTCTCCTTAAACTTCATTTTTGTCGAAAGGCGTTGTTTGTCTTTTCCCGTCATGGAAAACTGTAGCGCCAATCCTCGCGTCATGAGTCGCTTGGCTAATGCAGAGGTTGTTTTCGTTAACGACTCTGCGCTCAGCCTCTTCAGCTCAGTCAACTGAAATTTTTCGAAAAAATGTCAATTTAAATAAACAATGTCTACCAATTAACGAGGTACTATGTTCTTCCTAATGCCTACTAGACTTATGAGCAGGAAATACCCAGTGAGTCATGATGACTAGTGCCTGCGAAAATTGTGGTAAAATAAATCGTTAGCGCTAATGTAGCCGAGCTACGGCTGCATCAATAAAACTGTAACAAATAGAGCACTATGAGAGCGCATACCTCCGCCAAGTGAGGCACCGGTAGCAAAAAATTCAATTTGGTTCGGAAACCATAACTTTCTTTGTATTAACTCCAAAATCTAATCATTTGTGCAGTTTTACATTCATAACAGCTTGTTCAATTTTCTTGAAGATCCGTACATGACTTTTTGAGTTATAGTGTTAACAAACGTTATGACAAACATAGGT
>LQNS02276769.1:9596589-9614492 GCA_001587735.2 Parhyale hawaiensis
CTTGGTCCGCTATTTTTACATCGTTTGTCTGGCAGTCTTCCTTGGTCCGCGTTTTTTTACAACGTCTGTCTGGCAGTCTTCCTTGGTCCGCTATTTTGACATCGTTTGTCTGGCAGTCTTCCTTGGTCCGCTATTTTTACATCGTTTGTCTGACAGTCTTCCTTGGTCCGCTATTTTGACATCGTTTGTCTGGCAGTCTTACTTGGTCCGCTATTTTTACATCGTTTGTCTGGCAGTCTTCCTTGGTCCGCGTTTTTTTTTACATCGTTTGTCTGGCAGTTTTCCTTTGTCCGCTATTTTGACATCGTTTATCTGGCAGTCTTCCTTGGTCCGCTATTTTGACATCGTTTGTCTGGCAGTCTTCCTTGGTCCGCGTTTTTTTACAACGTCTGTCTGGCAGTCTTCCTTGCTCTGCGTTTTTTTACATCGTTTGTCTGGCAGTGTTCCTCGGTCCGCTATTTTGACATCGTTTGTCTGGCAGTCTTCCTTGGTCCGCTATTTTTACATCGTTTGTCTGACAGTCTTCCTTGGTCCGCTATTTTGACATAGTTTGTCTGGCAGTCTTCCTTGGTCCGCTGTTTTGACATCGTTTGTCTGGCAGTCTTCCTTGGTCCGCGTTTTTTTACAACGTCTGTCTGGCAGTCTTCCTTGCTCTGCGTTTTTTTACATCGTTTGTCTGGCAGTCTTCCTTGGTCCGCTATTTTGACATAGTTTGTCTGGCAGTCTTTCTTGGTCCGCTATTTTGACATCGTTTGTCTGCCAGTCTTCCTTGGTCCGCTATTTTGACATAGTTTTTCTGGCAGCTTTCCTTGGTCTGCTATTTCAACATCGGCAGTCTGGCAGTCTTCCAGGGCCAGCCGATTTGGCGTAGTTAGTGAAGTAGGTAGTCTTCTAGGCCCACCGTTTTGCCATTCTCTGCCCGGCCGTCTTCCTTGGTTTCCGTTTTGGCATCATCTGCCCCGTAGTCTTCCTCAGCCCGCTGTTTTGGCATCGTCGGCCCGGCCGTCTTCCTTGGCCCACCGTTTTGGCATCGTCGGCCCGGCCGTCATCCTTGGCCCGGCGTATTGGCATCGTCGGCCCGGCCGTCTTCCTTGGCCCGCCGTTTTGGCATCGTCTGCCCTGCTGTCTTCCTTGGCCCGCCGTTTTGGCACGTATCTCCTAGAGGTTTTAATTTTCGCTCCAGCAGAGTCGTGGATCTAAAGTTGGCGTTCATGTTTTTAAGAGAAGCTAAAAATATCGCGGCTTGAAGATGAAAGATATGAGAGACATTGGGAGTTGAGGGGTGAGGGAGCAGGCATTGGGAGTGGGGGAGGGATATTCTTGGCATTGAGAGAGGTGTGGTTGGGGATGAGGGCATTGGGAATCCAGGACTTGATAGAGGAGACTTTGGGATTGAAAGAGGCTGCATCGGTAGTAAGACGAGTGTTAGGGAATGTGAGTAATGGGGATTGAGGGCTGGATGAAGTGTTAATGCATAGAGTTAATAGACACTGAAGATTGATGGGAGACAAACATCTGGTAATGAGTGGGGTGGGGCATTCAAGAATGAGGACAGCACTTGTGATGGATGTGGGCTGGCGTTAGAAATAGGAGGTGAGGGTGGGGGAGGTGGGTTTATTTCGGGGAGGGACGGAAAGAGGAAAGAGCGCCGTTATTAAAGAACTCTGTATATTTACTTAGGCACTGAAGGGGCCTTGGAGTGTCTATGGTTCGGACCCTAAAGCATTTCGGGTTATATCACTTCCGTACTGTGATCACATTTAGTCATTTAATACTGCTATCAATTGAAAGATTTGCGGTCAGACGCTGTACTTGTTTCTCACTTCTCATCATAGTTTTTCGTATACATGACGCGCGCCTGATATACTGGAAGCGCTGCTTTTGTTCTGGTGAATTTCCGCACGTTCCAGCTAGGTATGTGTAGCTCTCTTCCGAGTATTCAGACTTCATCGTACGAAATCATCGAAGTTTCGAGCATCTGGAGCTATATTTAAAAGTATGTAGGTATCTGTTTACGAACGTAAATTTGAACGAAACCGTTCTAACTAATTCGCAAATTTTTCTGCAGAAATGCAAATGGATTTCCTAGCTATGTTCAGTCGTTACTTCTTAGATGCCAACTTACTAAGAAATTGGGATATGAGACCGCTATATCAAAGTTTAGGAGCGGAAAAATCGCAAGTAAGAGAAAACCCGCAAAGTTTAACGAAAGGCCTTTACTGATAAACAGGTCAGTTGTGTGCATTAGTGTTTACTGCTTGTATAACGCATACCTAAACAATGAACATTAGAGTACTCTGAAAGCAAATACTTTCGTCTAGCCATGCAACGCTTTAGAAAAATTCAAATTGGTCTTGAAACCAGGATTTCTTTTTGATCATCATTTGTGCCTCTTAACATTGAAGACAGTTCCTGTGAATTTCATGAAGATCCGTCAGTAACTACGTTTTGAGTCAAGTTCTAACAACTGCTAAAACAATCAAACACAGATATGAACAAACTGATTATTACCAAAATTTTGTCATTTGTGCCTTCTATCATATCTAACAAGTCCTGCAATTTTCATGAAGATCCGTCCTCAACTTACTAAGCTATGTTCTGATAGACAAAATAGAAAACACAGAGACAAAGCGACAAGCGGACTGACAGGTAACACAAAATTCGGCCAGTTGCTCTTCGAATGTTGTCAGCAATCCCTGCAACTTGGAATCATGTCAGGTAAAGGTATAGTCAACTTATGTAGAATACACCCTCACCCGGGAAACCCACATGCACTGGTTTGTGCTGCGGGTATAGGCTAACTGGCCCCAGATGAGTAAGTGTAGTCGCAGTCGCCCTCGGGTCACCAAGAACTATGGCGCCAATTTGACGGAAGGAACAAATGACCCGAGACCCCCCACCCCCCTCATCTCTGAGGAAGGCAGTTCCGCCACAGCGCTGTGCATGTCACCAGGAAAAAAAATCGGACAAACCATAGGACGGATCATCTCCAAAAGATAATCATCTCTTCCTTCTAGTTCTAACATACCAAATATTCTCTGCACATGTCATGAGGGTTTTCCATGCCTTTTCTAAATATCTTGATGATAGACAAATATAGTCTGACAAACTCCGACAAAACATTTCTTTGGCGGAGGTAATAAGGAATTACCTAGGAACTATAATTGGTCTCGCCATTGAATGAGTGAGAAAAAGTTATAAAGAGAGAAGAGAAAATTATGAGATTGGAGAAACGCAGTCAAGAAAGGTGAGCAACTACGATTGAAACACTGGGAATAGAAGATACCTACGTGCGTTAGGTTAGTTGATGAGCAGTGAGTTAAATGAAGAACGTATGGGTAGATGAGGAACGTAAAGTTAGCTGAGGAGCGTTGAGTTACACAGTTGTGTCAGAGTGTGAGGTGTGATTGTTAGGTTATATAATGAGCGTTCGTTCGATGAGAATCATGAGGGTAGAGCAAGAATGTTCGGTTAGGCGATGAGCGTAAGATTGGATGACGAGCGTTAGGTTGGCTTAGGAGTGTTAGGTAGAATGAGGAGCGTTAGGATGGGTGATGAGTGTTAGATTAGATGAGGAATATTAGGTTACAGTGTTATATGAGAAGCGTTAGACCGGATGAAGAGCGTTAGGTTAGATAAGGAGAGTTACTGTAGGTTTAATAGAGCAGCGTTAGATGACAAGTGTTTGGTTGGAAGACGTGAGTTGATTTGGTTGGAAGAAGTGAGTTGATTTGGTTGGATGAGCCGCGCTGGGTTGTATAAGGAGCGTTATGTTGGATAAGGAGCGTTATGTTGGATGAGGAGCGTTATGTTGGATGAGGAGCGTTATGTTTGATGAGGAGCGTTATGTTAGATGAAAAGCGTTAGGTTCGATGAAAAGCGAATTAGGTTCGATGAAGAGCGAATTAAGTTCGATGAAGAGCGTTAGGTTCGATGAAGAGCGGTAGGTTCATTGAAGAGCGTTAGGATCGATGAAGAGCGTTAGGTCCGATGAAGAACGTTAGGTCCGATGAAGAACGTTAGGTTCGATGAAGAACGTTAGGTTCGATGAAGAACGTTAGGTTCGATGAAGAGCGTTAGGTTCGATGAAGAGCGTTATATTGGATGAACAGCGTTACTTTGAATGATGAGCATTAGGTTAGATAAGGAGCGTTAAGTTGGATGAGGAGCGTTAGGTTAAATAAATCTCGAGCAGTGTTAGATGAGTGTTGCGTTAGATGAGGCGCGTAATGTTAGACGTGGTGCGTTACGTCAGCTGTGGTGTGTCATGTTAGATGAGGTGCCGCACAGGTTCTTTAGATAAGATTTTTGAGAATAGTTAGGTTAGAGCAGGGGTTCCCAAACTAGGGTGCATGTACCCCCTAGGGGTGCTACACGTATAAAAGCATCTTCTTTACGATAAGAAAAACACCTGGTTTCTGATCACAAATGAAGTAATATTTTAGCTACAAAGCAATAATATTTAATCGTAAAAGACACTGTTGTTCATCACAACGATCTTGTTCATCTGTTGTTCATCACAAACGACAATGTGCATTGACGCAACTTCAAACGACAAAGTTGATTACAGTTAACTAATTTTGCTTAATGGTAAACAACCATTTTTTCAGGGGAGGCGCAACACTGTTTTGTTTCTCAGTCATTGAACAATTAATCTAAATTCGTAGCAGAAAAGAGTTAGCATAAATTTCATTTGGCATCATTATATGGCACTTATTTTTGTAGGGGTTACGAGAAGATGTAAAACGTTCTCCAGGGGGGCCAGGCATAGTAAAGTTTGAGAATCGCTGGGTTAGCGGATGTGCGGTAAGTTCGAAAGTTTGGAAACCGCTGGGTTAGCGGATGTGCGGTAAGTTCGAAAGTTTGGAAACCGCTGGGTTAGCGGATGTGCGGTAAGTTCGAAAGTTTGGGAATCGCTGGGTTAGCGGATGTGCGGTAAGTTCGAAAGTTTGGAAACCGCTGGGTTAGCGGATGTGCGGTAAGTTCGAAAGTTTGGAAACCGCTGGGTTAGCGGATGTGCGGTAAGTTCGATGACAAGCGTTGCGTTAGATGAAGTTTGTCAAGTTAGATGTGAGGAATATGTTACACGACATGCCTTAAGACACATATCGAGCATAAGATTCATGACTGGCGTTAGCTTAGACAGTATATATTATGGTAGACGGACATAGTTGAGTTAGAGGGCGTCAATGTTTAAAGTGACGGGCGTGAACTTAGACGGTCTGGGTTGGTTTTGTTAGAAGAGCTGCATTAGTTTAAAACTAACGTAAGTTGTAATATTGTAATAGCATAAAGGAGGTCTGGTACATGATGAATAGTAAAGACATTTGTTAACCGTAGAATTTTCATGGGTCCCGCTATAGTTATATCATATTGTGGATTATGTTTTTAGGTTACGAATCGGCACATCGGTATTGTCGAATTTGAACGTACTCATTTGTTATCGTTAGTATAAAAAGACAAATTGCTTAATCTTATCGTCACTGGCTTTTCTATTACCACACTAGTGTGCCCAGCCATCAAAAATGACGGCAAAGAATTTTCGGTGATACTTCTCCACCGATCATAATTTTGTTCTTAAGTTGCTTATGAAAAATGCACTGTCATTGCCAACTTGAAGGAATATAAGAGATGAGCGTGCTAGGCCTAATTTCTGTTCAACAACGTCAACCTGTTCTTCGGTGATATGCTGAGAAGCAATTATTTCTTGGTCCGCAGTTAACATTGTTTGTAATAAAACTTGAGCTCTGTATCCAAGATACTCGGAAACTTATGGGCAGTCATCAGTTGCAAATGAGTAAATGGTGAAAGGTGTCCGATAACATTGGATAAATGCCCATAAATTTTCCCACTGGGTTATATCTAGAGCCCGGACATTGCTTGAAATAAATGCTTAAAGCTTATTTCGCTTATAAGCTACTTAAAAAATGGTGAGATTTTGTAGCGCTTAAAATGCTTCTAAGCGCCATCTAAATTTTTGCTAGCGCCTAAAAATTTTTATACGTGCTAAGAAATTTTTGTTAGTGGTTGAAAATTTTTGTTAGTGCTTAAATATGTTTGCCAGCGCTTAAGCTGTCCCGGTAATTGGCCTACGTTAAATTGTTCGGGAGACCTTTTCCGTTTTAGGGAGTTATTGTGTACCTACCTATTTATTGTACGCAGCAAGCCAACAACATATAAGAGAACAGCGCGTACATACGTGATCGCTGAAAAGCACAAGAACGGCTAATGATTCTGTAAACAAACCAGAGACGCCATGTATACTTTCAAAATTTGATTCCAATCGTATTTACACAAAAGACGGTGAGGAATGGATTTCTCGATACATTTATGGATTTTGAAGTCTTTGTATAAGTGAAATAGCAGTATCTATTAAATGCATTTTGAGCATGCACAGGCATCAAACTTAAGAGCGTGGGTACACGTACGCCGAAGTTGGATTGCAACGCAAATTAGTATTCGATTGCGCTTCAGTGCTTTAGGCTTCGGCTCGGACTGAAAGGAATACGAAAATAATAAATTAAATTAATGCTATTGGAGTTGTTTTTTTTGCAGTTTGTACGTTATAACCTGCAGCAATGGTGAAGCTCTCAGATTACCTCCTACTTCTGTCTTAGTTTAAAGTCGTAATGACGCACAGTTTTAGCCTGACATTCAAGCACCATGAGTAGCAGTCACGGCAACGAGACGTCCGGAGGGAAAAGTTGCGTGACAGGGCAATTTTTGCGATAGTGTGCCCACGCTATAATGAAACTTCAATTCTGGAAGTCAGTAATACAAACAATCATCATAATCTTATCCAATTTATCCTTATTAAAAGAAAATATCACGAACTTCGCATTTCATATTTTGAAATTTTGCTTGTCTAACGGCTGCAATTACTCTTTGATCATGCATGATCAGCCCGCTTCTGAAATCAGAGTTCGAGCAATTCTCACCAATGATTACGGTTGATTGCTATCAGTTTCGCGTCAAAAAGTGGTCACAAAACGTACGGATCATGCGGAATAATCCGCAAGGTGGTCACAAAAGGACGCCTATAGACACTCCATGCACTTAACGTGGCTCTGTTGTACAACTCTGCAAAAAAAAAAAAAAGTGTGGCTTCTGTAGCATTAGACACGAGGAGCCCCGTTTTCCTAACAAACTTACGAACTTTTTTCAAGCTAGTCTATGGCGACTGGATTCGTTTAAAAAATGAAATTCACTTATAATTTCTAACTCGCTTTTGCAACTGTTGCTTACCTTAAAAATAATTTTTAATGTTCTTTCCATTCTGTTACAGAAACTTTCAATTACTAATTAAATCAAATTTGTTGACTTACAGCGGGAAGAAAAACTAATTCCATTATCGGTGTCACTTATTTTTTTATCTAGAGCGGAACGCCAAAGGTCTATGCCCCGAATAATGCCCGCTTAGTCTTTTTTTTTTGTGTGTGTGTTGACATAGCTCTAAAACTGTTAGAAATATCAATTTTTTCTTTTATGCGCTTATAATAGAAAAATGTTTGTGTTTATTTTCCTTCGTATTTTTTCCCGCCTAATATACAATGCTTAAATTCGTTAACATAAGCGCTTATTTTGGATGCTATACTTGCTTGTTTTTACTGCTTAAAACGCTTAAACCGTTGTTGCTTAATGTCCGGGCTCTCCTTATCGCATGTAAGTCGGGCGTTTCTTTTTTTCTGAGGTGAAAAGTTGCTTTGTTCAAGGAAAAATCCCAAATTGGAGAAAAATTATTTGCTGTAGATTTTGGTAAACTGGCAGTGTAACATGTTAGTGAGCAACTCTATGCCTTGAGTTGCAGGAAGTCAGTTCCCGTAAGTATTCGCACCCACTGAGCAAGTCTGCGGGCTTTGCATCGAACATTTATTTGTCGAAATGAAACGTTGTAGTAGAACTCCTGCAATAGAGACCCGTAAAACAGAGAAAACACTTAAAGGGATATCTCTGAAAGTGAAAAAATTTAGAGAAACATAGACTGAATAGTGAGAATAGTAGTATGGAAATGTTGCAGGACGTACAGAACAAGTAAAGATTTCATGTTATATTTGGCCAAGATTTCAGCACTGGTCAAGTTAATGCCTTCGTCAACCAAATATGAGAATTTAGTAGTTATATTTAACGCCAGATTGAATGACTAGCAAATATGTGTAGTTAAAAATGTAAATGACAGTTTATTCGACTGTACAACTTCACAATTTTGCATGGTTTTATATATGTATAGTCAAATAAATTGTCTTACGCATGTAGAGCAAACGAGCTATAGCTCTTGTCTCGAAGCTGAAACAAAGTGCATGGCTACATTTTTGGAATATCACTAATTAAAAGTACAGCAGAGCTCTATATCTTACACATCCTGATTTGTTCTTCCACCATCACAATTAAGGCCCATGGAGCCAGAAAATACGAAGCGCCAGCAAAAGAAATGAGGGATAGACGCTGCTTTAGTTTCCCCGACTTTCAGGCCGTGCGATAAGTTCGGAACTAAAGGAAATAATGAAACCATTTTTTTTTTAATTTTAGATGAATCTTAATGAGTTTATTTTGATATGCGATCAGAATGGCTGTATATCTTTATTAGTTTCAAAGTTATCGCTTATTGAAAGTAGGGACATTTTTCCGTATTATTTATGGCTTAATACTTTATTGTTTTTTGGGTTCTTCATAGATGGTAAATACGAAATATTAAGAAGCGTGCCTGAACAAAATCCTTTGAGGTCCGTGTAATTTACTGGTCACCAAGTCTTTCATATCAAATAAAGTAGCTTCATTAATGCCTTGGTAGAAAATCTTTGTTTTTATTGTAATTTTGTGCGTCACACCGGCTCACCTTTTTTAATCAGCTGAATGTGCGATATGCTTAGACGCCATGCATTATAGTATGTCTTAATAGGTTACACTTGGTAGCAATAGTCTTTACGATGCCGACGCACAATAACACGTGACGTGAGTAAAGTTGGGCAGGTTCAGTACTCTGTGGAACTAGCTCTTGACGCATACATTACATTAACGGTTGAAACACGGTTCACTAGGTTCGATTTAGGTGCTGGGATTCTATAGACATTTGCCTGCCAATTTGATAGTTCGGTATTTATTTTTATAGTGATTTTTGACAACAGTACGGTAGTGTCTGGTCTGAACGGAATTGGTCGTGTCTACACAGCAAGGCCGATGTCGTGTATCCTCCGTAGCAGAATGGCCACCACTGTAATTAATGAACATTACGCTAGTGTCGGCGTGTATTCGTTGCCACCATATCTGACGGTTAGGAACTGGTAGGTAGTATTTATAATACTGTTACTCTCATGGGCATACGACAAGACACAGACCCTTAGTTTAGATTAGACGGCAGTAGATGAACCAATAGGCCCATTCTCAATGAGGCACCGACACCTACGTCTCGGCGCTCTATGAGCTTTTGCCATTATATCAGAGGGAAATAAGGCTCAGGAAAAAAGACGAAACAAAGGGGGGGTGGGGGGAAGAACGTCGGTCAAAGAGACGATCATGCATGAATATGAGCATGATTAATAGTCGCTAATATGCGGAGCTAAGAGACGTCTATCTCTGTAGTCGGAGCGGAAAAGAGAAGATGGATTAAAGGAGCCTCGGAAGCTTTGGCCGTTAAGAGTTTGCGACTCCTGAAGGAGTTCTTAGGGTTTACTGTCTCCGCACCGACGTCGGAAGGAAGTGTATTCCAAATGTTCACTATGAAATACGGAAAGAACTGCTGAATTGAGGTTGTTCTTCGAGCAGCTATATGCATGAAGTTTTGTCTGTTTCGTAGGCGATCATTAACATCTCTTTCAAAAAGTCCCGTTGTAGGCACGTCGTTGCAGCCATTCAAGTATCTAAATGTTTTTTATTAGTTACCCCCTAAGTCGCCTTTGCTCCAAAAAGATCAGACCTAGTTCTTTTGGGCGATATTCGTATGGCTTTTTTCGCAGCTTGGGTTTCTATTTTGTTGCTCTGCGTTGGACTCTTTCCATATTATCGATATCTTTGCACAGAACATATCAGATTTGAAGATTAAATTCTAAGTGTGGCCGCACTAACGCCTTGTACAAGGGAATGATGATGTCCTCAGTTTTTATTTGAAATTCCTGGTGATGAATCTCAGTACAGTACTCTGCTTGCTATTTTCACACTCTTGTCAACTTGCTGACTTTGTTGTAGGTTGTCTATAATAGTTATTCCTAAGTCACGTTGTTGGCTGACTGCAGCCAATTCTGTCCCGTTCGTTTTCAATTGGGTTGGAGGATTCTCCAGCCCTACGTGCATTACTGAACACTTGTCGACATAAAAGCTCATCTGCCACGTGGTGCTCCAATCCATGAGGAAGTCAAGGTCTTGTTGGAGCTCAGCTCTTCTCGTAGCAGGATGACATAGTTTAGTATCATTCGCAAATTTACAGATTTTACTACAGTTGTTAATATTGAGACCATTCATGTAAATTGAAAACAGAAGTGGGCCAAGCACGCTACCTTGTGGAACCCCTGATGATACCTGCGTCCAGTCGCTCGTCTCCTTCAAGCTGCCCTCGCTGCTGGCGACCCGTAAGCCGCCTCCAGATCCAACGTAAATAGTCTTCTGGGATGCCATGGGCTTCCAATTTTTTCATTAGCCGTTGATGGGGGACTTCGTCAAAAGCCTTTTGGAAGTCCAGATACACGAGCTCCACACCCTTATCTTCATCTTCAATTTCGGTAACTTTAAAAGAAGTCCAATAGGTTTGTTAAGTAGCATCTCCCATTTCGGAAACCGCGCTGAGTGTCGGATATTAGCTGTTGCATTTTCAGGTGATTAGTGATGCGCTTCTTCAAGAAGCGTTCGATGGTTTTGCTGATGACTGATGTAAGAGTGATTGATCGATAGTTGCTGGGGATCGCGTTAGCTAGTTTCCAATCCTGTGGAAGTTCTGCCGTTCTTAAAGACCGATTGAATATTTCAAGTAGTTGCTTCAATGCAACCATTTCTCGTAGAAAACAGGGAGAAAGATTATCTGGACCAGTGGATTTATAGACATTCAGATGGGTCAGTTCTTGAAGGATCTCGATCTCCGTGAAAACACATGTGTTTATTGGAGCAACTTGCATCGGTGCTGGTTCAGGAATATTCGTAACATTTTCAACAGTAAATACAGTGGTGAAATAATTGTTCAGGACTGTGGCTTTATCTCTTAGGTCTTCAGTGATTTCACCATTAGGTCTTTTGGGCGGACCTACGGTTTCATAATTGAGACGTCTTTCATTTACATATGTATAGAATGCCTTTGGATTGCATTTTGCCATAGCGGCTACGGAAACTTCTTATCTTATCCCCTGATTATTTTTTTGCATCTCGACGGCGTGCTCTTATGTGACTGGATCTGTTACCTTCTGTTTGATTACGTTTCCAGTCTTTGTAACGCACTTGACGCCTTGCAATGCAGCTTTTGACTGCCCGATTCATCCACAAGGGATTATTGCTGATATGAACTCGTTTATTTGAAATGTATCGTTCAGCTGCACTCAGGATGCTCGCGTTCAAAATGCGCGAGCAGTGTTGAACACAGGTGTCTCTCATTGGAGTTTTGAAGTCAATTGTTCCTAATTCAGTTGCCTTTTCTAGAAAATTCGCTCGCCGGTAGTCTGGCAGCTGGAGACGATCCGGATTGGTGGAGAATTCGTTGCCAGTTTCGAGAGTAAATCCAATCATGTTGTGGTCTCCAAGCCAGTCTAGGATGGCAAGGTTAACCATCTCTCAATCTGGAGTGGAGAATACCAGATCTTGAATATTACCGTATCTCGTGGTTTCATTAACATGCTAGGTCAGGTGGTTGTGGTTCATGAGTTGGAGCAGTGTACTGCCTTGTGCTGGGCTGCACAAGATATACCAATCAATTTGGGGGAGATTTAAGTCTCGCATTAGAATTGTTTCATTCTGGGTATTCAATGCATTTTCGTTTTGTTGAGTGCTGCATCAGTTTCGGCGGTACCGCGAGGGTTCCTATAGGCGAGCATAATGTTCAACGGCAGTCTAATGCTGCAGTTGCTGCGAAACTTTTACAGATGGTATCGAAGTGTTCCTTGATGTATTTGATTGACTCCCCTCCTCTGCCAGTTTCGGTGGGTCGGTCTATGTTAAACAATTTGTAGCCTTTAAATGCAACTTCTGCTTCCAGATTCTTGTTTAAAAGGTTGATCCATGTCTAATTGAGTGCGACAACGTCATAGGCTACGCAATAGTGGCTGCTGTAGCTTGCAGTTCATCCATCTTGTTTGTTATGCTCATAACGTTGCCAAATAAGAATTTGACGCTAGTGTTTGCATTGATTCTCCGAGTCACTTGTACGTTTGAAGTGTCCGATTGCTGGAAAAAGATTGGGGTGTAAGATCAGCACGAGTATTCTCAGAAGCGGCTAGAGCGCCTGTCTGAAGTTGAGCAAGGGAATCGTTTTGTATTTCGGCTCCGCAGCTCTTTGGCGGAAAACTGGTTGTTTACCGTCGAGTTAGCCTTGCTTATCGTTATTCTGGTTTGTAGTGACTGACAAGAGTTCGCCTTTGGAGGCATATTCCTAGAACCTGACTTTCGGGTAATGCGATTCCCTTCATGCGCTGGTATGCTTGATGTTCTTTGGATTTGACCACTCTTTTTCGCTACAGGTATCTGAGACTGTGATTTTTTCCTTGGAGACGCTTGCTGAACTCCCGCGTTCAGTACTGGCTAAATCAAGATCTGTTTGGCAGGCGTTGGTAGGATGTTGTACATCAGTGTCTTCAGACATATTGCGATTCATCGGTATGAGGGTAGAAACTATAGATGGTAGGAGACATTGAGGACCCAGGCGTGACATTTGTACTGATGCATCCGGAGTTGGAGTAATTTCTTTCTCGTCCGTGAGAAGCGTACTGGAGATAATTGTGCCCTCATTTTCCCTTAGGATCCCCAATCTTTACCCTACTAGGTGATCAGATCTGAAGATTACTGGGAATGGTCGCAGGGACATTGGGAGCCGTTTGCTCCATTGCTTGCAAATCGGCCGGGAGAGTGTGAAAGAGGGCTGGGTGGCGAGGCTACTCAATACTGGCTCAAGTCTTGTGCGCAAGCCACTTTCCAAAGCAGCGAGAGCTAAAGCCCGCTGCATCGAGCAGGATTTCTCCGAGGACATGGTGTCCGGTACCAATCAAGTTAACCCCATCAGGTAAAAATAGTCTCCGATCGTCTTTAAACGAAGGAAATAGGTCGATTAATTCGAGCTTATTGTCCTCTGCCTCTCTTTGCATGCTCTTGTGGATGTAGCAAATCCTAAGAGTCGAGGCGCTGACCAGCCCCAAGACGGAACAGAATACTTGTCAGAGTGACATGGTCAGATTTCTGTTTGGCCGCTACAGTGAGGTTTTTCAATGAGCTGCAGCTGAGTTTCGGAAAAAGTTCGCTGATCATTCATTCCAACGTGGATAATGACGTGATCCATCCTTTTACAACGGAGGTCCCTCAAGAAAATAGTAACATCAGAAGTAGAAGCTTGAGGTCTGCAGATGACTTCCCGATATGCAGCCCTTTTTAAAGGCACGATACTGCCTTTTGATTATTTATCTCCAATAAGAAAGGTTGTTATCGCTCGATGACCAGGATTGGACCAGGATTGCGTTCCCTTTTGTGGCGGCTTGGAGGCTGAACAGAAGTCTCTGACTTCTTCTGATCAGCTGACTGGGGTTACCTGCGTCCACTGGCAACAAACTCGCCATTGGCTATGTACGTTCGTATACGGGCGTTGGTGTACGTGAGGGCGGCGTTCAAGTTCGTGTACTGTGCCTGTTCGCTATGTCGAAGATTAAGTTAGGTAACGTTAGGTAAGTTAGGTTACGTTAAGTAAGTTAGGTTATGCTAGGTATGTTAGATTACGTTAGGTAAGTTAGGTTACGTTAGGTATGTTTGGTTTACGTTAGGTATGTTTGGTTACGTTAGGTATGTTAGGTTACGTTAGGTATGTTAGGTTACGTTAGGTAAGTTAGGTTACGTTAGGTAAGTTAGGTTACGTTAGGTAAGTTAGGTTACGTTAGGTAAGTTAGGTTACGTTAGGTAAGGTGGTAAGGTATGTTTAGGTTAGGCTAAGTTAGGTTTGGTAGTGCTTATTGTAGTGCTTCTGGTGGTTATTACGCGCCAAGAAAGCTTACTTGAACGCACACAGTGATGAGCGCACACAGAATGGCGAGTTTGTTGCCAGCGCGACCGCGCTGCTGCTCCTCGCTCACAGGTTTAATTTTGGGATGAACAATGTTGCTACATTATCGTCACTATCATGAAGAGCAGCAAACCTATTGTTCACTTTTATATAATATGTCTGTTATTCCAAAATCGTGCCAGTCTATCTCCGCTGACATTTGTTGCGCATGGCGGTTTTCCACGGGGAGGGTGATAACTGTAAAAGAATTTCACGAGTAGCCTTTTCAGCGCCTTCCCCAAGCTGCAACGCTTCACGTTCGCTTATCAGTTTGGGTTAGCTGTGTGCGTCCCTCGTTCATACTAAGAGTCTCACCCACAGGTGACTCAATTACAGACTATTTTAGCTTTAGTTACACCTTCGGATCATCTTTCCTTCTTGCCCGCTTTGTTATCTTCTGCTTTCACATTCTTCTTATGATATGTTGTACTGATCTTCCCCTTGTCTCTCAATTTACTCTGATCCAGTGATTGCATATCTTCGTGCAGACGTCCTTTTTTTGTTTTGTCATATGGCGTGTTCTTTCTTTCGTTCTCTCTCGAGATCGCGATGTGTACTGCGGTCTTCAATTTTCATTTATATTCCTCCTTAATTGTGCTTTGGTAATGAAGTTGTTAGGCTTTAAGTTCTCCGATTTCCATGCAGTAAATGCCTGATATGTGTGAAGTTATTTGAACATTTTCAATGTCTTTCAAGCCTTCCTTTATGCGACATAGTTAACGAGGGTTTTGAAACTTGACCTCTTGGCTGCTTACAAGTAAATGCACCTCGTGCAGCGTGTGTTCCTGCTGAACCTGCATTGTCCTTATTTCTTCACTGCGGCAATTAAGAGGTAGTAACTTCCAGGCGCAAATCGAGCCCCGCTAACAGGCCTCATTTCTCGGTTTCATTACGTAGTCTCTGGTGCCGTGACGTCACCAAAAGTAGGCCAGCGGCGACGGCCAGGCACGAGTCGAGCCCCACTTACAGGCCTCATTTCTCGGTTTCATTACCTGGTCTCTGGTGCTGTGTGACGTCACCAAAAGTAGGCCAGTGGTGATGTCCAGGCGCAAGTTCCGGCGCCCCGAGAAGGCCCGTGTTGCGCTGAGGACTTCCGTTAAGTAGATGTCTGTTTGCTCGGTCTGATTGCCCTGATCTCTTTGCTCTGCATCAGTCGTTCGCTTAACATTCATTGGTTTGTTGCAGGAGACCAATTGCCGGAGTTCATATGAGGCAATTGCAATCATGCTGTACCAGATACTCATCTTTACATTATTACCCTCGTCATTACTGATATGAATGCAAAATGACATGATAGCTTAGGTGCTATACAGCATTGAAACATGAGATGCTTTTAGTAGCTCCTACGGTACAAGTTTTTCAAATTAGTAATGTAATGATGAGTAGCGTAAATGATGGCGCTTTACACGGAGTGATTTCAAGGACCACTCATGACGTAAACATAACCTTGTTGGCGGAGGTAATAATTTAATAAATATTAAAATATCATGTACGCGATGCTATTCTAATATATAACGATCGTTATATATTAAAATATATATATTAGAATAACAATCTTATTAATTAGAATAAAGAGATCATATCCTTGATGCTAAAAAGTTGTAGAGCTGTCAGTGTTGCGCTCTGCTTTTCATACATTTGTTATTAATGATTTATGATCAGTCTAAGTCACTACATATGTATAGTTCTTTATGTAAATACGGAAATATAGTGTTTCTATATCACTTTGATCATAAAACAAACAATGTAATTTTTAAAGCACTTTTTACATGTCACAGTAAGCATCGTATATAGTGAAGCCACTCTGACCAGCTTGTAAATCTAACTCATTCGCGCATTTCAGCCGTAATTATTATTTCATATTAGTAAATTTGAGCATATCCCCTCAGGGACTATAGATTGTGTCATTGGGTTAGCTAGGTTCGTCTATCTTATGCTACAGGGACCAGCCTCCCCCTTGGCTACCCCTTATGGCGGTGGCACACCAACGCGAAAATTGCCTAGTCACGCAGATTTTCATTTTGGGGGTCACGTTGCCGTGACTACAACCTACGGTGTTTGCATGTCACGCTAAAACTATGTGTCACTGCAAATTTAGACTTACTCAAAAATAGGAGGTATACTCAGGGCTTGACCGCTGCCGCTCGTCATAGCACGCAAACTGCAAGAAAAAGACTCGTATTTTAGATATTAATTTTAGTGGTAGAGCCCCGTGCATGCCGAAGCCTTATTCAGGGTAACGTGATCGCATGTGAAATCGTTCGGAGGTGTGGCTTGGGCGTTAGTGTGCACCCGCCATTAGGTTACCTTAGTTTTAGCCAGGCATTCGAGCCGTCTTTTCTTAATGCCAACTGTGCTTCTTTCCAGTATCATACCCATAGTCACTTGTGCACTATTTTTCTGTTCCCAAGCGCGTTGATCTTATGTAGGAACACCTTCGTGCGTGGGTTCCACGTCTCTTTGAACGTACTGTATGTCCCTTATTTCGTCCTTTGTTATAGATTAGATAGGCGGTAGTAGACGAACCAATAGGCCTTACCATTGGAGTCGGCTGCTCCACCTTTTTAATATAATAATATAGTCATTGTCAGTATATTGCAGTTATTACCGACAATATATGAACGAATTTCATACAGTTTTCCTCTACATCGACAAAACAAAATGTCGTACTTTTTGTGGCAGCTTTGACTATTACTATTTTTGAAAACCATATCCCTTGTTGTACTCACACGCGTGCAGTACCCACAGTTTATTCAAATTCAGTTAATATTTTTATAGCTTTTTCTGACATTGAATATACTTTAAAAAGTCATGGAAAAAATCTGCATTTAGCAAAATTAGTAACAGCTATATGTGGAAAAACAACACCCTCATTTATTTAATAGTCATTTTACTAGAACATCTCTACAGTACCAAAAACAAATTCAACCTGGTTTAGCTTTGGCAGACGTTAAGTAAATGCACTTAAAATATTTTTCACTCTAAACACACTTCGCGCATACTGAAAGATAAAGCACAAAATAAACAGTAAATGCAAACTGTGCGTTTAAACGACAATTTTTTGAAGGCCACTCAATTTTGCGCCTTTTGGCAGAAGTAGGCAAACTCGCTGCTCGTACGTCTTCGAGCAGCAAAATTGCTGCTAGCAACAGACAAGTTGCGTCTACGTGGCGAAAGGTCGCTTGAGGTTTTCTATGGGCAACCAGTTGGCCGTACAGCCGCGTAAATCGAATTTGTATTTACAGTGTGATTCTGAGTGCTTTTTAAAGCTGCCTTTTTTGTTATTTGTAAAGTGTTTTTTAGTTACTTGTCCTACGAACTGAGATAAAGTAAAAATCTGTTCACATTGTGGCGTTTTTGCTGATCGCTGCGAATTTCTGCCGTCAAATCGCAGCTGTGTGCGTTTTCGCGGGCGTCCATTTTGTTATGCAGGGGCCACACTAGGCATTCATCTTCCCAACTCGCTGTCAGGACGCGCAGCTCGTACGTCTTCGAGCAGTAAAATTGCTGCTAGGAACAGAGAAATGCCTAGTGTGGCCCCTGCATTATGCAGGGGCCACACTAGGCATTCGTACGAGCAACGCGCAACTCACTCAGAAATCTTTGTTGTGTATCGGAGCGACTGTAGGTGACACACTAGCGACGGGCAGCTGCTCATCCGCCATACAAAGTCCCGTCCAGACTACCACGCACA
>LQNS02276769.1:9621599-9648911 GCA_001587735.2 Parhyale hawaiensis
CTTCCTTCCACTTTCATACTCCTACTGATCTTACTGTTGTCTGTTCTTCCTCTTCTTTCCCGACTTGCTGTTCCCATGCGCGTTGATCCTGTGTGGGAACACCTTCGTGCATGGGTTCCGCGTTTTTCTGTCGACATACTACATGTCCCTTCCTTTTCCTCGCTTAGAAGAGCTTAGTACTTATTTAGGGAGGCTTAAATATTCTTATAATACCTAATAATACCTAATAATACTGAAAGCATCGCTGTCCTCATTATTGAAGACAATGATTGTAGTATTATCTCTTTCTTAATATCTCGTTGAAGATGCACTGAATGAGACTTGCAGAGCTCAGTTTGAAGGAAAAGTCTCATGCTATAGTTTTACTAGCCTAGGACGTGTTGAACCTGATACAGTTGAGGCAAACCGTATATCGAGTCATTTCTCTGAGCCGCGGAAGCAGACTCCATAGCACCAAGAAAGATGACAGGATGAGTCCGATAAACTGCAAAAATGAGATATATTCTTTATTATCAGATTAGAACTGTTAGATACTAGTTCAGGTGATAAACAGTGCCACTTCGCACCTCTACGTTGGTGGCAGCACCTATCACAGACATGCCCTGGTCTAATAGGACGATAAAATGAGCTTTTCTCGCTATGATGAGCGTTCTACATTCCACTGTCTGCAGTTTTCAGAAGACAGGGATGCAATCAGTATCGTCGCTAGCGAGACCGGTGTTGTTTTGTCATTCAATACACGAACTCTGAGACTGCGAAGAAACTGTATTGTAGCTATTGGCCCGTCATGGCCACTGTGTCTGTACAAGCGTTTCCTCCTTCCCGCTATTTCTCTATGTTGGAACAGCGAATAGAATCTTAGCACATATGTTTTGCATTGCACTGATGCACTGATTGCACGCTGCGGTTTTTTGACGCAACTTAACTCTGTTGTGGTTTTTCCTTAATAACTGCACTTTCTCACAATTATAAAGGTAACCTTTAAAACTTCAAGTTTCCGGTTACCTTGTACCTTCTTTAGAAGGTAAGATATTAATCTTTAGAGCCGCGAACTTTTCAGCTCTCACGTACAGTTTCTATAAAGATAACAGGCCTGCTGTTATCAGCTCTCGAGTATCCCTCCCTCTATAACCCGAGGAAGTCAACAGCCTTACTCGTCTTCGAGGCCCTTAAATCTGCGAACTTTTCAGCATTCCATCGCCACCTTATTTACAGCTGTGTCTCCCTCTATCATCAGTCACTATTTCTTCAAACAACATTGATACAAAAATACGGCCTAGCCACTGTGTACAGAGACAGGCTTTGGCGTATACAAATAGGCCTGCTGGTTGTTGCCGACGGCCTCGCCTTTTTGGAGGCTTTCTCTCTGAATCAAAAATTTCGCAAGTGATGTCACAGGATAGCAGTCAAATGAATGTAAATTTGAGGGGTTTTCCGTTAGATTTTAGAAGCTGAATCGCGCACTGAACTTCACTGCTGGAATATTTCGTAGAGAAAATACGTTTTTCTTACATTACTGTTGTGAATATGAGCGTTATTAATGTTCCATCGAATTACGTGTGACTTTAAGCAGCTTAGAATCTTTAATGCATTCAAATGCATAGCTATTCTGGGTGAGGAATGTTGTATTCATCTAAGCGCATCCGTTGAGTTGATCAGTGCACTTCGTTAAGTAGAAATATATGCATGTGTATAATGTGCATCACTCGTAAATAACCTGAAAATGTGTATTTTAACATGGTTTCTGAAATCCGTAGATTTAAAGTTACAATATTTCTAGGTAAACAAAAGCCGTGTCAAGTCCGTAGATACATAAAATCTAATCAGTCAAGTGCATATGGCGAAATACTGTAGGTGCATTTAGCACTTTTATTTTCGATGACGCACTTTTTTTATTCAAAATACTTTTAAATGTTCCGAGCACACGTTAAAGAGACCGGGAAGTCTGGATATAGAATGTGGTCTTCTTCATAGTATGTGTTGGGTTAGGATTTTTTTTAGCTTATAAGCAGTTTGACCAGTTGTGAATACGTTAAGCTGGCTTAAAATAGGCCCCAGATGAGGTATGGGGTGGGCCAAGTGTGTCCATTTTTCCAAGTGTGTCCATTTTTCCATGTGTGTCCATTTTTCCAAGTGTGTCCAGTCAGTCATTACTGAATGTAAAAGAATTAAGTCAAATAGCCTAAACAAAGTATGAAAAAGTAATAGTGCAACATATAAATAAAATGCGTCTACGTCATCGTGCAGTCAAGCCCAATAGCGAGACCGAAATCTGCCTTTGGAGCCAGTGTCGAGTCAATGTATGGTGTGGTCTATGACGTAGGTTATTTGAGATTTGTCTTAGATTAGAATTTTATAGGCCATAGTGTTAGGCTTTAGTTATTTTCGCTTATCCTATACGTTGTGAGAAGTAGCGTCCCCATGGGAGCTCATAGGTTACTTTAGCCTTAGCTAAGCTTTTGGGACGTCTCTCTTTCGTGCCCACTTTGCTTCTTTCTATTTTCATGCTGCTACTGATGATGCTCTTTTTTTCTGTACTTTCTCTTTTTTACAATTTGATGTCCCCATGGACCTTGGTTCTATGTGGCCACACCTTCGTGCATGGGTTCCACGTTGCTAAAAACATACTGATTGTCCATTGTTAATCCTTAATCCTCAGCTATTTCACTTCTGTTGTGAAGACGAAGGCTCGAACCATTTAATATAGTAATGCTTGGTTGGTCTTCGTAGTATTATTGTACTTTGAAATATAGAATATCTTTGTCGTTGATAATGTACTCGAAGTGCACATCATGAACTAGGAGCAAATAACGTTGAATATTAGAAGAAAGCAAAAATTAAGATGCACGAGAGTGCTAAGAGAAGCTGTAAAACTTAGATATCTGTATTGCCAGGATTTCAGCGTTGGCAAAGTAAGACGCGCATTTTAACCTGTTTACGGCTTGCGTCGCCTCATGTCTATCTCCCGCTTTGTCCCTTAATGACTTTGGTTCACAATGCATACACTAGCGGGCAAAATAAGAAAACGATTTTCATTTTTTGAAACTAAAGGTAACCATGTAGAATAGGTTAATGAATATTTTGATGGGGCCTTAAGGAATGTATTTGACATATTTCTACAAAATATCAGGACAAACATAACAATATTTAATACATTAGAGCAATCTAACAAACAATACCAAAAATTGAACAGTGCAAAATAAGAGAACGATTGTCTCTAAAAACAATTTTACAAACAAATAACCTGGAACAGTTATTTTCAATAACTTTAGCACAGCGACGATTGCACATCACAAGTTTCTTACAAAACTCTTGAGTTATTTTTTCCATTCCTTTTCAATTTTAGTCCACAGATCCTTTACTGTTGATAGTTGTCGTTCTCTTATATTGTCACCTATAATTTTCCATAAATTTTCAACAGGATTAAGGTCCGGGCTTTGGGCAGGCCACTTCATGACTTCGATATTCTCTTCCGCAAAATATTCCTTCACTTTCTTTGCAGTATGGCACGGGGCATTGGGTTGCTTAAAAATTGCTGGCTGGTTTGGTGATGATCGTAGATGTGGGAAAACATATTGCTGTACAAGATTGAGATACACATTAGCATTGACAGTTTCTTTAATGGCCACCAACGGTCCAACTCCTTCAGATGAAAACATGCCCTACACCATTACGCTACTTCCCCATGACATCTGTTTTGACACATTTCGGGTTCAGCCTGTCACCTGTTGCACGTCTAACATACCGTCTGCCATCAGATCCAACCAAATTAAATTAACTTTCGTCGCTGAAATGTACTCTTTCCCAATCTTCATCTCTCCAAACGATGTGCCTTCCAGCTAATGAATCGGAAAAGCAAGACTTGAATATTCAAGTCTTGCTTTCTTATTCTTCTCACTGTAAAGGACTGCGTGCCTTTAACCCACATACGTTGAGGCGACGAGAAACTGTATAGCGAGACACTTCTATGTTGTTATTGACCTTCAGCTTTCTGGAAATTCCCGCTGCAGTTTCAAAAGGATCCTTCTGGGCATAGCGTTTCATAATCCTATCAACTCGTACGGTGGTTTTTCGAGGGCGGCCTGCATATACCGGTGATTCCAGCTGCTTCTTTTCATAATAGAGCTTCAAAGCACGAGAAACAACGCTCTTGGATCGGTTTACCTCTCTTGATATGGCGAAAGAGTCATTCCTGAGCACCTGAGCTTAACAATTTCTTCCCGCAGCTCAGGAGTAACTCTCACGTGAGGTGCCATGGCTTTAGAATGGTGTAATCGTAAGAGTAGCAGTTCTAGAAGTCATGTACACGAAATGGAATGTTGCCTGATGATCGGGGTAAATGTGAGAATGTTTTAGAGACGATCGTTCTCTTATTTTGCACTGTTCAATTTTTGTTGTTGTTTGTTAGATTGCTCTAATGTATTAAATATCGTTATGTTTGTCCTGATGTTTTGTAGAAATACGTTAAATACATTCCTTAGGGCCCCATCAAAAAAGATTCATTAACCTACTCTTCATAGTTAAACTTTATTTTCAAATAATGAAAATCGTTCACTTTTTTTTTGCCCGCTTCAGTAGATGTGGGTAGAGATACCCAATCGGAAACTTATAGGCATTTATGAGAAGTTATCGGAAACCTTTACTATTTACTCATAGGCAGCCAGTAAATGGCTATAAATTTCCGATTGGGTTAACCCCAAATAACTCATTAGCATTCAAATTTTTAAAAGACATGGCTTGAACGATTTAAAAAATAAACTTTGGATTTTGATATTTTTGGTAATAAACCCGTCCGCCAGGCAAATTTAGGCTTCCTCGTAACCGTTCGTTAACAGGTGAATCTTGAGGTTTCCAAATTTTCCCCTGTTTCCTTCAAACAAGACAGAAAAGGGAGAGATAATAAATAAACACATCGGTAAATATATAGATTACCAAGCATATAAACATTTGAGTTATTATATTTGATTTTTTTTTTCGACACGTTCTGCCCACAGTGAGACAAGGCAACTCGTGAACTGCCCTGGCCCTCTGCCGACCGATATGATTCGCGTAACTTGGCCGGCAATGTTTGTACTCTTCGCTGCTGGCCCAATTGCGTGTCCTTACGGGCTTCCAGGCTTTCGTCAGTGGGACCATGACTCCAGTGACGAAGGTACCTATTTTCCAAGTATGATTTTTGTTGTGAATAATACATTGTTGTATAATTTTTTATTTGAATCCCTTTTCTCTATTCATACCAGGCTGTGTTATTTTGATACAATGGTTCTTGTATGTTTTTATACTACGCCGTAATGTATTCCTAGCAGAGAAACAAGCCTTCGTAGCGAGGTAGAACAGTCATTTCTAGTATAAAATATATATTTTTTAACTTAGCGTGTTAAAACTGCTTCTATCGTTATTCTGAGCTCTGAAGATTTCTGCTCAACTCTTCATTGCCTGGTGATACAGAAAAAGCTGCAAAAGTGTTTTCCTTTAGCTAAGATAATAATTGACTTAAATGATGAAGAAATCACATGAAAGTTTATATTGGGCGCTTTCTTGTGGCCCACGGAATTAACACTAGCAGGCTTGACTTGCTCGGAACTTCAATTAGGGGCGTTGGCTTGGCCACTTTGAATCGTATGCTATTGCATCATCCAATAGTTGTATGGTGTTGTCTATTTTCTTTGATGAGAAGCTCACTTTTGAGCCGCATATTAGGAGGTTGGTGTCACGCGCTTCCACTAAGATTGGACTCCTGCGTAAGGTGAATTCCGTGTTTGGTGATAGTCAGCTTGTCCGCAGATGTTTTTATGCGTTTTTGCTGCCTGTGTTGGAGTATTGCTCACCGATCTGGGCTTCAGCTGCTGACACTCACTTGCTTCTGTTAGACTGACTTGTTAGTTCAGCCCGCAGGTTGTGCGCTGATAATGATCTAGTGAACCTGTCCCACAGGAGAAGAGTCGCAGAGCTATGTATGTTTTATAAAGTGTACGATAATGAGAGGCATTGGTTGTATTCTTCTCTCACTGCCCTCAAGGTTTTTGGGAGAGCGACTCGTGCTGCGTGCGGAGCGCACTCTTTCACATTGGACGCTGTCAGATGTCGAACTAATCAGTTCTGTCGGTGCTTCGCTCCCTGGTCGGCTAGCATTTGGAATTTGTTGCCGGCATCGGCTTTTGGTCGTATAGGCCTGCAGGCGTTTAAGTCAGCTGTTAATGGTTTTTGCTGGATTTCCTTTAGCAGCGTTTTGGGCTTCCTGGTGTTGCAAAGTGCTTCATTTGGGTTGTATTACCTGTTCGTGGGAGCTCAAGCGTGAAGTTTTAATAATAATAGTAACATTGTAAATAGTCGCGTTATCCCTTCTGGCACTAGTTAAAGGTTAAATCGCCTTAATAGCGCACTTCAATTAATGAACCCGCGTGTACAGCTACAGGCAAGTCCACGGCCCAGAAGAGTGCGCGGCTGCACTCAACTTCAAATTGTCAGAGCCACGGCGTCTGAGACGAAAGACTTTCAGTTGTTTTGCCGTTGCCCTCTCAAAATGGACTTTGAATGACAGAAATGCTGACACTGCAAGCCCGACAACCGCAAAACTTCGCCTTCCCGGCAGGAAGGCAACAGAGACGTAAGCTGTTGACTGGCGCGTGTGTGTAGGAATTGCGACTTGAGATTGTAATCTTGTATGCATTTTTTTTATTTATTTTTTTTCCTCCTTCGTGTTTTAGTTATCAGCGGTTCCTTTAACCAAGCTTTTGTGTTATCTTGATGAGTCACATTTATTTTGATATATGCATTTACTTCCGAACAGTTTTTCTATGCCGCAGGGTATTTGGTCTATATTAATAAATTACAAATGTATCTATGGTCGCAAAGTCGGATGCATCAAGTCTGACTCCGACTCCAGGTTCAGCCAGTTGCCCACTGCGTTTCGTTGGATCCAAAATGACCGACTGTGACTCTTTATCTACCAGTATGCAAATTTTCACCGACTCCGACTAATAGCTTCAGCTCGTTTCATTTTTTTAACTCTATCTTCAGGGGCCTAAAAATGGCCAGCTGCTTCCGACTCCGACTCTGACAATAACACAAGGTCACTTGTTAGAAGATCGAAAATTAAACAAGAATCCCCGTGGCGTAAGACCGTCACCCGCTGTAAGGGGGGAATGAGTTATAAGTTTAACGCCTTAGTTTTTGATGGCCAGCTAACTTTAGATTTTTTGGTATTTTTCACATCTCAGTCAACTCACCTGACTGTCTGAAAAAGATTGTGATGATGGCTCAACTCCTGCATCGTTTTTTGGTGGGCCTACGAACAAACAGACAAACGACCGAACCGTAAACGAAAACTGTATTACCACTTTTCGCTTCGCTTTCGGGTGTTAGAAAATTTCGCTTCGCTGGCGGGTGTTAGAAAATTTTGTTTCGCTGGCGGGTGTTAGAAAATTTCGCTTCGCCGGCGGGTGTTAGAAAATTTCGCTTCGCTTTCGGGTGTTAGAAAATTTCGCTTCGCTTTCGGGTGTTAGAAAATTTCGCTTCGCTGGCGGGTGTTAGAAAATTTTGTTTCGCTGGCGGGTGTTAGAAAATTTCGCTTCGCTTTCGGGTGTTAGAAAATTTCGCTTCGCTGGCGGGTGTTAGAAAATTTCGCTTCGCTGGCGGGTGTTAGAAAATTTTGTTTCGCTGGCGGGTGTTAGAAAATTCCGCTTTGCTGGCTGGGGTTAGAAACAAACTGAGCGGGAGAAAATTTCGCTTCGCTGGCGGGTGTTAGAAAATTCCGCTTCGCTGGCGGGTGTTAGAAAATTCCGCTTTGCTGGCGGGTGTTAGAAAATNGCTTTCGGGTGTTAGAAAATTTCGCTTCGCTTTCGGGTGTTAGAAAATTTCGCTTCGCTGGCGGGTGTTAGAAAATTCCGCTTTGCTGGCGGGTGTTAGAAAATTCCGCTTTGCTGGCGGGTGTTAGAGACAAACTGAGCGGGAAATGGCTTGTGTTTTAAGAACGAACCGCTGGTGCACTAGCTCTGTCCATACCATGCAACACGCGATCAATTTCTGAAAGTTTTGAATCTTGCTCTACACAATATTTCATGTCATCGTGGTAATGAAATCACTCGTCTTGCTTACCAATATTTTTACTGATAATCTTGGGGCAATTTAAGGTTTTCGGATAATCGCTGAATTTCACTGTTGTTACGTCCATGGACCACGGAGGCTATGTTTTTGTCTGTCCTTTTCTGTGTCTGTCTGTAAGTCAACTCAAAACGTTATGCACGTATTTTATTAAATTTCAGAGGGATTGTTAGGTATAGCTTTAGGTGAAACTCCCTTTATACGTTATTATTTTCTTATCAATGTAACTCAGAAAGTTATATTGAGAGATTTTCATGAAATTTACTGGAAATAGGGAATGTTACGAAGAGCAAGTGACCAAGTTTTGTGATGATATGAAACTCCTTCTGTCTGTGTTTATTTTACTGTTTGTCCGCAACATACCCCAAAAAGTTATTAACGGATATTCAAGGAATGTTACGGGAAGCAAATGGATCAGTTTTGGCCATGATCAGAAGGAAATCGTGGAGTCAGGGCCTGTTTGAATGTTTCGTTAATATTGCATTGCTTGGCAGAGGTATGCGCTCTCGGAGTGCTTCTAATGTTTTTTATACTTTTTGCTGATTTTTCACATTTATTTTCTGTTCTTTACCGATATGTTTACTGTTATTTTAATTTTAAGACTGATACGTTTCTATCTTACTAGACTTTGAAATAGTGTTGTCTAAGCCCAAGGATGATCGACATAGGTACTATCGCTACGTCCCTTGTTCCTCCTTCAGTTAGATCGCCGTTATTGTAAAAAGGGAAGGTTAAACTATTCAATATAATGAAAACTAGTAGACCTGTGCGTTGAAAAATTCACGCAATAATCGATATGTTTGCTCTCTTCTCGACTTGCCGTTCCCACATTTTTCCGTCCATGCTTATTAGCAACTCTTATTCCCTTCTGTAACCTTCCTGCTTCGTCTCTCTGTCTTTTTGAAACTGTAGTATTCCCGTTCTTCTTTTATGGTGCCCATCCGTCTCCTTAATTAAACGTGCGTCTTCCAAAGTTAAATCTTGAGTAAAACACTGCAATAATCTTGAATACCCCTCCAGTCAGCTTATGTACAAAGTGAGTGCACCGTATTCATAATAATGCCTTAACTAACTTAACTATCTGCTTCACTGAAGTGCTTAAATTTCAGTCTTTGAAGCGAAATCTGCTCTCTCAGACAAAAAAAAAAAAAAATAGTTGTCTACTGCCCTTGGCATAATTCTCTTCGGCCTGTCGTGAGCGCTTCGTTGATCTTCTGCCAAATTTATACGTTGTGACCTGAGAAAAAAAAGTTATAGAGTCTGACTCGGGAAGCTGCATATATAATGTTCCGATTGCAAGGAGTGTTTTAAGCAAGAAGTGCATTCAGATAAAGGGAAAAGGATAAACTTTCGCCATCTGCAACTCGGAAATTGATCTTTACGAAGACGTAATTCAATTACAAAATCTGCAACCTGGCCTATTTTCCGCCTATCTATTTCCTTAGGAGCGGACACGAAATAAATAAAAACACCAAGCATTTTATTATAAGCTGTTTCCGATGAGAAATACCTGCCCTGGCGTACTAGGTGACACGAATACTGCAATAATTTCCGTTGGTGCACACGAAGGCGTGCTGGTTTTGCTACAGCCCTGTTGTCAGTGCAGGTTCTAGTTGAATGATACGCTAAATCTCCCTCCCTCAGAAGCATCAGTGGTGGTGCGTGCGGTACACGGTGCGGTGGTGCGCCTGCCCTGTGACTCCCAGCCGCTCTACGCCAACGACAGCACCACTCTAGTCCTTTGGTACTCCCATGATACGTCCAAACCTTTTCTCAGGTACCTGCGCACTACTGGCTACCTGCTTCTCTAGGAAAAGTACCCCTCAGGGAGTATAGGATGAGCCGTAGTGTTGGGTTCGCCCATCTTATCTTATGCGGGGCAGCGCCCCCTGGAGGATTGTGTAAGTAACCTTAGCCAGGCTTTTGGCACGTCTGTATTTCGCACCCACTTGCCTTCCTTCCAGTTTCATAGTCCTACTGATGTTACATTATTCTCTTCTTCCTCTTCTTTCCCGACTTATTGTTCCCGTGCGCGTTGCTCGTGTGTAGAAACACTCTCGTGCATGGGTTCCATGTTGATCTTGGCGTACTATATGTCCCTTACATTTCCTCTTTTGAACAGCTTAGTGATGATTTAGTGAAGCTTAAATTATCTTATATAACCATTACCTGGGATAAGTGGAGTCACAACACCGACACGCGTTCTCATGCAAGGACCAGAAATGCTCGCCTTGGCGTGCTTACGCAATACTATAGCTGCATATTCCGTGTCGTGCGAGCATACCGAGGCATGCAAACCTCGTCAGTGCCAGGGAAGGCGTGCTCTGGTTTCAAGGCAATGTTTCGCTCCCTGCGTAGCTTACCTTAGTGTTGCCCTGAGACTAATTTCAAAAAACGAACGCACCTTCTTCTGCACCCACGAAAAAACTTGCAGTAGTCGTGCTATATGAACACGCCCTGGCAGGCATTTCCTTACAGAGCACGGAAAAGCGTGCTCATTTGGGAAAAAGCTTTTTTCAGTAATGGTAATCTTGAGACCTTCACGGAGAAAACTACTGTAAAGTGCTGTCGTAAACCAGCACGCCTACCTTGTGCCCTGACGGGAACTGCCTGCCTTGGCGTGCTCGAGCAGCACAAAAACTTTGCTTAGTTCCGTTGGTGCACATGAAAACGTGTTGGTATTGGGGTCAGGCTTTTCTCAGTTGAGTTTTTTTGTGAAATCCTGCTCTTATTTTTGTACTGCACAATTTCTTAGCGTGAACGGCGATCCGCCGTGCGTGGGTTCCTCGTTTTGCTGGACACACTGCACGTCTCTTGCTTTTTCCTCTCTCTGGATCACCATTGCGGTGGATAGAGGAGATCAGACTTCATCAAAACCAAGTTTGGTATATTTTCATTATTATTTACGTTTTGGATTCTTTTCAATATCATACACTGTATTTTAAGAATATTTCCAACGCCTTCTATTTAATTCTCATATCCTTTTATTGTCATATATATACCGTATTTGTAGATCGTTTTCAGTGTCAGCCATTTATTTTTTTATTATTCTTTTCATTAGCATCTATTGCTTCTATGAAACTGGTTGTTTCTTTTACCTTCAAAATGCTTTCATTTTTTTTTAGTTACGATAGCAGGACCAAGATGGGCAAATGGAGGCCGACTCGCGGAGTCACCACACCTGCACAAGATCCCAAGCATCACAATAACGTGGTACCCCCTCAACCTCCGCCGTTTTCTTCACAGAACATTTTCAGAAACTTAGACAATGTAGTTACTGACTCACCGAATTCGTTTCTGAATAGCGAAGAGGAGAATAAAGTTAAAATATACGGTTGGTCTGACATGTCGAAGCAGCCTAACTATGGGTCTGATTATTTTGCTAATAATATTCACCGCGGAACTAATTTTACCGTTGGCCACCTAGAAAATGCCTTGGGGACCCCATTTCCGGATTATAAATTTTCATCCGAGAGCCCAACTTCTGTTTTATTTTCCAGGCGGCTCAACTCTTCTACTGATTCTTATGCATTTTTTGTAAAACCTAACATATCTTTGGGACAGATCCCGGTCCTTACTTCTGCTAAATCCCAAAGTGGTCCCAATTACAATCCAATTTCACTCGGATCCAGTCGTAAATTCGCAAGAGCTGGTCAAGGTACTGGTTCACCAGAAGGCGCCAAGTCCCAGTCTCCCTCAAAATCCACTTCACTACAGGACCCAAATTCCAATTCATATTCAGGGCCCAGTACACAACAGGGTCCAAAGTCCACCTCTTCAGGACCCGATTCGTCCCATTCTCACATGTCCCTGGAAAGGGCGGGAACCATCCTGGTGATCAGAGAGGCCCGGGACCGCGATGCCGGACGGTACCGGTGCGTTGTTCACTACCGCCGTAGCCCTTCCGTTGCTCGTCGTATCCGACTTCATGTTCAGCGTGAGTACCATAGGCTATAGTGTTAGGTTAGTTTAGGTTCGTCCATCCTATGTTATGGGGAGCAGCACCCCAAAGGGGGATAGCATAGGTTACCTTAGCCATTAGCTAGACCTTCCGGACATATGTCTTTCGTGCCCACTTTGCTTCCTTCCATCTTCATACTCCTACTGATGCTGCTTTGTTCTGTTCTTCCTCTTCTTTCCCGACTTGCTGTTCCCATGCGCGTTGACTCGTGCATGGGGTCCACGTTTCCCTTGACATTCTGTACGTCCCTTCTTTTTTCTTCTCTTTGGATCACAGTGTACTCTGTGGATAGGGAGGCTTAAAGTAGAAGTATAATAATAAGTCAGCGTGAGTACATGCTAACCCTATTCATACCAGGCTGTGTTATTTTGCTATAGGGGTTCTTTATTCTATTGTATTCCCTACGGGAAATAAAGCCTTTGTAGCGAAGAAGCATAGCCTGGTACGTTTCGTGATTTATACCTAATGTATTAATTTCTAAATAGACTTTCCTTTCTAAGGGAGTTGTAGTATTAATGACATCATGTAATTGGGGGGGGGGGGCAGAGGCACATCTCTGCGAACCTACTCTTGAAATCCAAGTTTGCATCTTTCCAGGCATTCCGGGATTCCGTGGACTAAATTTAATGGCTGTAGTTAAATATTTGTATGAGTATCCGTAGACTAATTGCCGACTTGCAGCATGCATGGTCGTGTTTAAATATATTTGTGGATTTCATTAGTGGAGAGTAGTGTACTGCAGTATTTAGGTGAAATTATTGGCCTGTACTTGAATATTTGTGAGGGTATCCGTAGATTTTAATACAATGAAGTACTTAAATGATTATGTGGATATCCGTGGACTAATTTATAAGCAAATGCCTGAAATTTTGTTGGGATACCCATCCATATATTAATTTAAATAAGTTCCAGTTCGTATACGATCGATGTAATCCTTGTTGTTCAAGTTTACAAAGCTGGGCCGCACGACTCCCACGCAGAGGGAAAAATTCGTGTGTGCAATCCACTGTTGTGTCGTCTATGGTGGTACTTATACTGCCCCATCAAGTATTGTGTCATCTGTTGTGCCACCTATATATGTCACCTAATAACATGTACTTTTTCCATTGGTACTGCAGCCAGGGTACACGGCGTGGTACTGCTGGGGGAGTCGGGTGAGACAGTCGTGGGTGACACGCGAGCGAAGTCTGAGGGCCAGCTACTGACTCTCACCTGCCGGGCGGTGCTGGGTGAGTAATGAGGGGATTGTGAGTCGAATTTGAATGTGTTCATGTGTTTTTCTTTACTTCGTCACGTGTCCCCTCAGAGGGCATAGCATGGGTCTTATGTAGGGTTAGGTAGGTTCAGCCATCACATGTTATGGGGAATGGTGTCTTCAGTAGCCCCAGAGGGCATCTTGCGCCTTAGCGAGACCTTCGAGATGCTTGTCTTTCGCGCCCACTTTATTTTCCTTAATATTTTTGTACGCTTGAAAAAATTTATTACTGAAGTATTATGAAAGTGTTTTCAAAGGGAAATCTTCAAAGTGAATGGTAGAATTATTTTTACAGCCATTCTAACCGCATCTTTGATACAGGCACGGATTATGTATGGAGACAGTCGTCTTTTAATTCTAAAATTACAGTTCAATTTCGCCCCATGTTCTGCCTGCTGAAGAAACGAGTGATTACACTATTTGCCAACGAGCAATCGACTTCTATTTTGTAGTTTGATATTTGACATGGAAGCTCAAAAATGCGAGTGCAGTGCAGCCTCTGTAGCTGAACACGCCCCCAGGGGGTTTGTGTAGGTTACCTTAGCCATTAGATAGGCTTTCGGGACGTCTGTCTTTCGTGCCCACTTTGATTCTTTCCTGATTTCGTACTCGCATTGATCTTACTTTTATCTGTTCTTTCTCTTCTTTCTCGACTTACTGTTTCCGTGTGCATTTGTCCACCTTCATGTACGGGTTTCACACTTCTATCGAAAAACTACGTGTGCCTTTATTTTCCTCTTTTGAATCACCATAGTTGTGTCTAGGGAGGCTTAAAGCATGCTCATGCTATACAATATTCAAATCAAGCTATCCTAATGATGTAACAAATTTTAGACCAGTTTCAACGATGTCCACGTTCAACAAAGTATTTAAAAAATTAATTGTTCTAGATTAACTGAGTTCATAGCAACTCATAATGTAATGTCCTGCCAACAATTTGGCTTCCGTGGGAAATCTAATACTACATTAGCGATATTTCATTTTGTGACTGATTTATTAATGTGTTTTCACGATAAATCATACGGGGATTGCCTCTTTTAGACACGAGGAAAGCCTTTAATACCGTGATAAAGGGTTGTTGTTATAAAAAAGTTGTAACACTACGACATTCGTGGGACAGCGAATGCATTATTGTCAAGCTACTTATCCAATCGAGACCAGTATATTTGTGTTATGTAATAATGCCAAATCTCAAGTCTTGCCAATCAAAATTGGAGTCCCTCAAGGAAGTGTAGTGTGCTTGGACCATGGCTCTTCAACATTATTATTAATGATATAACCACCCTTGGTATGAAGTGCGCTCTGTTTGTACACGATGCAGTGTTCTATACTGATAGATGCAATTTCCCCTTAACCATAGCCGATATTCACTTTATCTCAAGTAAATTGTCTGAATGCGAATGGTTAACTCAAAATAGATTGATTGACCATGAAGATAAAACCAAGCTTATGTTATTCACTCCATGTTCTCCATTTCAGTGGTAAAGATTGGAATGGGTGTCTCAGTTTCGATATCTTGGTTTAATTTTTGACGATAAACTGAGCTTCAAAGCCCACATTGAAGAGTTAGGTCGAAAGCTCAAAAGAGTACATGGTGTAATCTACGCAGTGTCTAATTATGTTAATCGTGATTCGTTGAAACATATTAATTAAACACTAGCTGATTCCTTGTTTACCCAAAAGGTTCAATTCGCTTTTAGGACCTTCATGCACTTTTGATATTTTAAATTAATATATAGGCGGAAGGACCCATTATAAGACGTGTTTTACGAATGACGTGTTTGCCGCAGATGCTTAGTTTTCGAGATATTTGACTTCGAAGTTACCATTAAGTTCAGACATTGCCGCGGGCTTCTTGTTCAGTATGGCGGCCTAATCATATTTGTCATATTTTGGAAGTATTATAAGGTAGAAGGACTAATTTTAAGATATTTTTCAAAAGATTGTCGTAAGCAGGAATAGCAGTGACGCGACCACGAAGAATAAAAAATACGACTTTACGACAGTATCAATATGGCGGTTGCAGAGGTAGGTGCTTGTACCGGTTATTGCCTGGAAGATTTCGATTCTAACCCATAAATACAAAAAAACTATATAAAGTAACGTACTGTAATGTTGAACTTTCATTCATTTTCGATATTTTGAAGTCATAGGCTATACAGGTAAAAGGACGCAGTTAAAGATTTTGTTCATGAAGGACGTTTCCGTCGCAAGTGCTCACTTTTCGAGAAAATTGACTTTGAAGTTTCCATTAAGATCCGACATTGCGGCAGGGTTTTTTTTTCAATGTGGCGGTGCAATGTAATTTCACTGTGCACTGTTTTTATATAGTATATTTCTCGTAGGTAATGTAGCTACTTTAATGTTGAACCTTCATTCATTTTTGATATTTTGAAGTCATATAGCTGGCCGATAGGTAGAAGAACCCAATTTAGCCCTTTTTTCACGAATGAAGTTTCCGTCGCAAGTGCTTGCCTACTTTTCGAGATAGCTATTTGAGCCTGAAGTCTGTTTTTTTTTTCTTTTTTTTTTTTTGCTACAACGTGGCTTTCACTCATAGGTTTAGGTGGCCAGAACTGGTTCTGCTAATATCCAATGAGACATTTATAAAAACAGTGCACAGCCATGCCTGCTACGCCGCCATATTGGAAAAACCTGCCGCTAGATGGCGCGACATGGCCGTAATGGCGGATCTTGATAGGAACTTCAAAGTCATATATCTCGAAATGTATGCATTTGCGGCAAAAACGTCATTCATTAAAAAAATCTTGAATAGATCTTTTTACCTATATTCGACTTCAAAAATTTCGAATATGCATGAAGGTCCTAAAAGCGAATTTTACCATTCAAAACATCATCTGGGGCGCAGCCCCTGTTACATTCGTAACTTGAAAGTTGTATAAAATAAAATACTACTAAAATACTTCGTGTTAAGCGGGACAGAAATATCATACCGTTTATGCATCGTAATATGTAGCGCAAATTACAAATGTTGCAACTTCAAGATGTGCTGAACTATTCGCTGCTTGCATTATTCCGTTCACTCATACATAATCATCCTGTTATCTTTCAACAATATTACGGTTCACTCATACCCCCACAAAACTACGAAATGAGACGCACATCTTCCAAATGTGCGTGTTGATGAAGAGAAACGGTCAACTATTTTCCAAACGGCGTCTCTTGTTAATAGAATACCAACGTACTTATTAGATTAGGCACGGCTTGGCTGAGTTATGTTAAATTTGAACTGAGAACATAGCCTATTTAATACATTAGAAAGTAAACGTTGTAAACCTTAATAGTTATGCTCGCATCTCTTTAACATTACTCTCCATTGAACTAATAGAACCTGGCGTTCTCTAACATAGCTTAAAGCTGACTTATCCATTTAATGCATGAGTGATTTAATTAACTTATTGGCTAGGCATTGCGCGCAATGCTTGGTGACATATACTCCCTGTAACATGTACATAAAATACACAGAGACTCAATATAAACTGCTAACACGCGAGCAATTTTCACATGCTGCTCACATCTAAACGAAGTTCAAGTACATCACACACCTTAATTGATGCCTTTTAATTATGAGAATAAAATTCACGGAACGTAAATTGTGAATTTACATAGTTTTTTCAATGTACGCTTCCGAGTGCATCACCATCACAAACCATCGCCCTTCGCCCCTCCCACTGTGGCCTGTGACCTGCCACGCCATTGGCTGCCTTGAGATTGTACTTGCTGAAAGGTTCAGGAAAAAAATTCGCCTCCCGGACACCTGCTCCCTCCCCCATATTTACTCAGAATACTGTAGTTACCCGCTGATCGTTGCCGAGAAAGGATATGTGTAGCTCAGCAGCATGCACGCCAGCTCAAATGCTTTTTGTGGTGTAAAGCGGAAACCCAGTAGAAGCTGTCAGCAATGTATGCGCTGTGGTAGATTCATGACCACCAGATCTATCAAGTGCACTGGATCTTTGACCACGACCGTCATCAATGAAACACTATATTTTCAAATTTTCTTTATTTTACCGTCGTTTTGTCAATTTTTTAACCGTCAGCTACGCGAGATAATGTATCTCTCATCTTGGAGATCTCCCAAAGTCCTCCTCATAATGGCTTGCTGTAAAGAAGTGCCCTCTTCTTTAGGGCCCTGGGTGCCTCGTTTACGGCTCGCTGTAATACAACGAATGTAACGTGTACCTTTACACCCTGTGGGCAATGTCTGTTTGGGGCTCAGTACCTGTCAGGCTTTTGTCGTGGGTGGTTGTGCTAAACTGCGGACTATGGGTACTGCGAGAAGTCTAGTTTTGATGTGTGGACTCCACTACTGCCAGTGAATTTTTTTTCTCCTTTTGGTAGAATCGAAAACCTGCCACGTGGTCGCCTTGATTTTTAGACTACTGTATTTAAAATAAATTGTCATTTTCACTTCCTTTCTACTTATTTTTTTTTTTATCTGTGCAGGTGGTGAGCTGGAAAAGCTGGTGTGGCTGCTGGATACCCAGCTGCTGCCGTCCAGCTGGTCGAGCCCGCAGCCGCAGGTGGCGCTGAGTCACATGCAGTTGGTGCTGAGGGCCGAGCACGACCGGAAGCAGCTCACTTGCAGAGTTTACAGCAGAAGCGTTGCAGCTGTAAAGGCTGCTGCTGCAGGTCAGTAGTCTCGCCATAGCCTCCGCCCAATCGGAAAATGTGAGGCAAATAGCAGATGTCTGTGCGAAAAAGCACCGGATAATGTCAAATTGTCACCCAAAGTTTTCCAATTGGGCAGGTGGTCCTTTTAACGCTGTTATTCTAACCGCCGGTTATTTCATCTCCATTTAAAATCTCTTGGGTAATTTTCAGTTGCCATTTCAGAATCTATGCATACTGCTTGTCCCCTTTTCTTCTCTTGGAACACCGTGTAGCTGTGATGGCGTAACTTCTTGTAACTGACACCGTCAAATTTTTAAGTATCGAAATCAGTCTCCCAAAATCCTAACTGAGACTAAGGAAACCCATGGGTCCCCTTAGAGGCACTGCTCCCTGTGGGGTACGGGGGCTTGCATTTTTCACCTCCCAGAAAATAAGCATAAAGTGGGCCATCGTGTTTGATTATATTCGGCCATCCTATGGAATGGGGAACTGCGCCCTCAGAAAGACCTCATATGGTATGTTACCTTAGTCTTAGCTTGGCCTTCGGAATGTCTTTCTTTCGTGCCCACTGTGTTTCTTTCCATTTCCTTATTCCTACGTATCACTTGATGGTTATGGATCTCTTTTTCTTCTTCCTTCCCGGCTTCCTGTCCCCAGGCGCTTTGATTCTTTGAAAGAGCACCTCTTGTGCATGAAATCCACGTTTTTGTCGACATTCTGTTCAAACTACGATTTTTTTCCTATTCTATTGCGAATGTTGATATTTCTTTTAACTTTAAAAATAGTACACTGATACTATTCTTCAATCGTGTGAGCTGCTGATACTGGCTACGCGACTAAGATTTCAGAATTTCAATTCTTCCGTGCAATCGAATTATATAGCAATCGGCATCCAAGTTACGATGCTCGTTAAGTATCCGTCTCGTCTGACTCCAGAACGTTAATTTTTTCGCCAACAGGTTCCACCAACTTGTGTGCTTAGGTTATTCTTTCCTATGTATAATAACATAGATTGTGTACAAATTGAAAGTAAGTAAATAAAATCAACTGAGTTTTAGTATAATATACTATAATAGATGATAACTAGCTGGAATCTGTGAACATTCCACAGAAAAAGAAAAAAAGCACTGTTTTTCGTTGATATCTCAGACCCGTACCGTGCATTTGAAGTGTAAAACTATGTTTCATATCAGATAGCAAATCTGCTGCCTATAACCTGCAAGCAGGAGCAGCTAAAAATTATGAAAACTTGGTTCCTGTTCTTTCCTGCAGAGTTGGTGTCTAGCACATCCTAATTTTAACCTACTTTAATATTGAAGCGTCACGATCGTACTAATGACTAATGCTCTAGCGGAGGGACAAGCAAAAGTACAATGTAAATAATTGTACTGTAATGGAAAACCTCTTCTTATCTGTATAATATTGTCGATTTCAGTGCTCGCACTGATTTTCTAGCAAATATTCCTTAGTTTGCTGGGAGTGGCTGTTGGTCCCATGCTTGGTGGCCATCCTTGTTTGATGTTCCGTTCCCTTTTCATATTAACTGTCCCTTTCTTTTCTTTCCCTTGTAACACTACTGCTGCGACTAGCAGGTCTAATTAACTAAAGCAGCGGTTCCCAACCTTTTATAAGCCTGGCACCCCTGGAAAACTTTAGCGATGTTCTCGCACCCCCTACAAAAAATAATTAGGGTAACATGTCTAGTACCCATCCACCATGCTAGTAGCCGTCCACTTGGCACTAAAAAACTTCCTGTGTGAAAACTAGCAGTGCTAGAAAGCCGTACATAGGCTTAAACTGTAGGCTAAGTAGTGCCGCACAATCCCTGAAAATGACGGACGAAAAAAAATAAACAAGAAATGGTGGTGGTCTTCACGTTTCTGTCATATTTTTAGTGAAAAAACGTGAAAACCACCACCATTTCTTTTTGTTTAATTTTTTTCGCCCATCATTTTCAGGGATGGTGCGGCACTGCTTTGCCTACAGTTTCAGCCTCTGTATGGCTTTTTAGCACTGCTAGTTTTCACACAGGAAGTTTGTTAGTGCCAAGTGGACGGCTACTAGCATGGTAGACGGGTACTAGACATGTTACCCTACACCTCAGATGATAGAGAATGAAATTTACGTAAAATTTGTGAGCAAATTTATGTGTCCAACCTTATTTTATCCAAAATTTCGCACCCACTGATAGATCATCTCTCCCCCCCCCCCAGCTAGCACGAGTTTCTCGTGATTCAGAGCCCCTGCCCTACACATTTCTTGTAACGGCCGCCAATTGCACAGTGATGGCTCGATTGCTTTCGTTCTAAAGTCAATTTCTTCCTTTTTGCATTATCTCGGTGCATGCATGCGTTTCATTTATCTATTTTATGTAAAATCCCCCGTAGAAACGTTATCCCAGTCTTGCTCAATGCTCAATCTCCCACCCCTCCCCCCTTCTACTGTAGTTCCCAACTTTTCTCAGCTTGGCACGCCTAGAAAACTTTTAATATGTTATCACACTCCACAAAAAATAAGCACTCGTCTGATAACAGATAAAGAATAAAGTTTACACCAAATTTGGGTACAAATTTATTATATCCAACTTCATTTTATCGAAGTTTCGCACCCCTAACGGGTGTGAGTACCTCCGATTGGGAACCCCTCAACTGAAGTATGTCATATCATCTGAATGAATATTGGGGGCATAGTATGGGCCTTAGGCCATTGGGTTAGGTTAGTTAGGTCCGCCCATCCTATGTTGTGGGGAGCAGCGCCCCCCCCGTCCGAGGAGGTTTGTGTAAGTTACCTTAACCTTTAGGTAGGCCTTCGGGCCGTTTATCTATCGTGCCCACTTTGCTTCTTTCCTGATTTGGTATTCCTACTGATCTTACTTTCATCTGTTCTTCCTCTTCTTCCCCGTCTTGCTGTTCCCATACGCGTTGGTCCACCTTCGTGCATTGGTTCCACATTTCTGTCGACATACTAGTCGTCCCTTCCTTTTCCTCTCCTGAATCACCCCAGTTCTGTCTTGGGAAGCTTCAATATCTAATATAATAGTAATGATTATAGTAATATGTTGTATCATAGACCTATGGTCTATGGTTGTGCATAAACTTATCCCCCCAAATTTTTGGGAGAAACACGCGAGTTGCGGCCCCGACCCGACGCTAGACATTGGAGACTTTGATGCGAAGGTTGTCGGGTCATGCGGTGTTTTATACCCCATTCTCTGTTAGATAGATTCTTTGCCGGAATAAAGTTGTTCACCGTTCCAGTTGCGTCTATCGATCCTTGACACCCGGAAGAGTAGTTGTTGGTAGCAATAATTAAATTGAAGTCTCAATAGTAGTAGTAGTAGTAGTAGTAGTAGTAGTACTATCATTAATGTTATAAATTGTAATAATAAGTTCAGTAATGATGACTAGAGAAGCACTCTAAAACCGCATATCTCCGCCAAACAAGGCCACCGAAAAATGAAAATTTATCTTGAAACTAGTTTTTACCACCAAAATATGAACACTTGTGCCTCTTGCCATCAATAACAGCTCCAGTAATTTCCTTGAAGATTCGTCCGTTACTTATTAAGTTATGTCCTGACAAACACTAAGACAACTAGAATGCCCCGGGGCGTTAAGACCATTACCCGCGGTGGAAGCAAATTTCATCGCTGTCATTTTTGATGGCCAGTTAATTCTAGTTTTTTTTGGCATGGGTCACATCTAGGAGAACCCACCTGACTCTGCAAAAAATTATGAACATTCCTCAATTCCTACCTGGAACCACTTTTTGGGTGAGCAGACAATTATTCAGTGATGGGGCGAATATCTGCATCCTCGGAACATCCGCAATTTTTTGACATCCGTATCTGCATCCGCGGATGTTAGGATGGTAACATCCGCAATCGCATCTGCGGTTGTCAGAACCGTAAAATCCACAGCAAAGGGGCGCGGATGCGCAGGTTTATCACTGTACAATTAACTCATCCATAGCGCTGAAAACTGCAAATTCTCATTTGCATTGAGATGTGTGAAAGTGCTGTCCCTGTCAACAAAGCACATGTCTACCCCCCCCCAAGTATTGTGTAAACTGTAGTCGTGAAAGGGTGTGTGTGTGTGTGCTTGTGGTGGGGCGAATAATTGCATCGGCAACCGCGGAACATCTGCATCGTTTTTGACATCCGCATCCGCGGATGTCAAGATGCCAACATCTGCAATTGTATCCGCATCCGCGGATGTAAAAAAAAGACATCCGACCCATCACTAATATATATATATATATATATACTTAAATCATCAGCGAAAACCTTATCACATCTCTCTCTCTCTCTTCGTTCGCGGGGGATTAACATGGGTCAATCACACAAATAGACGAACCGATCATCACCAAATTTTGTCTCAATTCTCTCTGTTTTCACATTTTTGAAAATTCCTGCAAATTTCATGCATATCCATTATAACTTTTTAAGTTATGGTCTTACTAGCATCAGTCAAACAAACGGACAGACCGATAATCACTAAAATTTAATCGTTTGTGTTTTTTATCATTTCTATCAATTCCTGCAGTTTTCATGAAAATTCAAATTCAACTTTTTGAATTGTGTTAGTAAGAAAAAAAGAGGCAGACTAACTAGCAAACAAACTGTTGTATGGATCTTCACCAAAAGTTAATCATCTGTAGCTCGTAACATGTTTAACTATCTCCGTAAGTTTCATGAAGATCCATCCATTACTTTTTCAGTTACCTTGGTGACAGGAAACTCACAGGCATACAAACAGCTAGACAGATACAGAGACAAAACCGATAGAAACATAACCACTTAAGCGGAGGTGATAGTTACGTACTGGTTCTGGCAGTAATCGTTCTGACTATAATAGAGTTCCAATAGCTGTAGTTGTAACAGTAATAGCTCGAATAGTAGTAGTTCTAACTAAATATTTATTGTTTTAATTCTCATCATTAAATTGAAGTTACTGTTGCAGATCAGTCGACGCACAAGCAAGACGTGCCAGACGCGCGATATTCTGCAGGAGCTGTCGAAGGTTCACGTCCACGGCGCCTACGTCACAAGCACCGAAAACACCGGACCAAGTCTCTGAAGAAATCCTACACGCTCATCATCGACGCTTCAGTCAAGCTCAATGTTCTCAGTGAGTGTTCGTAACTAGATGTGTTATGCCTCAGACTATTATAGTGTGTGACGGACCTGACATTCAGGGGGTAATATGTGTACCTACAAGTTATGTTAGGCATCTATTTTAATTATAAATTAATCTACTGTAGCCTAACCTATCTTAACTAGCCTAACCTAACTTCTTAGCATTCTCAGCCTTTTCTTTCATTCTTTATTTTTTCTTCTAACATAGGAATACCACTTTATGAAATGTCATACGAAGGCAACGCTATGAACGAAAATGTTAACAAACCTAACCTGTTCGCAATTAACATATCCTATCACTTACATTGTAATTACGATATACCGGACTTCACTGATGAAGGCCGGTTCACACAACTGGCTTTTGGTCTTCGTACGTGCTGCTTCTCGTTCCAATGTTTTGTTGTAGCCACGTACAGTAAACGCAACTGTACGACTATGCTGAAGTAATTACAAAAATGTTTGCCGTTACGTCAGTTGTCTTATCAAGTGTTGCTAGTGAGGTTTCGGACATCCCTTCAAATTTGGAGTGAATTAAAACTCGAAAAACATTGCACTTTTCCACAGTTTAAACGCTTCGAACAGACATAGAATACCACTTATTGGAATAAAAAAACGTGTCGTGTGAATCTGCCTCAACTGTCATCAGTGACTCTGCACCCTCCCTCGTGTGCGCGAACGTCAAAAAAAAATTTGTAGTAACATGCGTACCCCAAAGAATTACCATAATTTTCGTAGCAATGCAAGGAATATTTTAATTTTGACTAGAAATAAAAATTTGCCAATAAAGGTCATCGTTCGGCGACAGTCGTTCGCTTTCAAGACACCGGATTCATCTGAAATAGATTATAATACTTAAACACCAATGCGTGCCATATGGACGATATGGTAGTGTATTTTGTTATCTATTCTTGGAATGACGTTGAGTCAAGCAGTTAGAGTATCCGATCGGGAAAATAAATGTGTTTCAGAAAAGATTACTCCTATGGAAATTTAAGTATCTCACTGTAAATAGATGCGCCAACGTGGTAGTAATCCTTGCTAAAAATTTATATTTCTTTGAGGCAAGTGTTGTTCCAACACCAGCACGCCTTCCCGTGCACTCGCAAGAAATACCTGCTTGGGCATGCCCTTGCTAAACGAAATGGGCAGTTTTCGTTCTCTACTAGCGCGACATGACTGGGAGTTTCCTCTTCCGCACGGGAAAGCGAGTCCAACTTTGTTGTTTCTTCAGTGCAGTCATTGACATGCATAATTACTTAATTAGCTTTGCTTTCGAAGGAAGGAAGCTCAGGAGCATTAGTAATACCATAGTGGTTCCCTGAATCAAAAGTGGTTGTGACGTATATAAAATCCGAACGTGTAAGACTTTAATTAACACACGTGCTCTGGTGCCAGCAGCTACAGCCATCCTGATCTAATGCAGTCACATGAGGCGTTTGTAATTATAATTCCGTGTGTTACCTGTGCTACATCGGTAGCCCAGCCGCTCACAAACTGTGTTGCAATCACAACCTGAAAGGTGGTAACGAAAATTCCAACACGGGTTGCACGATGCACTTTAGAAACGTCCATTTGAAATCTTCGGGGCACAGAAATGGCACAAATGAGCAAGGAGTTCACTCCGTAGCTGAAAATATTGTTACTTATTTCTAGCTAACAGTGTGCCAAATTATACATAAAACAGCAGTTGGTTATTGTTATAAGCACATCGCTCATCGATAGGTGCCGCTCGTATAACCGAATTTTGGGTTTCGGTTGACCATTTTTGAGGGGCGGTAGCCCAACGGCTTTGGGTTGCGATTACAATATACTTCAGGTGCTGGGCTATTGTAAAGCGGGGCTCACACGTGAACCTGTTTCTGATAGCAGCATGAGCAAATTCTCACGATAATAGGGACATTGCCAAGCATCACCTTTTTTTTCAGCCAATTAACGTGACGGCCAACATTTTAACAAATCTTTTTGTACACGTAAAGGTGTGATAAAATGTTAGCCGCCAGATCACTAGGCTTAGTGGTTTGGTTTCGTTTGTTTTATTTCACCAATTTTCACTAATTTTTTTTTTTTGAAGTTGTTAATACATTGCAGTTGCATAGTTTTGTACGTTATTTTTACTGCGGCATTGTATTTGAGCATTTTGTAGGCTAAATTGTAGCGCGCAGTAACGCAAATCGTTTATTAACATCTCTCACCCCCTCTGGGGGCCTAGGATGGGCCTTAGGCCACAAGGTTAGGTTAGATATGTTCGCCCATCGTATGGTATGAGAACCGCGACCCCAGAGGACAGTGGTGTAGGTTACCTTAGCCACTAGCTAGGCTTTCGGGGAGTCTGTGTTTCGTGCTCACTTCCTTCCGATTCATACTTCTACTGATCTTGCTTTTGTCTGTTCTTCCTTTTCTTTCCTGGCTTCCAGCCCTGCGCGTTGATACTGTGTGGGAACACCTTCATGCATAGGTTCCCAGTTTCTATCTACATACTATTTGTCCCTTGCTTCTCCCTCTGTTATATCGCCGTTGTTGTGGAAACGGAGGCTTAAAACATTCAATATATTAACGTTTCTTACAATACGCCATGCAGATATTATGTCGTTGACACATACTGCTCGCGGGGGGGNGGGGGTGGTGAAGCTTTACAACGTTTCGATTATATTGAAACTTTCCTCACGCTACCGTCAGAAAAAGCCTCACGTGTGAACGTCGGTTTAATGCGGGTTCACACGGTAGTCGAATGAAAGAGTTTCCTTAGCCTCCAGATCCGTATGCGTTGCTGCGTCTGCTTAATCAGCTACATTATTGCACTCTAGACCGAGATGAGTGTTGTTTCAAAAGTAGTACGCATTACCGTGCTAGGGCGATAACTACCTGCCTTGACGTGCTGAGGCAGCACAAGCACAGCAAGGCGGGCACTGCTTGCTGGTGCTCAGAAAAGCGCGCTTGTTTTGGAGCAACACTTTCTCAGTATAAGTTTCACTACCGTAATTTGTAGTAGCGCAAAAGCACAAAGTTCTTCGATTGCTTATTCACTCCAAAGTTAAAAATCTGAGCAATCAGACTTGACTGCTGCTATTTTAGCGCGAGTTGTGACTATTTATAAACTCCACTCAGGGGGCATAGGATGGCCCATTGGGTTACGTTATGTTAGGTTCGTCCATCTTATGTTATGGCGAGCAGCGCCCCCCAGGGGGATCCTGTAGGTTACCTTAGTTATTAGCTAGGCCTTCGGGACGTCTGTCTTTCGTGCCCACTTTGCTTCCTTCCTATCTCTTCCTCATACTAATCTTTCTTCCATCTGTTCTTTCCCGATTTGCTGTTCCGATGCGCGTTGGTCCTGTGTGGGAGCACCCTCGTGTATGGGTTACACGTGTCTATACTATATGTCCCTTCTTCCTTTCTCTGTGGTATTGCCTTTGTTTTGGAAACGGATACTTAAACGTCTACATGTAATAATAATATGACTACATGTATATGTTTCATTAAATTCACTAAGATATGTATGCTATCTTGTTGGATAGATGGAAGACTGTCAAATTAATCCAGATAAATTTCTAGTGAGCATGTAAAAGTAGTTATGCATACTAGAGTCAAACCAGCCTATAAGGAGTCCGATGGGCGTGGCTAAGAACGCAAAGCAACTTTACCCAATCTCAATTAAGCGCGTGGTATAACTTGTCTCAATTGATTAAATTATATTTATATTAGAAAACTCAAAGTGCATTAGTCAATAGATTAGACTTGGCACTGCTGTGTTCAATTCAGCCCCGCCCCTAAAGGACTGCTTACATTGGTTTGACTATAGCCGAGAACTTGTAAAAATTCCACGCAACACAAGTGTCGTTCTTCATTTACACAGGTATGACCTCGGGTCGGTATCATGGATACGAAGTGTAACAATATGTTCCAAGTCTGAATGTTCGTCTACCACCTGTTAGCAGCGATTTTCTCCCGTTTAATGGTCTCTACACACGCTTTTCATAAGAACGAGTTTCCTTAGCTCCACCGTCGCATGCGTTGCTGTGTCCATTTTAGTTGCGCGAAGTGCGAAGAATTTTGGGTTATGAGTCCCTCCCAAGTGTGAAAAGATGTCCAAAACTTAGCTAATGCAGGGGCCACACTAGGCATTCGTACGAGCAACGCGCAACTCACTCAGAAATCTTTGTTGTGTATCGGAACGACTGTAGGTGACACACTAGCGACGGGCAGCTGCTCTTCCGCCATACAAAG
>LQNS02276769.1:9649793-9661538 GCA_001587735.2 Parhyale hawaiensis
GCGACCTTTCGCCACGTAGGCGCAACTTGTCTGTTCCAAGCAGCAATTTTGCTGCTCGAAGACGTACGAGCTGCGCGTCCTGACAGCAAGTTGCGAGGATGAATGCCTAGTGTGGCCCCTGCATAACGGCACTTGCTAAGCAAGCTGGGCTGACTGCTGATATCTTGAACATCTTTTCTGGCAAACTCGAAGCTGTGTTTATGAAGGCTCTACAAACGGGCGATTTACGAAGAAACTCGTTCTGTTGATTAGCGAGCATCAGGGCCCTAATATTGCATGTAAGCATAAACTTGAAATACACGAGAGATGAAACTCGCGGAAGTTTTTGTGACGATCGCTTAGCTTAGTTTGAACGATCGACGCCAGAGGCGTTGGTATCGCCTTCCAAAGTACGTTTAAACAGAAGTCATAACACCTTGTTAACTATGCTGGAAGATTACGCATAAAACAGCTGTGACCTGCGCGCAATGATAACCATACTTTTTAAAGCTGTTAATGTAGAATCTCGATTACATATTTTACCACGGAACTGTCGGATTTCCATGCACTGCCAAGACGCTAATAAAGCTTGGAATTATCCCAAGTATTGGGATTTTTGCGTAACATCTTGGGTTCGATTCCGATATTATTTCTGGGTCCTCATGATGATAGAAATGCAAATAACAAGCTCGTCAAGCATGCTAAGTTATTTTTAAATAAACCGAGTGCATATTTTGTTCATTAACTTTTATATGTAGTTTTACAATCGTAGATTTTTTCTATTCATAGCCTGATCTTAGGTTTTCCCAGATATCTCGCTATGAGCCCTGGTGTGTTGTTTACAAACATGAAGTGTTTGCCCCATCGTCACAAGAGGGCGGGCGAAACTGGGACAGCTCATTGCTGAGAGCTCAAAGTTAGTAAATCCTAACACCGCGACGAGTGGAATTATCGTGTGGTTCAAACGTGTCAGGACAGGGTTCACTGCGCAGTCTTTTGTTCGCTGTTCGTAGAACAAAGTTACGCACAAACGCAACTCTGTGCCTACCGAAGGCTGTCAAGTTGAGCCAGGAACTGAGCCGGAAACTGGCTGTACATCGGACAGTCGGACTTGATGCATCCGACTCCTCAACCCTGCCTTGTATGTAGGCGCAGGGTGATGCTAGTGTAGAGTGGACAACCCTGGGGTTATGGCGCGGAGGGAGCACACCTCCGCCCACGAGTGTCTGTAGCACGGATACCGAGCGGCCTAACTTAGGTTGTGGAGTTTGTTAGACCGAGTCCGACTTTGACTTCGACTCCGAATCCTTGATCATGGTAGTATCTGACTTCTCGTCCCCAAGAATATCCGACTCCGATCTTGTAGACCTGAGATTAACATACATTCTTTCAACGGTGCCTTACTCCATCTCCGCCTCCAATCCGCAGCCGTCCCTCACTCCACGCTGGCGGTGGAGAAGACTGTGGAGGATGGAGGGGTGAGCGTGGAGGTGGACGAGGGTCAGAGGTTGCTGCTCCACTGCCTGGTCACCTCCAAGCCTCCACCATACTACGTGTCTTTTCTTCTCAACGTGAGTTACTTTCTTTTGCTTTACTGTCTCGCTTGCGTACCTATTACCCATCAGTTAGTTACATCAGAAATCACTGGTACATTAATCCTAATTTAGTTATGCCAGAAATTGCTTGTGTATTAACCATATAAGGCATTTATTTACTTCAGAAATCCCCTGTGCATTAATCGTACAACTATTTCAGAAATCGCTGGTGTGTTAACGATAAATCTAGTTATTTCAGAAATTAGGTACTGATGTATGAACCACAGAAGAAGGGATTTCATACGTATCTGTAGATCTGATGCACAGCGAAGGCGAAAAGTAGCCAAATAGCTATAGGGAGAATCGTGTTTTCCCCAATATTAGTACGTCTTCCCATGTACGAACACAAGTACATATTGTTGTCATGTCGCACGAGGACGCCAAGGTAGGTATTTCCAGTCAGGGTATGGGAGTGCGTGCTAGCACGGTTTTGGGACAATACTTTTCTCATTGCGCAAAGTAGAGCATGAGCTGCGTCCCATGTTGTTGAATTATTTTACGCCTAAGTGCCATCTTCTTCCGGAGGAAGCTCCGGCGGGGGTGTGGGGAAGTAGTGGGCGATAGTCGAAGGGGGAAGTAGAAAGAGAGACTAAGTAGAGACATCAGGGAGCTCTCCCAGAGATGCACGGGAGTGAGGGCCGTCAGAAGGGCACTGCACGAAAACAGGAAGGACCCAGTTGGATTTCGCAGTTGGGACAGTTGGTTAAGCGAGCACCGCGAATAAGACTACCAACAATAACTATAGAAGCAGTCTAAGAGCGCGCTGTACCTCGGCCAAGCAATGCAATGTTAACGAAACATTCAAATTAGCCCCGAAGCTTGGCTTTCTTATTGATCGTGTACCAAAATTTGATCAACTGTTCCACGTAACATTGCTAGCAGTTCCTGTAATTTTTTAAAGATCCATCTATAACGATTCGAGTTATGTTCTGATAAAAACAATGACAAATACACGAACTGATAAACGGATCATCACTAAAATTTAGTCCTTTTATTATCATTTATGACAGTTTCCGCAAATTTATTGAAGATCTAAGTCATCCAACTATTCCATTCACAACTTGTTTCCGTTATGTTCCTGACCAATAATATAACAAACAAGAAGAATAGATCATCACAAAAGTTTGATCATTCGTTTCTTGTAACATCCTTAACATTTTTTGCGTATTTCATGTAGATTCGTTCTAAACTGTTTGAATGATGAGTTATTATGTAGGTATTTGATCGGAGCGATAAGTCACTTAGTAATAAGACAAGCCCAAAGGAGGCAGTGTAACCCTTCCACTGAACATTTAGACTTTAATATCTATCTGAACAAAATGCTGCGCCGCCCTAGCAGCTGAAACGATAAATCAACTTCTGTAGCGGTGCAGAACTTTGCTAAGGGAATAAATAGTAAATGTTGCAGTAAGACGTAAGAGCAGAAGTATGTGGATTATTGCGGTAAGGGAACAATCGTCACGAGGTTTAAAATCATTCACTCCTCCGCCAAAACAAGACACAGCCATCAATTTCGTTTCATGCCCGACCACAGCGAGACATAAACAACCGCTGATACTGAACACTGACGAGTAATTTGCTTGGATGGATTCCAGTAAAGCACAGGGTGTTCTGCAGCAGCAATTACCTGCGCTAAGGAGGTTATGTCATTGCCCAGGTTTCTTTGTCAGTCTCTTAGCAACATAACACAAGAAGGTAAGGACGGATCCTCATGAAAGTTTCATCTACTGTTAGGAATGGCACGAGGAAAGATGAGTTAATTTTGGTGATAATCCGTTTTTACGTTTGGCTAATTGTCTGTCTACCGATTTGTCTAATCACTGCGTTGCTTGATGGCGGTCTGTGGTTTCGGAGCGCAGCTCTCGCTCTTGATGCCGTCGTCCTCTTATTTTAGAACTTACTGTGTTTATGTGGGTGGTGCTGTCGGATTGACAAAATCAGACTCCAACTCCTCGGTCCAGCAAGTGTTCGACCCCCTACTTGTAGGATACCAGAAGCATCCGATTTCTATAGACTCCTCCCCATTACAGACTAGGCCCTTTTTCAAATTTTCATCGACTCCTACTTTTGGGACAAGCGAGTGTTCGACTCCGACTCTTGCCCCTCCTTTCCCCTAAAAAGTTTGACTGCTACTTACTCCGTCTGTGGTTCTCATACGTCGGGATCAGGAAATAAAATTAGATTGTGGGTAGTTACTAAATGCAGATTCAGAAAAATCAGAGGATTGTCGTGCCGAACGCCTCAAGTTTATTTGAACACTTTTTTCTTTGCAATTTTCCAGGGTCGAGTGGTGAAGAAAAAGAATTTGAATGAAGACAGCAACGAGGTCGTTCAGGGTAAAGGTCATTTGTTGGCTGTACCAAATAATAAATATCATCGGGAAAAAAATTTCGACGCTAAATTTGATCCAAAGGAGTTTTCGCGAAAGGTAACTCGTGATATAAGAAGCATAAATAATCATATCACGTATTTTTTGCATCACGATTTGCGACAATCCTCAATACTGAAACAGAAAAGGGTGTTCAACGCTGAATCATCGAATCTTGATTCGTCTTCATTCAATAGCTATTCGTTTTCCACTTCCTCCAAACAGTTCAACTGGAGTACGTCATCTCAAAATTTCATTGCGCCTCCAGGAACTACTTTACTATCTTACTCGAATTTAAAACGTCGAAGATTATTTCCATACGATGCGAATTCTAGCAAAGAAAGTACGTTTTTAAGATATCGCTCGCCGTCTCGGAACCCCTCAAAGTTTCCAGAAGCCGAATGGTTTTTTAATACAAAAGTTTTCCAACGGTCACCTAGAAATACGGTCGAACTTCGAGACTCCAAAGCCCTGTACCTGAGTGCCTTTAAGAAAGAGAAGAAACTGGATACAGCAGATACGTCGGCGGCTCCCCAAGTGTTCAAGGTATCCATGGAGATTCCTCGGGTACGTGTCTCTTCTGGTGGACTGTACACCTGCGTCGCCAGCAACAGCGAAGGGGACGGCCAGTCCAACGCCATACTCGTCACAGTCTCATGTAAGTGCGCCAAGGAACAGATGTTTAATAATCTTTGTAATATCTCAGGTGCCCGCCCGTTGGCTTATTTTCTGTCTTATGTATACAATTAATTTATACATATTGAATATGCACAAAGAATGCAATTGACAATGTTTAAGATGAAAAAATATTCTTTTGCGCAAGGTCTTTGGGAGTATTACTAGTACATTTTTATCGAAATAGTATTAGTGTTTTCCACAGAGGGCATACGAGGACCATAGAGTGAGGTGTGTTTGGTTTGCCCGACATATGTTATGGGGAGCAGCACCCCCAAGAGGATTCTGTAACGCTTAGGGTCGTCTCTCTCTCGTGGTTCTCTGACCTCCCTCTTCTTTCCCGACCAATGCCTTCGTGCATGGGCTCCACGTTTCTCTCGAAATGCTGTACGTCCCTTATTAATTCCTCTGATAGATCACCTTTTCTTGTGGAGACTGAGGATTAAATTAATTCATACTGCGTCTCCTCCACAGACACCCCCCGCTGCGTGTCCTCGGCCCCTCGGCAGGTTGTGATGGTTGCCGATATGTCTGACATTCTCCACTGTCCCAGCGTAGGTAACCCTCCCCCAACAGGGTACGTGTGGGCTCGTGTGGGGGTCCCTCGGACTCCCTCACCCGGTCATCCCCCCAACAAGAATGATGGTCTTGCTAATGACGAAAACGGTGACATCGGCGGCGAGAAAAACGAAAAGTCGCCCAATAAAAACACGACGCAAGTTTTGATCACCACCACAAAATCGCCCGAATTGAAGATTTCCCATCACATGGTTCTGTCTCTTCCAAAACTCCGCTATCGGGAAACTTCTTACGGAAAAAACGGAAAAGACTTTTACCCTAAAAATGCTAAAGATACTCGAACAACTTACCCGAGAACCGTTGGAAATTCTGTGCTGGTTGAAAATTCAGGACAGGGATATCCGCTTCACCAGCTGGTATTTCACACGGAAAACTTTAGGCATCCCGCTGAAAATGCAACTATATACTTGTATAGAAATGGTGAAGTCAAGCATCGGCAATCTTCTTTAAAAAGTGATAGAAAACGTCCTCATGTGCCAAGAGCATCTGCTCTCACTAAACCTTGGATGATAACAAGCGAAAAGTTTGCACAAGTCGAGAATAGATCCAACGACAAAAATTCCGAATCTTTATTTGAAACGTTTGGTCTTTACGCAAGATCCACTTTGCGTAAAAATGAAGTGACAAAATTACATAACAATCGGTTAAGTGCCTTCTACCCCAAATTTGGAAATCTGAATTTCGGTTACGGAAACAGTACTGATAGAAAGATCTTTCAGCCCGATTTTCAAATATATTCCAAGAAATTTCTCCCTTACAAGTCTACTGCTTTTATTCAACCCGAAGGTCCCGTTCAGCTTGCGTGTTACGCTATGAACTCTAATGGACTCGGCAGCCGACCGTGTTACTACGACATATTCCTTACTGGTACGTAAATTCCCATTACAATTTGAATAAATTACGTGCCTCTCACTGTGACGTAAGTATTTACATTTGAATAGATATACAGTATATTTATTGCATCTCAGAGGTACGTAATCTTGTAGATTTAATTATAGGTATTGTCATTTCTGTTCATCTCATTACTACATAAATACTGTATATGAATTTGAACAAATGTAAAGTATTTAAGTATTTGTTTGCATTTTTCTAGAACGTTTACAGTATGTGTAGTATTTATGGATATAAAAATATTTTTACTTATATCAATATTTCAGGCTTGAAAAGTGAAAACTACCAGTAAAAAGGATAGCAGTCTGTTCATTTTACCGTGATATGTAAGTAGAAGAACTGTATCGGATGCCCTTGCGTATGTATCTGTATTTGAACTGTTAATTTCAGCCAACCAAGATTCTTTTTTTTTTCTGCTGCTATCATGAATTATCAGCAGGAAATAACTTTTCTGGCAGAACTACTAGACATCTTTTTCATTTGGTACAGAATCCCTGTCTCCCCCGTCGGGCTGCTTGCCCATCCCCACCTCACCCACAAGAGTAACGGTTACTTGTGATCCCCCGGAGAGTTCCTCTATCACCACTACACTCCAGGTAACTGTAGCTACTTGGTATCTTTTATCCCTCTAGGGGGCATAGGATGGGCCATTGGGTTGGGTTCGCTCATCCTCTGTTATGGGGAGCAGCGCCCCTAGGGGATAAAATAGCTTATCTTAGCCATTTACTAGGCCTTTGGGACGTTTGTCTTCGTGCCTTCTGTGCTTCTTTCCCATTTCATACTCTTACTGATGTTACATCCGTCTGTCCCTCCTCTTCTTTCCCGACTTGCTGTTCCCATGCGCGTTGATGCAGAGTTTGAACACCTTCGTTCATGGGTTCCCCGTTTCTTTCGACATGCTATGGCCCTCAGGGGTATATTCTGGCGGGCCCTATCCCTGCTATCCCTATCCCCTATCCCTTCTGACCCCTCGATGGGTGCCACATCATGCACCCAAGGTTCCCGAGTGCCTTATCCGTAGGAGAAGTTGCAGCTTGCCGTAGTTTTTACTGACAGGGTTAGTTTTGTAAAGTTAGGTATGTTCTCTACTTTCCTCTTTCTTCCCCGTGAGGTGGGCTGTCGATAGAGATAGCCGATCTGGTACGCGGGCCATCTCTAGTCTCTCTTGTGTGGAAGGACACAAAAGGGGCCGACCACTTGAGTGTCTCCCACTATACTTTGCGATTTGTTTCCCTGCCCGTAGTAGCGCACGTGGCCACCACGCCTACCCAATGTGCGGTATTTGCATACTGCACAAGTAGTTTCTCTGTTGAAACGCCTGAGTTGCGGCTGAGTTGAGATTAAACAAAATATATAATAATAATCCGACATGCTTGTGTCCCTTATTTCTTCCTCTGTTAGATCACCTTGGTTGTGGAGACGGGAGCATAAACCGTTCAGTTGCCTAATCTAATTCGGCCTCGTGTATTCTACCACTGAGTAGAGGTAATGGGAACTTGATACGCCGTATTAGCTCTGGCGTATTCTAGTGGATATTTCTTGTCATAAGTTTTTGTTTTTAAAACTAGGAAAATGTCCCCTCAGGCGGCATAGGATGGGCCATAGGGTTAGGTTAGTTAAGTTTGCTCATCCTCTTTTTATGGGAAGCCAGGCTTGTAGGATACCTTAGTTATTAGCTACGCCTTCGGAACGTCTGTATTTCGTGCCGACATTGCTTTCTTCCACTTTTAGATTCCTACTGACCGTACTTTCGTCTGTTCTTCCTCTTTTTTTTCCGACTTGCTGTTCCCATGCCCGTTGATCCTGTGTGGAAACACCTTCAAGCTTGGGTTTCTCGTGACTGTCGACATACTACGCGTGGGTCCCTTCCTTTTCCTCTCTTATGGAAAGCTTAGCACTTCTTTAGGAAGGCTTAAACTTTCTTATAAAGGGTGGGTCATAATTAACGTACCTTTAAAAAAAATACTGTATATGAAAACTAACAATGGTAAAGCGATTTGTTTTTTTTTACAATTGAAAGAGAAGATTGTAAAAGTTTTTTTTTATCATTATATCATCCATTCTGCCGACAATGCAACTTATTGTAGTCAAAATCCATAAAATGTCCCTCTCTCAAAGTGAATCGTTACTCAGTGCAACAAGGAGCAACAATCGTGGAACTTTACTGCCGAAGTAATTGTTCGGTTACTGCAGTTCAGAGGATATGCGGGAACATTGCTGGTATTGGAAGAAATCCTTCGCAGAAGTGCATAAGATTACTGGTATTGAAATTTCGAGAAAGCGGGACAACAGCAGACCAACGAAGTAGTGGCAGACCACGGACCGTACGAAATGATGCTTCAACCAAACTTGTTGCAACGAGCGTTGCTGATCGGCCAAAACGTCGACTAGGACACGTTCAACTCAACTGGGAATATCACGTACTTCACTGCGATGGAATTTGGCAAAAGATCTAAAGTGTCATCCGTATGGAATTCAAATAACACAAAAAATCCGACCTATGGTCTCCCAAAAATGGTTAGATAGTGCCAATAGGTTTTTGCAGCTGGCAGAAGATGAAGAGTTTGTGTAGAAGCTAACCATGACCGATGAACAGAATTTTCACCTCGATGGCTCCATTAATAAACAAAATTGTAGATTTTGAGCGCCTGAAAATCTAAAGCTAATTCATGAACGTCCACTGCACTCAGCTGAAGTAGCAGTATGGTGTGGCATCACGTTTTCGAGGATTATTGGACCATATTTTTTTTTTAATGCTAACAGTGGTGCAATTTTTGTTAATGGAGACCGTTATAGACAGATGATTCAGGAATATTTGTTTCCTGAAATTAAAAAAAAGCAACACAGAAAATACGCTTTTTCAACAAGATGAAGATACAGCGCATACAGCAAGAGCAACAATTCAACTGTTGAATACAATTTTCTACAATAGAGGGATTTCTCGTTAGTAAAAGGTAAAGGTAGAGTTAATTTTGACCGCACCCTCAACTGGGAGACCCACACGCACTGGTTTGTGCTGCGGATATAGGTCCATTGGCCCCAGAGGAGTAAGTGCGGCTGCAGTCAACCACGGGTCACCAAGAACTATGGCGCCAATTGACGGAAGATTCAAATGACTCGCGACCCCTCACCCCCCTCATCTCTGAGGAGGACAAGTTCCGCCACGGCGCATTGCATGCACACAACTGTCGAGTTATTACATCCAGATCAGCAAAGAGCTTTCGTGCCTGGGTTGGCCTCGAACCAGCTACACGAGGTGTATAGAGCTGCGAACGTAAGCATGCTGCTACCGCGGCGGCAAAAGGAGCTAAGTTATCAACGCAGCAGTTATGTTAAGAATACTACCTTTGCTTCAGGAGCAAAAACTGAATGAAAATTTCGTAAAACCTGTGGCTCTATGAAAAGCCTACAGACTGCAGAATATATAAGCCACTTCAGCCAGTACGTTCCGCCAGACTGCTCGCGCTAGAAGAGGCTGATGTATAGTAGTTTTGGCCCTTTCATTCTGTCTCTAATATCCAGATTGGCTGGGTGGAAGGAGCTCCCTGAGGATACGTACTTACGAACTTTCTGTTCCCACTACCAAGCGCTCATGTCAGGTTTACTGTGAAAATGCAGTCATTTGTTGTGCCGAGCGTTACGTCCGTATCTGGAAAAACGCGACACCCGCTGAAAAAAGATAGGTATGGTACGTTGGAATTAGAGTGTCAGAATTAGATTACATAACGATGCTGAAGTTATCGCTTAGTTGGTTGATTAGTTAGTTGGTCTTTCCGACCTCCATTTACATAGAATCTCATTTTAAAGATTAATCTGCGGGATGGAAAGAAAAGCAGTTGGCCAAATTCGAAATTGAAGCAGCTGTGTCTAAAAATATCTTAACTATTATAATGATTCTGAATTGCACTTCTTTCCAGCATCAAAGCTTTATTCACTCAGGGGCTTTACCTCACAAATTGAATGAAAGATGAAAAGAAAATGGAACCACCAAAAATATGAGCAGTAACAATTTTCCGCCGTCCAGTCTTGACAGCTCAGGCCACCTGTAATAATGTCGGCCGTTCTCAGGTGTGGACCTCGGCAGGTGAGCTGCTGGGGAACGTCACGTCCTCCAATGCGTCATTTGACGTACGGGACCTGCCAGTTGCGTCTTCCCTGCGGCTGCGTCTGTATGCTGCGTCTGCTGACGGCGTAATGTCAGCACCCGTGGTGTTGCAGGTCGTGCTGCCCTCTGCAGCAGCTGCAGGTAATGTCTGCAGGCCGTGCTGCCCTCTGCAGCTGCTGCAGGTAATGTCTGCAGGCCGTGCTACCCCCTGCAGCTTCTGTTGCAGGTAATGTCTGCAGGACGTGCTGCCCTCTGGAGCTGCTTCAGGTAATGTCTGCAGGCCGTGCTGCCCTCTGCAGCTGCTGCACGTAATGTCTGCAGGCCGTGCTGCTTTCTGCAGCTGCTGCAGGTAATGTCTGCAGGCCGTGCTGCCCTTTGCAGCTGTTGCAGGTAATGTCTGCAGGCCGTGCTGCCTTCTGCAGATGCTGCAGGTAATTTCTGCAGGCCGTGCTGCCTATGCAGCTGCTTCAGGTAATGTCTGCAGGCCGTGCTGCCTTCTGCAGCTGCTTCAGGTAATGTCTGCAGGCCATTCTGCCTTCTGCAGCTGCTTCAGGTAATGTCTGCAGTCCGTGCTGCCTTCTGCAGCTGCTTCAGGTAATGTCTGCAGGCCGTGCTGCCTTCTGCAGATGCTTCAGGTAATGTCTGCAGGCCGTGCTGCCTTCTGCAGCTGCTGCAGGTAATGTTTGCAGGCCGTGCTGCCTTCTGCAGCATATTGATCATGTTGACTGGTCGCACTGTATGCCCCCTCTGTCCTTTACTCTTCATACTTCTGCTGACAATCATTACTGAGTTTTCCTCTTCTTTCTGGATTTGTGGCTTCTCACGCGCTCTGTTCTTTGCTTGGGTTCTCCGTTTTAGTCAGCATACAACTTGGCTCATCTCTGTTCTTCTTTTACAATACCGGGCCATCTCTTGGGTGTCAACTAACTTAGGTAGTTTATCCCTGACAGAATCTTCGGCCGCCACGGAAGCTACAATGATGATAGAGCTTTTGGGGCGGCCCAAAATTATTTTATTGCCCGTCATTCCATTTATTCTTTCGTGTTTATATTGGGATAACAAAAGTTCTTCTACACGGTCCCATAATTAGGAATGATTTAGCATCTTTTAAAACAATGAAGATGACTCGCAATACTGAAAAAACAACAACAAAAACGAGCAATTGTATTTACAGCCATGGGAAAACAATTTCAGTGCATAACAGTAATGAAAAGTATTGCAATCACTGGTAATAATATTTATAATAACTATGGCTCAAACCATTAGCTTGTTTCAACAAAGCTAACGTTTGGATACGTACCGTATTAATTTTGAATGATAATCCACTGACTCAATTAGATGAATGAATGGGAGTAGCTTCAGTTTTCGTAGACACAACATTCGGATCTACAACGAGGAAGAGAAGGAAGCTTAAGCAGGGGCCACACTAGGCATTCATCCTCGCAACTTGCTGTCAGGACGCGCAGCTCGTACGTCTTCGAGCAGCAAAACTGTTGCTAGGAACAGACAAGTTGCGCCTACGTGGCGAAAGGTCGCTTGAGGTTTTCTATGGG
>LQNS02276769.1:9694417-9714024 GCA_001587735.2 Parhyale hawaiensis
AAAGACCAGTACGAAAACTAATGGAACTGTTTGAATGTGTTGAGGAAAATTTATAAAGACCAGTACGAAAACTAAGGGAACTGTTTGAATGTGTTGAGGAAAATTTATAAAGACCAGTACGAAAACTAAGGGAACTGTTTGACTGTGTTGAGGAAAATTTATAAAGTCCAGAATGAAACTAAGGGAACTGTTTGAATATGTTGAGGAAAATTTATAAACCCCAGTATGAAACTAAGGGAACTGTTTGAATGTGTTGAGGAAAATTTATAAAGACCAGTGCGAAAACTAAGGGAACTGTTTGAATATGTTGAGGAAAATTTATAAAGACCAGTACGAAAACTAAGGGAACTGTTTGAATGTGTTGAGGAAAATTTATAAAGCCCAGTACGAAAACTAAGGGAACTGTTTGAATATGTTGAGGAAAATTTATAAAGCCCAGTACGAAAACTAAGGGAACTGTTTGAATATGTTGAGGAAAATTTATAAAGACCAGTACGAAAACTAAGGGAACTGTTTGAATATGTTGAAGAAAATTTATAAAGACTAGTACGAAAACTAAGGGAACTGTTTGAATGTGTTGAGGAAAATTTATAAAGCCCAGTACGAAAACTAAGGGAACTGTTTGAATGTGTTGAGGAAAATTTATAAAGCCCAGTACGAAAACTAAGGGAACTGTTTGAATATGCTGAGGAATGGTTGCAGTCTACAGGATCACTCCAAATCAAAATTAAAGACAGAAAGAATAGCAAATTGAACTCTATGATAAGAGAAAATCTAATATATTGCTTAATAGCCAAATCGTTAAACAAACGGATTTGAATGAAACAAATTGAAGAAAACCCAAAGCGATAGGGGAATGATTTAAACGTACCGATGTCCAGGCATTGGAGCGAAGCGCTCGCCGCAAAGCAAAAACTAAACTAAACGCAATTATAAAATCCAAAGCGTTTACCCTTTCTCTCTTAGCGTAGACTATGTAAAACAATTTCAATTGGGTAATATGCTTGCGAAAAAGGCAGATTAATTCATGATAGAATAGGATAAGTGAGGACAAGGATTTGATTTTTCTCATGTCAACGTTTTCCGAATGACAAGAACAAAAGCAGAAATTATTGCTTAATTTAGAACGCACCGCTCGACTAAAATTACAAAATATTAATTCAACTAGTCCTGCACTCTGAGAGCGCGACCTCGGCCAAGCAGCGTAATGCTAGAAAGATAGAATAGTAAACATCAACGAAGCAACACAATAATGTAATCATCTGTTCCCCATAATATTTCTAAAAGTTCCTGTAAATTTCACAAAGATCGACCCATTACCTTACGAGCCACGCTGTTAATGAGCAGACCGGGTTAAACATAACCTCCTTGACGGAGTTAATTAGTTTATGTAATAACAGAGGGTTAGATAACCTACAGAGCCACAGAAAACTACTGAGCAGGTTCTAATCTATATGCCAGAAGTAGCTTCGGAGCAGAGGCTGGTTATGCACATCTTTAGGTGAATATCATAGGTATTTACGCGGGGGTCTAGGAAAAGGCAACGCAATGCTAGGAGCCACTACATGGAATCAAGCAACCACAAAAAAAAAAAAAAACGGTAGGAACAATGCCCCACCTAACCCCTAAAGCATAGTACTACTTCAATTTATTTAAAGTGATGCACATTATATTAAAGTAAACTAAATTAAATTTCACCAAGCTTACCTATTCTAACCTATTTACCCACTCATAACCTAGTCTAACATACACAAACTTAGCCTAACTTAACTTACCCTCAACTGGCCTTATAACCTCAACTGGCCTTATAACCTCAACTGGCCTTATAACCTCAACTGGCCTTATAACCTCAACTGGCCTAACCTCAACTGACCTAACCTCAACTGGCCTAACCTCAACTGGCCTAACCTCAACTGGCCTAACCTCAACTGGCCTAACCTCAACTGGCCTAACCCTAACCTCAACTGGCCTAACCTCAACTGGCCTAACCTCATCTGGCCTTATAACCTCAACTGGCCTAACCTCAACTGGCCTAACCTCAACTGGCCTAACCTCAACTGGACTAACCTCCACTAGCCTAACCTCAATTTACATAATCATAGACCACACCTATTTTAGGAGCTTTTCCAACCCACGTATGCACATACAAAATAAGTAAAAGTTAGCTTAATACAAAATAGATTTCAGTTTACTTCGATAGGATGTAGGTATTTCAGAACAACTGTGTTGAGTTATTAAATGTAGGTACTTACTTAACGAGAAGGGTGGAACTTATTTCCTCCAAGGATTTTTTCCGCATACCATTTATCCGACCTCTGTACGGGCGGCATCGGTTACTATCAGACGATCACCTAAAAACTTCCGATTGTGTTGCGGTCGCTTGTTGCTGGGCCGCAATGCCGAAAGTTTTCCTCCTCTAATATATAGCTTTTAGCCACTCATGACGTCACTTGAGAAGTTTCTATACCTTATACAACATTATTCCTTTCGACACATCTATTTCTGCTACTTTAACGTCTCTATCAAAGCACGATGCCCTGTACTTCACGAGAGCTTCTAAATACTATATATCAAATTGAAATAGAAGACATAAGTCGCTTCTGCAGTTTTTAATTATACGGTAGCTATATTGTATTGCTGTATCAACTATTTAAACACTCCAGAAGTTTCTATATCATTATATGTGCGCCATATCCTCCACTTAAGAGAGTCAGAGGAGCGACAAGACTGGTCGAAATTGGAGCCGAAACGCCGGCCAAAATGGACCATTAAATTAGATCTGAAACTCGGAGGCCGGCAATAACTCGTCTCTTATTTGGAACACATCTCTGGGGGCAGACAGCCCCTGCTGCTGCAGACTTGGACAGTGTCCACAATGAGCAGAGCTTTATATTCATTCTTCACATAAACACAGTCTGCCATAAATAATAGCGATATTTACCATACATATTATTGCCCTTATTCTCGCTATTTATTTTATCACTGAAGGGCGCAGAGGACGTTTCTGGGGAAAATAAATGAATATTTCGATAGTAAAACAGGATAAGGAAATGGTGTTCAAAGTCACACAAGACTGTTTCAAAAAACCTAGTCTGGGGACTATATCTTAATATGCATGCTATCCCTCTACCCGGGTTACTCGCAGAAGTTTTCCTCTTGAACTTTCTACTGATAAACGCATCTATACTACCGGCGATGTTTTGTCCCATGTCTACTTAAAGGAACAACTTCAAATCGTAGACAGTGGCATGGGTCGATGCACAGCTAGGCATCCAACTCCAGCCTGGACCAAACTCTGAAGTTATGGGGATTCAAATGGGGGGAGATGGAGGCCGTAATTCCTTACTCCACAACTTGCAAAAATTGGCTTGACACAGCTCAGCTTTTTGGATATGTACAATGACGTGCCATCTTGCGAAAAGATACGATCATTATTATTGAACAGATTCTTCATTTCACGGAGGACAGTGACTAAAATTGCAAGAAGATATGCGCATCTGAATTCACTTTCGTGCTTTTCTTGATGAAAATTAGTAGACATTTCCATATTTTCGAGATAGTTTCCCAAGCGGCCTGGTGACGGTTAACGTATCTCAGACCATCTACAATGTCTTCAGATCGCTTTCTCGACACTCTATCATTCTGAGGCTTGAAATTTCTCTCCGCTGCGAACAGATTTTCATTGGCAAAAACATTCTTTTCTCATCGTGTGCTACTGCTCAGTGAGTTCAGAAGAAGCTTAGATCTGTCGGCCCGTTTCTGATTCTGGAGGTCGGTGAGTAGTTGGTGCGTCTCAAGCTCAAAACGGAAGAGCTTGAGGTCAGCTTTGAATAACGTACTCACATATTTTTCACTGATAGATATCCGTAAGGTATTTCCTGCATGGATATCTTTAGATTTCTACTAGCCCTTTTGCGCGCGACCTGTACGACTTTGCAGCTCTGAGTTGGAGGAGAAGAAGGAGGTCCACTTCTGGGTCGGTCTTCGTCAAGGCCAACTTCACTGAATCTATTCCCAGCGTTATAACCAGCATATTTCACAATATTTACCTATGTTCTAATATCGGAATTCGACATTACCAAACAATAAAACTCAATAATGACTTAACTCATACTAGTTTTCTTTGTTCCATGGCAATCATACAACAATAATCAATTTGGAAATGAAGAAAAAGAAGTGCGATATCGCACTGGCAACGATTTTATGATAAAAGGTGATTTAACCTGAGAGGATCACAGTGACTTTTGCCGCATCGCTTTAACAGAGATGACTATCACGGATACTGACATCACTATTATTACCACCAATAGTATCACCCCCATTTTTATTTTTATCATTGATATTACTATCACCATTCCTACCAGCACAGTTATTAGCACTGCTACTCTAATCATTATCACCATAAGTAGAATGTATCACCATCGCTACTTATTAGAGTCGGTCGGGGAGAGTTGAGACGCCCGGCCGGACGGGGGAGTTGAAACAGAAGGTTTTGTGCTGCGGGTATGGGTCCACTGGCCCCAGATAAGTGTAGTTGCAGTCAACCTCGGGTCACCAAGAACTATGGCGCCAATTTGACGGACGGAACAAATGACCCGAGACCCCACACCCCCCTCCCCTCATCTCTGAGGAAGGCAGTTCCGCCACGGCGCCGTGCATGCACACACAACTGCCGAGTAAGCACACCAAGATCTGCCAAGAGCTCGCCGCCTGGCTGAGCATCTAACCGGCGAGCGATACAAGGTGTTAGAGCTGAGAACGGAATCGTATTTTTTCCTTATTTTTATACTTATTTGTATATATATATTTTTTTCAACTCACCGCATCTGGCCGGGCGTCTCAACTCACCCCGACCGATGCTATTTACAGTACTATTACGAATATTCCATCATGGTTATTAGTAGAGACCGGATTTCTTGCAGTTTACGGCCTTAGTGCAATAAAAGCTATAGCGCAATAACTGCAATAAAAGCTCTAAATGTAATATATTAGGTAACATGAAATGTTGCACTTATAGCTCGCATTGTAGTATGAAGTCATGTGACACGTGGCATTTATTGTCACTGATAATTAATGCCACGTGCCACAAGACTTCAAACGCCATATGACAACCGGTTCCCTTACCAGTTACGCTGATCTGCATCATTTTTGAGGTTTAGGGTTTGTCAAGTGTTTCTATATGGCTGTTGCATTCCAAATTCAGAAATGTAAGCAATTTTGCCCTAGCAGGTAAGGTTTTCATTCTATTTCAGTTTTAAGAACAAATTATTAGAAATGACGTGTTGTCTGATGAATTTTATATAAACTAAATTTCAATTTTTTTCTAAATAAATTAATAAAAGGGATTCTAGAGAGTGCGCGGAAGTATTTTATATTTTCTTTTGACAAAGTTATGAAATATGCGTTGAAATGGCAACACCGTAGGTAGGGCCAATAAGTTACCAGTTATTGTTATCTATTGTAATCAACTTCTACGCAACCACTAAAATTGAGAATATGAACGAGTTATTAATTAGCTCCTAAAAAACTACCAAGCTCTAGGCGCATGCATGTCCATTAACATGCATTTCCTTGGTTTATATATAGACTATATTCCGCAAAACTGTGGTGATTTGAGCTAAGAGCTATGAGAAAGTTTTCTCAAGGATATTCGAGTAATGGGGGAGATGTATTTCTTCTTGAAGTTCACATGAACTATAGTTGTGTCCTATTTTAGGCATAGGCTACACATTTTCCATAATTTATGCGGTATCTGAAAAATATAAGTATTAATATTTGGTTATAATTTGTTTTCTTGGAAATGTAATAGCAAAAAAATTTGACCTGATTGAACAAAACGAGTTACATTTCCAAACTCAGTATGCAAAATGCTAATAAGATGATGATGATGCCCAGTTTGTGTACTAATACAGTATATGATTATAATGCATATATACAGTACCTATGCTTTGAATCGGAAGAAAATCAGAAGCGCCTTTAATTTTTCTTACTACGAATGATTCAATGAATGCATTGATGGAACTTGAGGGGTTCGGTACCTCTAAAAAGGTTAAGAACCACTGCTTGACAGCCAAGGAAACGTAGTCCTCTAGGTACAGTTTGTAGGACAGAAAAAATATGGTAGCTACTTATTACTATTGCTCACCACTCAAACGCGAAAACTTACCACTTTATGGTAAATATTGATGTGCTGAACACGAATTTCCGAGTATAGGACTCTGTCGCACATTTTTGTGTGTATAATAATTTTTTTAAACTAAGCATTACGGTACATCAGAGCTCTAGCGCAATTAAGAGGGAATTTTCTAATCAAATTTGCATAAAAAACGCTAAATCATCAATAGCCGGGGCGTAAGTTCCGGTGTCTCTTTGGAAATGGGAGCATTGGTTCGTCTATTGCCGCCTATCTAATCTAAAAAAATCTAATAGAAACGAGCTTTTTTTTTGTAACGTGATATTAAAGCTGAAGTCTGTGCATCAATCATACAAAGTCATGGAATTGCTTGGCCAAATTAAAAAAAAAAAAAAAAAAAAAAACAGATACTATGCGTCGCCTGTCCGCCCAGTATTTACAGTTTACGTAGTGTCGTGTCCGACGCATCGTTATCGTAACATGCAAAAAATAACTGAACCAGTTCCCTACTCTTACTCTATATTGGGGGAACGACATCTTGAACGATTATGAACGACAAATCCATGAATTTTATAATCATTGAAAAATTGTTTCTCAAGGCTAGGAGAGTAGGGCTGGTTCTGCTCCAAGATGATGAGACCAACAGGTTAACCCAGGGGGCGGAGCATAGCTGTAGTGCATTATGGGTAATGAGGCGTGTGACGTCATGAAGTTATGTACGGTAAGTTGCAGCTCTTTTACATCGTTTTTCATTTCATTTGGGCCTCTTGAGTGACCTACATGTCCTACAATCACTATAGTTGTACAAAATTACGTATCAAAGCATCTGCGAAGTTTGTTTTGGCTCTCTGAAGGATAAAATTTTATAATTATTTAGGCAGTTTTTCCGTAAGAGGCACGCACCCAGTCGGAGAGTTTCGGTAAAATGTTAGCCTAAGCTGTGCCGTCGCGAACGCGTCGTTAACATATACGCCTCTCCTAATTGTAAAAACTACAGCATTATTGAAAAAATTATGGATTTAACATTCGCCAGTTTCAACATCATGCCGTGAGACAGCTTAGGTATGTGGAATACGGCTGGGTATTGTTATTCTTTATTTTATTTACTTGCTTATTTTTTTTTGCATGTTAGTTAACGAGAGTTGGAAGCGACCCTACTATTCTACTGCTGTAACACGCGCACCGTATACCAGCTAATGTTTTTTTTTATTTTACCGAGCAATAATTGTGCGGCTTCTGCGTATTATATATAAACTTTTATTTTAGTATTGTTTCGGCGGAGTTAAAGTAATTTTTTTTGTCCTTTAATGTTCTTTTTTACAACAATTGTTAAAAAATTCTTTTATCTCGGCTTTCAATCGCTCGCGTTGAGCCAATTTTTGTTGCAGTTTTTTGAAATTATAGAGGATAGCAGATCACTCGTAGAAGACGAAAATAAATCGAAAACATTGAGGTATTCACTCATATAAATCCTTCTTTAGAATGCCATATTACTCTCGATGAAACTCACTTGATTTACTGCATTTTAAAGACGATAAACTTGGCTATAAAAGTGCTTCTGATACATGCGGGCATTTACTGGTTGGATTCATCTGCTCATTTACAAGCCTTTTAACTAACGTTCTTTCAGAATTTTGTCCTTCAGAGACCTAAAAATAAGTTCTTAGATGCTTTGATACAAATTTTTGTGCAACTAAAATGATTGTAGGACATGTAGGACACTCAATAGGCCTATATAAAAGAGAGAAACAATGTAAAAGAGCTACGAATTACCGTACTTGAACTTATTGACGTCACATGCCTCATTACCCATGATGCACAACAGCTTGGCTCCGCCCCCTGGGTTAACCTGTTAGTCTCATAATCCTTGGGTTCTGCTGATGACATCACAGCTTAGGCAAATATTTTAAAGACAAAATGAGGTGCGCGATTGTGAGTACCAATACTGATTAATACTAAAGTTAAGTTACTCAACACATCAGTATTTCTACGACTCAGCATTTCCGACGGCTGTAACGTATAAATTCGTCAACTAAACTTAACTGTCAACAAAGTTCATCAAAATTTAACGTTTCGGGATGTCTTCTCCCATCTTCAAAATGAACAATATTGACTGGAAAAACCTAATGAGGAACAACTTTGTTCCAGCGCCCTGGAACAATGTAAGAGAACGACAACCATCAACAGTAAAGGATCTGTGGACTGAAAATAAAAAGGAATAGAAAAAATAACTCCAGAGTTTTGTAAGCAACTTGTGATGTCGTGTAATCGTCGCTGTGCTAAAGTTATTGAAAATAAAGGTTTTAATACTCCATACTAATTATTATAAACCTAAAATTGACCGTTGTTCCATGTTATTTGTTTGTAAAATTGTATTAAGAGACGATCGTTCTCTTATTTTGCACTGTTGAATTTTTGTTATTGTTTGTTAGATTGCTCTAATGTATTAAATATAGTTAGGTTTGTCCGGATATTTTGTAAAAATATGTTAAATACATTCCTTAAGGCCCCATCAAAAGATTCATTCACCTACTCTACATGATTAAACTGTATTTTCAAAAAATGAAAATCGTTCTCTTATTTTGCCGGCTAGTATACATGAAGCTGCGTTAAATTTAACTTCAGTCGTATATGCTTAAGAGTGAAATGCGTTAAACTATGGTAAAAATTATTTGAGGATGACAAGGTGTAAACTCAGCGTACGAAATGCGCAAGAATCACAAAATGTAAACTCAGTGTACGAAATGTTTGAAAATAAAAAAGTGTGAACTTCGAGTACAAAACGTTCGGTGTGAAATGAAGTTGAGGTAGGTAGCGTTAGAAATGTTTGAGTTTGTAGAAGCCTAGAGTTAGCTAAGAAATAAACAACTATGTTTGAAAGATAAGAGATGTACAGATTTAGTGTAAGAAACATGCAGGTGTTTCTTTTGAACAACTCCTCCCGCAAATCCCACAGAGCTGCTCAGCATCAGAGAGCAGAGATCAAGTCTGAGCAGCGCACGATGGCAACACTCCAGCGTGACAGAGACGTCAAATGCACGCCAGGGAAATTCGGAAAAAATCTTTTTGAAAAATCTCGGGTCATCCGAGAAAGAATTGCGACGGCGCTGCAAGTGGACGTGCACATTGCCGCATCCTGCGACGAGGTGCGACTTTTGTCAGCCTTTCCATTAACAATTTCCTTAGAGTCTTGAAATTTAGCATTATTTAAACGATAACTGTAGGCAGACAAATTTATATATATATATAGAGGACATGGACGGAGAAGTAAGTTTATTCCCAGAGAGGAGATAATGCATGGGATTCGGTTCTTTCTGAGCACATGCCATTTAGCGAGTAAAAAAAACACCGCAGGTGAATTAACCATAAAATAAAATACAAAATTCTTCAATGTGGTAGTAATAGTGACACTTTGCTTTGCATTTCACGCAACAGCTATACCTTATGTAAATTGTACATTTTCGGACGAAGTCCAGGTGACGTTGAGCACGTCACCTCCCGTGTGTGGAGTCACGTTGCTGGGTGTCTTTTTAGGCCGCAGTTAGCAACGAAAGAGAAAGCCAGCAGCGACTTTTCTCCACAGTGCACGTAACCGCTGACCGCTGGTCTATCTGCATGGCATTATTCTTAAATGAGAATCCAGTAAAATTTTAAACTCTATAACTTTTATATCAGCTAGTGGCATTCGAATATGCTGAGGCTTTTTGTTAATCAGTCTTCCTCCCCGTACAGTGAAGCTATTGGGATATTTTGTCGCCACAACTTGGCCACCATCTCTGCTTGGAATGCGTATATCACAAATACTTCCAGTTGTTTCTCAGAGTTTGGCGACAATCTGTTCATTTATTTTCACTGTGGTGCATTCTAGAATTTTTCAAACATAAGTGATTGTAAATCGCTCGAAGCTTCGTTGTATTGAATACAATTGGAGACAGCTAAGTCGTTTGCGGTAGTCGTACTCTTATCTCTTGCATGCCTCAAATTTTGGCAGTGAACGATCTTGGCATACCTTCAAGTTGTTCTAGCTTTTTTCCTCGTACTCGGCATCCAAAGTGGACAACAGTACTCTATTCTCGGCACTCGGCAAAATAGCTACCCTAGTGTGACGACCACCTCTACTTCGGGTGACAATAAATTTCGTACAAGCTTTTTTCCTACACTGATAACTCGAGCAATGTGTTCTTCAAAAAGTAGCATCGTCTTGCATTCTCACTCCAATATCTTGTAAAAGTTTTTCGTTCAACTTCATACCCATCGGTGGTACGATATTGCGTGGATTCAAAGAGTGTTGAATTTTTCCGCATCTTAGCAGGCTCGATTTTTTTTATTAAAAGTCATTATTTTTACTGACCATTGGCAGATACTTGCCAAATCTCGCTGGATAGACAGCACGTTTTCCACAGGTGGAACAGTAGCCAACATTCGTGTATCATCAGCAAATGACGAAGGGGCTGCATTATTGCATCGGGACCCCACGTCATTGATCATGATGAGAAAAAGTGCACCAAGCACGGTGCCTTGTGGTACTCCCCTGAGTACCGGCTGTCTTTGAAGACACTCTTTGTTGACGATTACACTTTGGGTTTTATTTGACAGGAATGCTTCAAGCCACCGAAGACATATTCTACGGATACCCAAACGGGAGAGTTTCAACATTGGAATTCCGTGGTCAGCCTCATCAAAAGCCTGAGCAAAATCTAAATAGATTAGATTAGATAGGCGGCAGTAGAGGAACAAAAAGGCCCATTCTCAAAGAGACACCGCGACTTACACCCCGGCCCTCTATGAGCTATTGCTATCATGTTAGTAGGATGTAGAGGAATGGAGAAACGAGAGGAGAAAAGATAGAAGACGAAAGAGAAAAAAGGAAAAAATAAAAAAGAAGGGGGGGAAGAATCTACGCCAAAGCGATGGTCATGAATGCCCGCAAGCATGATCGATGGCCGTTGATATGCGGAGCTTAATATATAGATGGAGCGGAAGTGAGACGAAGTCAGCTTAAAATGGCCTGGGAAGCTTTGGCCGTTAAGAGAAGGAGTTCTTAGCTGTGGAGGATGTCTCTCCCAATGTATGTCAAGACGATTTTTAAACGAGTTGACCGACTCCGCAGCAACAACGTCGGAAGGGAGTCTATTCCAAATGCTGACTATGAAATAGGGAAAGAACTGCTGACTTAAGGTTGTTCTTCGAGCTTTATGTTTGAGTTTTTGACCGTTGTTTTGCAAGCGATCATTGGGGTCTCTTTCAAAGAGTCCCGTTATAGGTACGTCGTAGAAGCCATTCCAGTACTTGAATGTTTCTATTAGTAGCCCCCTGAGTCGTCTTTGCTCGAGAGAAATCAGACCTAGTTCTTTCAGGCGACGTCCACATTCTTCCCTAGACACAACGACTCTATGCGATGGAATCAGAATGTTCAAGCAAGTGTGGAGTAGTGGAACGTTTATATCGAAAACAATGTTTTCTCGTGAGTAGGGCATTACTCTCTAGATGGTGCACTAGGTGTTTATGGAACACCCTTTTGCGATAAAAAAAATCATGAAGAAAGTTAATGAGGCGGAGTGGATAGAGCGCTGTCTTGCACGTTGTCTCGAGGTTTGAGATTCGTTTCCTAGCCAAGGTGTTTCTGACGTTCAAATGCTATCACTGACCAAACCAATAACGTATAAAGTTTGTGATAGCATTAGTTATATAGGTATGAACTGTTCAACTTCGATGCCATAGATCTGATAATCTAAGGTTGAGTGCAGTCTTTCCCTTCTCTCAGCGTAGTGGGTAAATATCAACAACAACTAGTACGCGTGGATTACGGAGTTCGGAATGTGCGGTCTAGTTGACTTTACCTTCACGAACTACGAAGGTATGATCCAAAGGTAAGGAGGGTGGTGCTCCCAGTGCTCGTCCAGGCGGTTTTTGAATTTGTTGACCAAAGTTATTGCACTGCATATTATTGCAAGCTCCTCGTCTGGAATTGACTCTCTTACTTCTCCTACTATTAACAATACTCCCAGCGGCAGAATTAGAGTGTCACCATCGCAAACGCTTGTACCTACTAGCATCGTCTATCTACCAGACACGCTTGATTGGCTAAATCAGTGGTCCTGGTGCTTAGACGCTACTGCGGAGATACTGACCCTAACAAAGACGGGGATGATGGTAAAGCCCGCAGTTGTCTCATGAGTCTCTCGTCTCTGACGCCATAACTCTGACAGTCTGGGGTCGATAGCAGCCGCGCACTCTTCTGGGGCCAGTAAGCACCTATCTACAACATGAACAAGTGCATGAGAATTTCCCGTTGGGGTTTGCAGTCAGAGACGACTTCACCTTTGACGTCATCAAATCTAACCTGCCCTCACTTTCAACTTACTTTCGAATTCTGCTACAAGTGTTGGGAGCAACGCGATTATTTCGATTCATATGAAAACTTCATTTTAACTCCATTTTATAAAGCAAGATTAGGTTTTTTTTGGAATCCCGAGGGCAACCGACGAAAGACCAAAGCCTAAAACTGAAGCCAAAGGGCCGAAGCCAGCGCCCTTGTTCGAAGTTCCGCACAAGATAATCCTCCAAGTATTAGTTTCGCCGCCCACTAGGACGCGCCCTAGACATCACGTCCCCCAGACCCATCTAGCGGTTTTTTTTCTGGCAATTAATTCACTAAAACAAATCGTGCGGTCTTTTTTAGTTACGTGACAATTTCATCACCAAAACGACTATGTCTTTCGTGACTTGAAGGCAATATAGCATCACTCGGCCAACGGGATCTAGAAATTGAAGGAAGAATTTAGTAAACCGCCAGCACGATCTTGTCAGTTTACGTACTTTTCAGCCAGCCCGTGTAATATCACGGCAATAAAGCAGGTGGGAGATGGCACGGAAATGCAGGCGCGAACGATGCGCCAAATTGTGTCGGAAATGAGCAGTTGCGCGGGGAAGGAAGAACTCCACGCACGGCCGCCGCCCGTGTGACGGGCAGCCACAAAATAGACGAGGGAAATAAAACTTCACTTCAGCGGCTTGAAATAATATGAAGAAAGGAATGATTATGAAATACGAAAAACATACATAAAAAGGAAACAGCACAGTTCAAAACGTTGGCGATTAGTTACCTACATTTCTTGTCACGAACTATTCATTTTTACTACTTAACATTTCTATCTACTACCTAACGAACCACCGAACATTTTCCTTACCACCTATTTTCCTTCACCACATATAACACTTTTTTTTACCACCCAGCGTTTCTCATCACCACAAAGAATTCCCTCCAGCACCTACCCTTTACTCGCATAACGAACAATATCCCCTCACCACTGATCATTTTACTTCTCTACCAACCGTTTCACTTCACCACCGACCGTGTTCCTTCACGACTTACACTTTCCTTCACCACTTACACTTTCCTTCACCACTTACACTTTCCTTCACCACTTAGACTTTCCTTCACCACTTAGACTTTCCTTCACCACTAAGACTTTCCTCCACCACTTAGACTTTCCTTCACCACTTAGACTTTCCATCACCATCGTTAGTTGCCATTTATAACTGATCGTTTCCCTTCACTCTTACACTTCCCTTCATTACTTAAACTTCCCCTTCACCACTGACCATTACACTTCACCACCGACCGTTTCCTGTACTAATGACAGTTTTCAATTACCCCCGCCCACTCCACTTCGAACGACCAATTATTGCCAACCCTCCTCCTCAGCAACGATTGTCATTTCCCTTCCGCATGAGCACCCAGCGAGCGCAGTATCCGCCCCGCAGCAGCAGAAGACGTCCGTAATATTCGGAATGGCAGGTGGTTAGCGCGCGCCTAATATGGAAGTGCGAGGCCCCTGCGCCAGCTGCGGCGCCTAGCACTTGACTTAGTGTCCCGGGACAATTGTTACACGGGGCTGTGGGTGGGCGAGGGAGAAAGGGGGGAGAGAGAGGGCGTGAGACGGAGAGAGGGCGTGACAGTGAGAGAGGGTGCGAGAGTGAGACGGAGAGAGGGTGCGAGAGTGAGACGGAGAGAGGGTGCGAGAGGGACGGAGAGAGACTGCGAGAGTGAGACGGAGAGAGGGTGCGAGAGTGAGACGGAGAGAAGGTGCGAGAGGGACGGAGAGAGGGTGCGAGAGGGACGGAGAGAGAGTGCGAGAGAGAGCAAGCAAAGAAAGAAATTCAGGATGACTGTCCTACTGTCAGAGAGCATCGACATTCTGACGTCCAATTAGACGAGAGCTTGAGAGCCTCAACCCTCTAACACCCATACCGAAGGGCGCCTTATACCCGCACCATTAGAAAAACAGCGCAGCCAAGTTTCAAGAGTATCTTATTCTTCGGATAACTGACGATTAATTGCGTCGGCAGAAGGTGAAACGAGTCTAAGCAGGAGCAGTTCTTCCCGTAGTTGGTTATATTAAATAGATTAGGCATCCGCTTCCATAATAGAGGCGATCTGAAAGAGAAAGAGAGACGAAGCATGTCGACAGAAATGGGGATACCATGCAAGAGGGTGTTCTCACGCAAGATCAACGCGAATGGAAACAGCAGGTCAGGAGAGAAGAGGAAAACTACAATGAAGCATCATCAGTACGAGTGTGAAAATGGAAAGAAGTAAAGTGAGCACAGAGGAAAGACGTCATGAATGCCTAGCTATATCTAAGGTAACGTACCGATTTCCTGGTGATGTGCTGCTCCCCATAACGTAGGATGGGCGAATCAAACAAACCTAACCCTATGCTCGAGGGTATTCTTCCTGTATAACCCCGACAACCACAAAATATAATTTGTACGTATCATGCAATGAAGCTCAGTAGATTTTCTTCGCTGCTGCATTTCAGTCGGAAAATTTCAACTGACAAGTGCGTTACTAGTAACTTACTACTGGCAGACAAACAAGCGCGCAAAGCAGGAAGGAAAAACCCTACCTAACCTGGCAAACTCATCTCATAGCAGAAATTGTCGCCAATTGCCGCGATTCCGGCGATAAGGAACCATGGGCAATAATCAAAGCTAATGCAATTCTTAGGAAATGCCACTAGTTGAAAGCTTAGTTCTGTAAAGCGTGACGTAGCTGCCAGGAAGTTCATCAGCTGAAGATAGACGCTCGCAGAGACAATTCTGAAATAAAGCGGTTGAGAAGGTTGGACTTGGGAGCAAGTTGAAGTTGATCCTCAAAGGAGTGGTATGTCGGTAAAGTTTTCTTTTGAAATTTGTAAAGACGAGAATGACTATATAACGGTAACTATCACATCAATTATTTCTTCATAAGGTGGTAGAAAAAAGTGCATGGGAGTAAATTTTGCAGCATTCTCAGCTCATGACAAGACCGAGTGCCGGTAACGCTGACATTTGTTTTTTTTTATTACATACTTTACGTTAATTTGAACCTCCTCCGCGACTACAAATGTGTTTCAAGAGAGGAAGAGGAAAGGACACATAGTATGTCGATAGAAATGTGGAACACAAGCGCGAAGGTGTTCCTACACGGGAGTAACGCGCGTGGGAACAGTAGGACTAAGTCGGGAAATAGACAAAGAGCAGAAATAAAGCATCACTAATAGAATAAAGCACCTCTAAGGGGAGTTTGAAAGTGGAAGGAAGTAAAGTGGGCAAGAAGTAAAGACGTCTCGAAGGCCTAACGTTAAGGAAACTTACGGCTTCTTCCTCGGAGGCGCTACTCCCTGTAAAATAGTAAAATAGGATGGACTAACTTAACCCTATGGCCTGTCTTATCCCCGCCCTTTGAGGGACTGCTCATAACATATGGTTGGCGAACCTAACTAAACTATTTCCTGTACTCTATGTCCCGCCCATCTTGTGGCCCCTTACAAGGCCAACAAATTGATCTATTAATGCAGGTAATATTTGGACTTTCAACGTGGTCTTCAAACTAATCCCATCATTACTTAATACTTGTACCTTCAAACTAATTCCTTCATTCACCAATATCTGTACAGTACCTTAAGTGCAGCCTTCAAACTATTCCTTTCATACATCAATATTGGTACCTTCACCTTCAAACTAATCCCTTCCTACTGCAATACAGGCGGACCTCATAACACGAACAAAATCGGACCGACGTGTTATGAGGTAAGTTCGTGTATTGAGGTACTACAGAAAATTGGTATTTGAAGGATAACTACCTGAATAGTTAATGCCAAGATAAAGTCAAGGAAATACGTAAAAACATATTTCCACATTTCCTATCTAGAGCACTCTAAGAGCGCATACCTACGCCAAGCAAGGCAATGGTTACGAAAAATTAAAATTAGTTCTGAGACAATGATTTTCTTTGTATCAACACCAAAATCTATTCATTTGTGCCCTTCAATAGTGCTAACAACAACCGTAATTTTTTTGAAGATCCGTTCATACTTTTTGAATTATGCTGCTAACAAGCATTATGACAAACATGAGTGAAACATACGAACGAACCAACCGATTTACAGCACAATTTGATTATTTATGTCTTTTAACATTACTAACAACTTCTATAAATTTCATAAAGATCCATTCATTATTTTTTGAGTTATTGTGCTCACAAGCATAAAATTAAAAACAGTGACAAACGAACGAACAAACGAATGAATCGTTACAAAAACTTGGTCACTTTCTCTTCATAATATACCAAGCAACTCATGTAAATTTCATGAATAAAAATCCGTCCATAACTTTTTCAGTTTTAGCATTGAGAAAAATAAGGCAGACAAACAAACGGATGGACGGATCTTCACTAAAAGTTGATCATCTGTTCTTCTTAACATACCTAACAATCCCCGTAAATTTTCTCAAAATCGGTTTATAACTTTTCTAGTAATCTTAATGACAGACAGAGAGATACAGAAAGATATATAAACAGACAAACCCGACGAAAACAACCTCCTTGGGGGAGGTAATAAGTCTACAATATAATAAAGATCAACGTGTATACATATATCTGTTCATTTATTCACTTCTTATTTATCAGCCCATTTTCTTTCACGCCGGAAAAAAACACAGAGGCGAAAATTTGGTCTGGTTGCAGACGATGGTAAATGTATACGGCAGCTTCATAGTTGAATGCACTACTTGCACGGTAGCTGCATGCTTCCGTCCTCAGCTCTAACACCTTGTATCGCTCGTTCGATGCCCCGTGAGGCACACGAGCTCTTTGCAGATCTTGGTGTGCTGACTCGGCAGTTGTGTGTGTATGCACTGCGCCGTGGCGGAACTGCCTTCCTCAGAGATGAGGGGGATGGGGAGTCTCGGGTCATTTGTTCCTTCCGTCAAATTGGCGCCCTAGTTCTTGGTGACCCGAGGTCGACTGCAACTGCACTTACTCATCTGGGGCAATTTGGACTATACCCGCAGCACAAACCAGTGCATGTGGGTTTCCCAGGTGAGGGTGTGGTCTAAGTTGACTTTACCTTTACCTTTACCTTTGCATTGACTGAGTTGAAATCAAAGCCCTGATGATAGCTGAAGCGTCCCTTAGCACTCTTGTGCATCCTAATTCCAAGTTTCTTGTCACAGATAATTTCAATGTATTAATCATTCTCCCAGACTTTATTTCAATCGACGATGAAATAGATTTTCACTAAGCAAACAAATTGGACCTATGTGATATTCTCGCGTATTCGTGATACCGAATCGAAGATATTTTGAGTGATGCTTGACTGTGTGGAAGAAGCAGATAATTTTTCTCTATATCAGAGAAAGAAAAGTGGGACTTCGCTGCTTAACAGTTGTGAAGCCGTGAACGCTCATCTGTTTCTTCTAGTTGGCAGTTGTATTAACGAAAGTATGATCAGTGAAGAAGAGCAGTCATTTTTGAGAGCGCTGACATTCTAGTTTAATTGACAAACGACAATTTTAAGACGCATCTGCTTACAACGTTTTATTAGACAAAAGGTTCTCGAAAAAGAACCCGACATCTCCCTGGTTTAACGGTAAAATTATCTATTAAACTTGCCAATATAGAATAACAAGAATAACAATTTGCTAGGAGTATACTACAGTTACCCTAAAAAAAGAGTTCGTGTAATGAGGGAACTGTTCGAGTCTTGAGGTATAGTCTGTTCGAGTTTTGAAAGAGTCAAGCTGTGAGGCTCGCCTGTATTTGTACTTTCAGCGCGGCGTTCAAACTATTCCCTTCATGCTGCAATATTTGTACCTCCAACGCGGCCTCAAGGCCAAACTAATCCCTTCAAACAGTATCATTTCTGCTTTCAAGCTGATCCGCTGCAACAATAATACCCGTACCATTATTGCACAGGAGCTCACGGGGTCGCTGCACCACCAGGCTCCTCGCGTCTAATCGCTTTCTCCTGAGAATTTTACATCGCATCTTTTGTTCTCCTTCCGAGCAGCTTTGGTTGCCTTTAATCATTTATGCTTAGGCCTGCCGCTGCTCGGGCTTGAGGCTCTCTACTTTGTTTCCCCATAAACTGAACTGTTCACATTCTGGCGTTTGATGTTCCGAGCGTGGGTGCGCTGATGCAGTTCTGGCACGCGTGTCTGCCCTTTATGGGCCGTTGTTATGACCCCGTTGAATGTAAAGATTGTTGTTTCGGTTATTGCCGCGATGACGGGCTTTCTATTCTCGAGCTAGGGAGGGAACGCTCGCTGTACGGCGAGGCTGCGTCAGCATTTCTTTATCGTTCAAGGTTTACTTGAGAGGCACAGGCCTACTCGAAATAGAGACTATCGGAGAGGAAAGGGGGCGCAGTTATTTAGAGTTTTCTATCTATAACGCCAAAACTCTGATAATCTGTGATTGACTGAAGCCGTGCACTTTTCTGGGCTTTTGAGGGCCTTATCTGCAGCATGAACAAGCGCATGCGGGTTTCCTAGTTTCGATGTACGGTCAAGGCAAATTTAACTGAGCTGTAGCCCATAGCAACAAAGAGATATCGACGCTGTATTGGTGACTGTGTTGTGAGTGTTCCAACTCAGGGCCATGAAGAGCAGTGTCTGTTCGGGTCTGAGGATTCAGTACATGTCATAGTGACGTCACATGATGTGCTGTGCTGCAGTTGAGTTTCCGCTAAGAATATTCTTAGTAAAAAAAGTGCGATATGGGGAAATTCGATATAACGTGATCTAACGAAACCAAAACTAGTGTAAAGTAACGTAAACTCACGTAAGGTAATGTAGCGTACTTTTACACTCTGAGGTAGCCAGTGCAACCGGCACTAGCTACAAACTCGCCATTCTGTGTGCGCTCATCACTGTGCGTGCGTTCAAGTAAGCTTTTTTGCCGTGCAATAACCACCAAAAGCACTACAATAAGCACTACCAAACCTAACCTAACCTTCCTACCGTTACCTAAGCAAACGTTACCTAACCTACCGTTACCTAACCTAACCTACCGTTACCTAACCTAACCGAACGTTACCTAACCTAACCGAACGTTACCTAACCTAACCGAACGTTACCTAACCTAACCGAACGTTACCTAACCTAACCGAACGTTACCTAACCTAACCGAACGTTACCTAACCTAACC
>LQNS02276769.1:9765896-9775988 GCA_001587735.2 Parhyale hawaiensis
AGATCAGTAGGAGTATGAAAGTGGAAGGAAGCAAAGTGGGCACGAAAGACAGACGTCCCGAAGGCCTAGCTAATGGCTAAGGTAACCTACTCAAACCTCCTGGGGGCGCTACTCCCCATAACATAGGATGGGCGAGCCTAACTAACCTAAGCCTATGGCCTATGACCCATCCTATGCCCCCGGAGGGGGGCTCCACACAAGTGAGGTGATATGAACGTCACCTGGACTTCGTCCGAAGACGTACACAGTAGGGTACAAGCAAACACTTTTCCAGATATCGAAAGTCCGCAAGCTTAAGCGGAGTGCAATCAATGATGTCGCAACAATCAATATTTGGACTAGAATAAATACTGTAGAAGGACTTTGTATTCCAGCAATGTTTGAAATATATGCTTAAGTTAACCCGTATCATTCTTTCGAACAAACTTATCTTATTGAAGTTCATGCAGGGATACAACAGCAATAAGAGATTGACGAGTAGTTGCAATCGGAACGAAAAGAAATGAAAAAACCTGGAAGGTCTGCTAATACAGGCTACCACTTAACGAACTTGACGTGTTATACTCACACGCCCAAATCGGGCTACCGCAACCAGAAGAAAGGTTACTGTAACCCGAAAACTGGTCATGAGAGCGCCATCTATGAATGAGCGGTGTGAGCTTAACAATGATGTCAGTTACTATAGGCTTACTCTAAAAGGCTGCTGTGTTTCCACGTTGCTCATTTGCATTATTTTGGCGTTTCCTTTATTTGTAATTCGTGTTCTTGAGAAGTGAATTGCGTAAGCGTAATCTGTGTCGCAATCGTCAATTGAGCTATGATTGCGACAAGAGTTGCGACTGGCTGCAGGTCACCAGTGTAGCACCGGTAACTCCCAAAAATACTGATTACAACACACCTCAGAGCTGAGTACGGGACGTTCATGGAGTGCACGTACACCGGCCTACAAAAAATGTATAATGTATACGGTGTTGGCGCACGGAAGGAGTTCACACGCCTGAATGCGGGAGCATTGCGGTTTCGTCTCTATCTTATGAAAATTGAGAGGAGTGTTGTCGTCGTCGAGTGCTGCCGTTGGTCCCGCGTTGCAAGTTTCGCATATCTAAACATTAGCCAGTGCTCACTCGAGCTCTTACCAAAAGATGGATTGTACGCGCCGTCTGTAACGCTCTGTCTTACTTTCTTCACAAGCATTGGACCCTTGTATCTCAGCTTTTTTTTTACTGGGCCGTGGACTTTCAGTGGAGGAGAGCAGCCGTGCCCTTGCCCTCCTAGACCAGGGAGTGGGTAAAGAAAAGTTCAAAGCCTCATGCAGCGTTTGACCAGGCGTAGGGAATCGTCTCCTTGGAATTTTTCCCACGATAGTGTCAGTTGCCTTAATTTTGGGGTTTTGCAGAACGTTCGAAGAACAAGTGAAATCATGAATAACTACGATGTATAAAGGTAGTTATTTGTAATGTATGAACGATTAGAGTAAACAACAATGAAAACCATTCACAGTCACAGAGAGTAAAATGACCCGAGTGATGTCAGTTCGCTACTCACAAATGAGACCCTAGTTTTCATTTGTAAGTAGAAAATGAAATAGATAGCGGTTTCCATTTAGTTTCCAATTTAATCGAGATTACTTTCTAACCCTATGGCCAATAGTGTGGCGATTGAAATATGCAGAAGCATATTGTAGTGTCAATTGGGCCATCGAACGCACAGTGACCGTGATTTGTTATATCGGTGGCTTTCTTAATAATTGGCTTGCGTATGGGTAGCAGATTGTATAATGTATATGCGTCGTTAAATCAGAAAAATATTAGCCGTTTTTAACAGCCGTCTTAGATTCCTAACGAAGTTCTACGATGCTGAGCAATCTCAAAGAAAAGCCTATCTTGCGCTCGGTCAAGCTTAATACGCGTTGCCAAAGGTACGAGGGCCGCGCGTCGGATAAGTTGTGAGCTCGGGAGCGTTCGAGTCTCACCACCATCGGACGAAACTTCTGAGTGGACTAACAGGACCCTAAAAAGAGTAGTCTTATATCTGATCTCTCTCTGACTGCATCTAATGTCTGTCTCGGAACACCAGAGCTAAGCTTCGCCGGTGGAATGGCGCCCAACAGTAGCAAAATTCGAGGACTTGAGCACTGAGTAACTATCCGAAGCGCCCCCCGTATATCCGCCATAACGCGCATCATCGACACTCCCCGGTCTAGAAGGGTAAGGGCACGGCTCCCCTCTTCTATGTACTGAAAGCCCGAGGCGATTCTATCAGCTGTAGAAGCAGATATACAACGGTCCAGCATCGGTAAAAAAGACGGACGTTTCTGACGGCGCATATAATCAAGCTCTCGGTATAAGCTCCTAGCGAGCACCGCAAAAATTAGGTATATACCTAGCTACATTTTTTAGCGGGAACTATTGGGCCCGTTTTAAGGTTATGCTGCTAGCGGCCCTACAATCATTATCAAAGCCAAAGAAACTGCTGCCATCAACTTTCGTGGCCTTGCAACCTGTTTAAGTTTAGAAAATATCATGATATTAAAAACTACGATGTGTACCTAAAATTAACACGTTAACCGCTAGAGCAAATTGTGGGAACTTCCCTGCAGCGTCAAGAATTTCCAGCCCAAATAGGGTTTAGTTCTCTGTCAGCAACACACAAACTGTAAATCCGATCTTTAACAAAATTTGGATATTTGTGCTCAAGATCTCAAGTAACAATTCCTCAAAATTTCATGAAGATTCACTCTTAACTTTTTGAGTTATGTTGCTGACACTTAAATGAAGTTTTGCCATGAACCACCGGTGGTACATATGGCGGTACGTGAATGTTTGTTTAGGGGTCAAGAGTAGGAGTCGGAAACTGGCTATAACCAGGCATTAGATTCGGTGAAAATGGGTCAATTTTATTCACATAAAAGAGGCAGAGTCACGTACGAGTCGAACATTTTGGGGTTTAAGGAGTCGAAGTCGAAAACTGGCTGAACTCAGGAACCTGAGTCGGGCATTGCTCATCCGACTCTTCACCCCTGCTTCTAACTCAACTTCCTTACCTGTGTCTTCCTCTCCAGACCCAAGGCAGTCCATAGTTTCTAGGTCTGTCACAGACACATGAAATACAATTTACTTTAACCCACGAGCGCTCTACCGGATGCCCAAAAATGCCCACGTAACAATGGCATTACGGAAGCGACTATCTATGGTCAGCTTACAGAGGGTATGTCACCCTCGCCTAAAATTGACGGTTTGTCCGCATTTGTCCGTTTTCGCTCTCTTTACGCCGTACTGTCGGAAAACCCGAACTAATTTCGGGTAAGTTGGACTATATTCGGGTTTAATATCGGGTAGGTTAGGCGAGGCAAGGTCTGTTTTTTTTTATTTTTAAATTTCGGTACTGTCAATTTTAGTCAATGGTGAAAAGGGGTTAGGTGTGTTGTAATGAAACATCGGTGCTACCCTCACAGTGTTACCCAATGTCACACCGTGTGGCGGTGAATGCGACGAGCGGTCCCAGCTCCCCCAAAAAGTGTAACGGAACCTTATGTTAGCTGTGCTTCAGGACAAAGATTTGAGTAAAATACGCAAAAGTGCTCTAAACGTGAGACTTCAAGTAATATATAACAGTCATTTAATATATACCGTACTACCTACTCATTGTTGAGTAACGAAGACCTTGTTTCCAAACAAAGGCAGTGTTTTACCCAAGTCATAACCCTACTCTATTTGAGGTTGTTTTTGGTGTCACCCGGTGTTACCCAAACTGTGTTGCATTGGAGGCCAGGGTAGTGCGGGTGACACCGAAGGCGCGATTGCAACGGGCCTGAAGTAAAGCGTTAATGCATACTGTCCATATTCCCGGGCAGCATTAACAGTGCTATTCGTACGAGTGTTGGATTTAGAGGGGCGGAGGGCGGCAGCTCGAGCCTGGTTTCCAGACAAGCGAGTTCTTACGGCGTTTGGCTCGCTGGGTCAGTATTCTGTGTTCAGACGCTATTGCAGGAAGGGGGGGTGGAACTAACCCTTACTATAAATGGGGATGGTCGGGGGTCACAGTCGGGGCTGCCACTGAGATTTTATTCCCCCTCCCCCATATTCTAAGAACTACCCAATTTTACCAAATTTCCCCCGAATATTAAAAATAGCTCTAAATGAAACAAATAGAAAAGAAGTGTTACTTAAGAAAGTTTAGGCATTATTAGCTTCTTGCTGTGCTACTCTATTTTTTACAGTCACCGTTGTTCTCTTTTCTTCCATGTACGTTAAAAACAATTTGGAGATTTCGTGGACTGAGCCGTTTTCTAACTTTAACTAAAGCCGCCGCTCGGTGCCCAATTTGTACAATCAGTGTTCTTTTTTATAACAGTTTGCTTCGCCAAAATTCTTTTTTATTGTAACAGCTTGCATCGCCAAAATTCTTTTTTTTTGTAACCGCTTGCTTCGCCATTTTTTTTTTTTTTTTTTTTTTGTAACAGCTTGCTTCGCCAAAATTCAAACAGCAACCGACTTTCAACCGGTAAAGAATTCGTGCTTTCCGTTTCAATGTCACTGACTTGAAGGCATATTCGTTCTACTTCTACGCAAGCAGAAGAGTGCGCCAAACAGGTGAGGTTGGTCCTGAACTTTGAGAGTAGCTGAAATTTCCCATTGCCCGAACCATCTTTAATAGAACCTAAATTATACAAGAAAGTCCCGGTGTAACATACTCGCTTTGCCCAACAGACAGTAAGTACACAATGCCTGTGCATTACTTGTCAAGTTCGTTCTGTAGAGTGAAGCAAGAGCACTAAGAAATGCTACATTTTTGCTTGTATTGCTAAATTTTAGTAATAAAAATACGGCTGATTTCAAAAACTTTAAAAATGTTAGCAAATGTATGTAAAGAAATTATTACAGTGCAGCATCTAAGTTTTGCTTTTGGCGCGGAAAACTATTCAAGATAAAAAAAAAGGGTGCTCCCGCCAACCACCACTCGTTCTGGAACAGTGCGAGAACCATGCGTGTTTGTTACTTGTAAAATTTGTCTGATATGAAGCAGGAGTAACCTGTTGCACTTATAGCCTTTGGCATCAAAACAAATTTAGAATTTGTATCATCTCTGAATGTACCTATTATTTATGTTTTTTCAATCAATGTTGAAAAATTACTTTGAAGCTCTTTGTGCCGGTCTGTAGTCTGCAGAGCTTGCTCACCTCACTTGCTATATTTACATGTGGAGATAGTTAAATTCCCCAAACTTTGACTATATATCAAATTTCTCCCCATTCCCCTAACCGAGATTAGTTTCCCCAAAAAATGGGGGAATTTCCCCATCAGTGGCAGCCCTGGTCACAGTTGTCGCACGCGAGCCTTCAGTCTCTGAGCTCATGGCTCCGACAATCTAATCGATTGCATCCGTGTACTTATGGAGCCAACGTGATAGGTATGTCTCCGCAACACGAATCAGGTATGAGTGGGTACCTACACCCAGTTGGAGGTGTCTAGCCAAACTGACTTGACTGCACATTCACCTTTATGTGTTATTGGGCTAAACCTGCCTAACGACCAGCGGTTTAAAATCATTACAATTTTACAAACTGTTATTCCCATGAAGCATCTTAATAAAAATAGGTTCCGCAGGGACAACTTGAAGTAGATAATTACCGGATATCATCAGATTTCACCCGAACAGAACACGGTTAATTAGATTAGATAGGCGGCAGTAGACGAACCAAGAGGCCCATTCCCAAAGAGACACCGAAACTTACACCCCGGCCCTCTATGAGCTATTGCCATTTCCGATTAGCGTACAATGGTAAACATGATCACCGTCTCCAAACGGACACTGCTAATTACAGTCAACTATGTGCCGTGAACTACCGTGTACTGCCGTCAACTACAGTATTAACCCCTTCACAACGAGGAGAAACGCGCATCAGTCAGTCATGAGTGTTGTCGTTATGTGCTCTGATGACATACCCCCGTTTGTCACACTGTCACAGTATAAAGTATATTGTCAAAGTATACAGTGTATTGTCACAGTATAAAGTATAAATGCTATAGCCCAAAAAGTCTCATTAGGTACTTAGCTGGCGCAATGCAATACCGTGCGGAAGAGGTTATAAAGATTGAGCTTTAATAGATTCTGAGCCATTTTTTTAGTTTATTATAATCTTAGAAATAATACAACATGTGACAACTGTATAATCTTAGAGAATACAAAAAAATACACTTCTTCTGCACTGTAAAAGTTTTGAAAACTTTTTTCTCGCATCGATACGAACCCCTCTTACGATCGAGATTTTCTACAATGCCTAATTTAATATGATAGCCGATTAAAGATCTTTCATAATCTAGTCCTTGATATCTGCTGTCCCCTATTGCGGCATCCTATTGAAGTTAAGGCATTATTGCAGTTCAACGGCATCCAAAAAAAGGGTGTGTTTTTTTTTCCTATAGCTACATAGTGTAGGTATTTTGACGTGCAGAATCGGACGACCCTAGTTTTTAAGTTATAGAGAAAAAACCTATCTCACTGTTTTCCTATTGGAGAAAATGGCTACCCAACGATGGCACAGTGCAATGGACAACCTTTTAAATAGGTTTTTAACCTCGGTTGGGCTAGGTTACGTTAGGGTAAAAACACGTTTAAAAGTTTGTCAATTGCACTGTGCCATCCTTGGATATTTTCTCCCATAGGAAAACAATGGGATGTTTTATCCCTTTACCTGAATAAAAACTAGGGTCGTCCGGAAAAAATGAAATTCAGATTTGGATTATGCACGTCAAAATACACTATATATGAAAAAACACTTTTAGTAAAGTTCGATTTGTTGACTCAAATTAGTATTATTATTATTATTAAAACTTCACGCCCGGGCCGCCACGGACAGGTAGTACAACCCAAATGAAGCAGTTTGCAACACCGGGAAGTTCGAAACGCTGCTAAAGAAAATCCAACAAAAAACATTACCTGCTGACTTAAACGCCTGCAGGCCAACACGATCGAAAGCCAATGCCGGCAATGAATTCCAGACCTCAACAGACCAGGGCACAAAGCACAGACTGAATTAACGAGTTCTGCATCTAACAGTCTCCAAAGTGAAAGAGTACGCGTCAACCGCAGCACGTGTAATCCTCCTTGAAACCTTGAGGACTGGGACAGATGAATACAACCAATGTCTTTCATTGTTGTAAACCTTATGAAACATACAGAGTCCAGCAACCTCTCCCCTATGGAACAGGTTCACGTCGGTGTCGGTCTAGCAGACGCAAGTGACGGCCAGCAGCTGAAGCCCAGACCGGTGAGCAATACTCCAACACAGGCAGTAAGAAAGCATAAAAGCATCTGCGGTCAACCTCCCTGTAACCAATTGCGCCTAAAATGCGGCTCAAAGGTACGCTTCTTATCAAAGACAACACCGAAATCTCCAAGGAGCTAGCCTCCTGAAGCAAGGTGTCATCTATCTTCAGATGTGGATGCGGCGGTAAAGGTGTCCGAGACCGACTGACAATCATAGACTTGGTCTTACTGGCATTCAGCTCCATACTCCAAGCCGAGCGCCATGCACTAATGTGCGACAGATCCCTATTCAGAGACTCGGCGACTTCATTACGCATGCTGGGGACTGTTATCACTGCCATCAAGATGGAATCGTCGGCATAGTTGATCATCGTGTTCTCTAGCGAGGAGAGCAGTTCACTAGTATATAGACCGAACAGCAGCAGGCCAAGTACGCTACCCTGAGGGACGCCAGACTGCACTGCGACGGAGGCACTCAAAACGCCGTCAACACACACACTCTGCGTTCGCTCAGTAACAAAATCACGAATGATTGATAGAACCCTACCACCCACACCAAACGACTAACTTATACAATAGACCCCCCTGTGGCTGACCCTGTTAAACGCCGCGCTGAAGTCTAACTGTACCAGGCGTGCCTCAGACCCACGATCCAACGCAGACTGCAAATGGTGTGACACCGATAACAGTGCGTCACAACAGCCCAAACCAGTTCTGTATGCAAAATGACCAGCTCTCAACAAACCCATAGCCTCAGCAAAACGTCCAAGCTTAGAAACGACCAATTTCTCGAATACCTTCGACAAAATGGGCGTCAGTGTAATGGTCGGTAGTTGGCCATATGGGGCAACACTGGACCCTTAGGAATAGGAGTAATATTCCCAGTACGCCAACAATGGGGAAAATTCCCTAGCCTTATCAAACGCCGGAAGATCACTCCAAGCTTAGGGGCGAGAACGTCAGCAAGCTGCTTATAAAACAGAGGAAACATACCCACCGCGTTCACACCTCCATAAGGATCAAGACCCTCAAGCAGCACCCTGACAGTACCTACTACCTAGATCTGAACGCCAAAGAGATTAAACGAGGTTCAGGGTGACACTCATGAGCCAATTGCAACACATCTCTGCTCTGCTTCAAATCAAAGTGAGCCGACAAGAGTTCCGCCCTAGCCAAGGGATCAGCAATGATACCTTCACCGGGACCAACAAGGGCGGCAACGAAGGTTCAGCACCTAAAACTGAACCCTTAAGCTCACTCCACCAACGATGTGGATGGTCAATACTCAGCAGAGACTCCCTGGAACGCTGTCTCTGACGATGCTGTGCCCTCTCATACACACGCTTAGCCTCGGCCCTACGATCCACATATGTCTGCCACAACGTGCGGTCACGTGAACGCTGCCAAGCCTGATAAGCCGCTTGTTTAGCTTCAAAAGCTAACCGACATTGGTCATCGTAGACTATTAATCATTTGTCAGTGCGACTTATATGAACTTGGGCTGATTCTGTAAAATGCAGATTCAGTTAGCTCCGGATGAACGGGCTGCTGCCAAAGTCACTCCCTAGTCAAAAGAACGAGTGTCGTCATCTTATTGTCCGAAAGTGCTGGTAAAAATTTCAAGTTTAAATCCATCCAGATATAACAATATATCCGAACGTTAACTTACGGCACTTGCGGAGTAAACTGAAATGACGATAAACATTTTTACACTGTTTCTTGGCCATCAAAAAACTTTGTTTACACGAGTTCTGCAGAACGTTCGGACGAAAAGATTACGATACTCGTTCTTTTGACTAGCGTGTGGCATCGCCATAACACCTGCAACACGATTCAAAGTGTCGAAGCCAAAGTTCCTGTCTGCATCTCTGGATGAGTTAAATCAAGTCGGCATAGCTTACATCTTCCTTGACGACCCAATTGAACAAGTCCGTAAAGAAGCAGAAACCATCACAAAAAAAAAAACGAGGCCCAACAAAACTGCTGGCGTGGAGTGATATATGTCTTAAGAAGCTTAATTGTAGTGCATCGCTTGGAATTCTACTTGAAGAAAAAAAAATTAAAAACAATCAGAGAAGGAAACATAATTTGGCCTCGGAAAGCGGCCTGAAGCCCGGTGCACACGTAACAACTTTCATTGTCGCTATAGCAGATTAGAAGCAGCTGAACTAATCCGTTTACGTAGCTGCGGCACGGCTTCAGCTTGTGCAAAATTTCAATTTAAAAAATTGTTGAAAATCTCTCTCTGTCACTAGTGCAATTTTTACACCAGATCAAGTGGCAATGGTGAACTATTAACTGTCACTCCCGATTTTGAGCAGTTATGGTCCACAGAGATTGTTTTTTTTTTCAAATTAGTGAGCGATGTTTATATATGTCGTGCGCGAACGATGGATTTGGGCAATCGATCGATCGCGCTGCGCAAACGGTGGATGTTGTAGGTATTAGGCCGTAATTTCGGCTAAGTTGGACTATATTCGGGTTTAATGTCGGGGAGGTTAGGGGAGGCAAGGACTGTTTTTTTTTCATTTTAAAATTTGAACGATCGATCGTTTGCGCAGCGCGATCGATCGATCGCGCCCAACATATACATCATATTCAACTCACGGCCACGGCTACATAGTAGGGTAAGTTGAGCTGTCTCTAGTCTGCTGGAGGCAGGAAAAGTTTTCACGTGGGCACCGGGCTGCACTCGCCCGAACCCTGGACATTTTGCGTTCACGTAAGCTTTCCTGCGCGTGCCATCACTAAAATAAACACTACCTAGGCAAATCTAACCTAGCCAAACCTAACCTACCCTCCTTACCTAACCTTCTAACCTAA
>LQNS02276769.1:9776006-9795078 GCA_001587735.2 Parhyale hawaiensis
CTAACATTACCTAACCCAACTTAACCAGCGATACAGCGGGCAGCGCGGCGCACCAACGTGAACGCCGCTCACGCGCACACGATCTGCGCAGAAAAATGTCCAGGGTTCAGACTCCTGCCACCGGGCTGAAGCCTATCGGCATGTTTGACCACGTTAGGCCTTCGAGGCTAGACTAGTTCGAAACTTCAGGCAGGTGCGTTGGTTTCGGCCCGTTAAATTCAGTTGAGATTAATCCATGGAGCCCCAATTGGTTGCTTTAGTATCTGCCAGAGCTCATCTGTGTTCCGTAAAGCCCGCTGCTGACGCGAGTCGAAAAACAAGAACGTTTCACTTTCCTGGAACAAGAGTTTCTGTGACCGCGACTACATCTTAACGTGTTTGAACAGCGCAATAAAATGTACGTTATTGCGAGCTAAAACTCGGGCGAAATTAAGAGAGATTCCAAACTGTGCAGCTGGTACTTGCCGTAGACGAATTTTTGCTCTGGCAGCTTATATTTTAAGCCATGTTGGACCGTTGAAATCCGACCAAGCCGAAGTTGTGAGACAAAATCGGATGAGTAAGGAGAAACGTTCCCATGTTTCGACTTTCGTCTCCAACGGGCTAAAAATATGAACAGGCGCGTCGTTGCTTACACTTGCAACACGTTGGCTTGCAACACGTTGGCTTGCAACCGACAAAGCAATGCTCCTGTCTCAGTGTTCAAACAAGTGAAGCCTCGAAAGTTCAATTTCGGCTCCCAATCGACGTGTGTCCTGGATCCGACTACTTGGCAAAACAAAGTATGCTAACGCGTTTATCAAAATAAATTTTAAACATTTAACTTTTATTGCTCCAGGGGCTACTGAATAGAAATTGTAGATGGTACGTTTATAAAATGCTAGGCTACATGCATGTTTTTAATAGCTAATTTGTTCCTACAGCTTCAGGTCTAGGCTTGGTAAAATTTCCTTATTCCCACTTGCTATCCCCAAACCGTTTCTCCCCCATACTCAAGTTCCTTAGATATAGGGAAAAGTCCCTAGATCTGGTGCCCCCCCCCCCCCGTAGGTAATTAATTGGCTCAATCATTGACTGACAGAAAGTTGGTCTAATACTTTTGAATACAGTTTTGGTGAATCTTGAAGTTGTCTGTTGGCTGTCAGTCTTCGTAATCTTCTTTGTGTTTGCTTAAAATAGGTCACTAATGGAAACGAAAAAAGTGCGTCGATGATCTCTGCCATCGGGAAATGAGTTTTGAATCGACTAACCAGGCAACCATGGGGAGTAAGTAATATAAAACGGGACTATTGGGATTTTTTTATTTAAAGGGAGCTTGTTATTGGTAGAAAGAAGAAAGGATATCAACATTAGGTACTTTAAAACTATTGCGAAGATCGAAAAACTTGCATGAATAAAATGTTCTCAAAAATTCAATTCTACGTAGGTAGGCTATAGCTACTTACTGTGCAAGTTTCAAAACAATCGGACCATGAATCAAGAAAATAGACTGGCTCCCTTTAAGTAAAAAAAATTGCATTATCGTCCATGCCCGTAATAGCAATGACTAGGAGTGCGCCGTGCGGTGCAAAGAACTGTTTAGCTATAAGAACGTAGAGATTTAGAGACCACTGAGATTTAGACCAGCCGACGAATGCGGCTTTTAATGGCATTACTTTTAGCGCTCATAATTTCATTACGCTTATCATTTTTGTGGCCGGACACATCAAACCGCAATCTGCAGTAATTGGGTGTGGTTTTGTGGTGAGGCTCGTCTTTATCCTTCAGGTAACGAATTTTCCATAGCTATTTGAAGGCGCCAATTCCTTAAGAGGCCGATCGGTGTTGCTTTTACCCTACTTTATAAAAAGAAACAAGACCTCATGAAGAACCAGACTAAATGTCGATTTCTAGATTGAATGGCATTCTTTGAAGCAGTAATCACAATTTGTGGTTCAGAGAGGGTTAATGGCCTACCATGATGAGATCATAATAATTTTGGTCATAGGTAATGGCCATCAGGAACCAACCTGTATTAAAAAAAATAGTCAAGATAGACGAAGTGTAATTTGAAAGGTTCTAATAACGCTACTCTAGGACTTACCTGTTTGCCAGCGAAACTAGTTGAGGTAGAAACAGTCGAACTTGACAGTCACAGAGACCAGATAAATACAGTATCAAGCTTCCCTAACAAAAGTTCTAATTCACCACAATTAGAGAAATTCCTACAGACTGCCGAGCCGATAGAGGGTATACGAACAATTGAATGTTCACTAATAAAAGTTTCATTGAAAGTTTCAATTCAGAGAAATCGAGAAATTCTTCCAACGACTCTGCCGGCCTGACAGAAGTTCCGCCAAAGCTGAACGACCACCTTCTACCGTCGCTGTCAATGCTCAACTGACCTTTTCAAGGCTTGCAAGTTGTATAATTGCATTATTTCTGTAAGTTCTATCAGTTTCCATCAAGCCGGAATTGTGGAAGCATTCTATTTTTTTGTGACAGACGTCAAAAATGTTGATATTTTTTTCAATTTGATTACTTTCTTATCTCAGATATACACCAACAAGGTTTTTCTTTAGTTTCAAATGTATTGTTCGGATGCCTCAATACCACCCGATACTGTGAAGAACAGGCTGGCCGGCGTGCGAATTTTTTTTCCTGAACCTTTCAGCTTTACGTAGTTTTTTCGAGGTACGCATCTGATTGCAACACCATCACGAACCATCACCCTTCGCCCCTCCCACTGTGGCCCGTGACCTGCCACGCCATTGGCTGCCGTGAGACTGTACTTGCTGAAAGGTTCAGGAAAAAAAGTCGCGACCGGCGCGGAGAACTAGCCGACTCAGTACCGAAGGCTAATTTGAGAAACCCTCGTATTTTGCTTGCCTGACTTCACGGTGCCAAAATTCTGCTATGAAAATCGATGATGCCGTGGTGAGTCTCGAACCCGTGCCGCCGCGCTCGTTCATACCTCGATCGGACAACTGGTTCACCGAGAAGTTAGAAGATTGATGAAAAAAATTATATAAATGTCACAGTTAAAATATAACTATCCTCGACGTACATATTAAGCATACTAATACTACTAATAACATTAGACTACCGAAACATACATTTATTTTCTTTGAACTGAAACGTCTCTGCTCAGAATAGCCAAAAATATGAAACGTTCCAGAAGAGGTGGATAGCGCCTTTTTTTTTTTTTTTTGCTGCCAAATCGCAAACTTTTTAACGAGTCTGCAAAGAGCAAGAGCTCAAAATTTTCAGGTCAGGCAAAGCGCAAGCGCAAATTTCTATTGCATTAACTGAAACCGTAAGCCTAGTCTGCATACGGAAAAAACTATCCTCAATTTACATAAAATGTATAAGCGATTAGATGTTGACACAATTTAGACCATTTATTCAAGACAAGCCTACATATAACTAGTTACGTACGGTAAATGTGGTCAGCATTTTAAAATCGTTGCGGTATAGAAATAATGAAATTAATATGATTATCTGACTCATTGTTGCACAACGTCAGTGCTCGTGCTGCGTACTTACGACAACGTTCTATCTACTGTGTCAGCTGCTAGTATGCCTCAGTAGCATAGTGATGGGGCGAATATCCGCAACCGCGGAACATCCACACCATTTTTGGCATCCGCATCTGCTGATGGTTTAACATCCGCAATCGCATCCGCGGATGTCAGATCTGTAAAATCCGCAGCAAAGGAGGCGCGGATGTGCAGGTTTATCACTGTGCACATAACTTATCCACAGTTCTGAAAACTGCAAATTCTTATTTGGATTGAAATGTGTGCAAGCGCTGTCCCTGTCAACACAGCACCATCTAAGTTTTCTTCCCAAGTGTTGTTGAAATTACCGTCGTGAGATGGGGTGTGTATGTGGTGATGCGAATAACCGCATCTACGAAACATATGCATCTTTTTTGAACATCAGCATCTGCATTTGTCGACATGGTAACATCCGCAATTGCATTCGCATCCGCGGATGTCAGAGCGCTTAAAGATCCGCATCCGCTGATGTCCAAGAAATGACATCCGACTTACCACTACAGTAGACCAAAGCGCACATGATCGTGTTTCATACAAATTGAAGCTTTTCCACTGGCGTTAAGTTAGATTTGTTGCAAGGGTAAAGTTGGTACTACATATTAAAACACGAATGCCTGGGCTGCGTAACTAGTACGTTTTAGCAGGTGGTACCGGTGCATCATTACTATAATAATAATAATCATAAAATGCTAATTAACTGCTTCATTACATTATGCTATGAAGAAATACATTTCGTAACTTAACCCTTAAATGCATAGCGTGCCATATATGCAGCATATACCAATAGTGTTATTTCTACGGGTGTGCTATGATTAAATCAGGCATTTAAGGGTTAATACAAGATTTCCACTATCGTGCACAATTCAAGCTTAGCTGCCAAAAATGGGTTTTCTGCGCTTTTGCGGACCCAAATAAAGGCAGAGCGCAAAAGCGCAGAGTTTCAAAATTTAATGCAAAGCGCGAATCAAACATTTCATATTGACTGCAAAAATGCGCGCTTGGGCTTTAGTCTGCGCCATTGCCCGCCTCGGCGTTTAAAGTTTTTCGAACTTAAGTTTTCGCGACCAGGACAGCTTCATCCCGGTTCACACATTAGTCTGTTGTCCTACATTCATGCATCACAATATCCGAATGTTTCGTTATAGCCTTATAGAAACACAACTGTGTACGCAAAACCATTTGTTAAAATATTAGCCGTGGCGGTAGCCGACCCTGTAAGTGCCATCAGCGAATTGAGTTTCTGACGTCTTTTCGAATTGACGGTGAAATTGCACTCAGGAAGCTTAGCGTTCTTCTGTTCTTTACGCGGACATAACAACGCATGCGGACGCTGTGAACTATCAACCTAGTTCAAAAGCAATGTCGGCGCAAAGGGGGAGGCTTGAAACCCTCTGATGAGTGAAGCTCCCCTCTCCCCAAATACTGGTACCACGAATATGACGACGCCAACAAGAAGGTGGAGGTGTTATGTTTTGGCCGGGCTATTATAGGAAGTACTTTATAATTACAAAACGTAATAAAACTCCCCAGTGAGCATTGTGCGGCAATAGCACTGTATGAATAACAAAAGAACGGGACTAAATCCTGTTGTGCACAATTGTCATTCGCTGTGGCATTTCAGTTTACAACATTCGCTCCCGTTAATGTGGCTCTGCATTTGTTGGTGCTGGCGCTGGAAGCTTTAGGCTATTTGTAAACAAAGCACTTCTGTGATCTTTGATTCTCTTTTTCTTTCTACTCTGGCTGGGCTGGTTGAGGGGGAACTGTTAACCTTGTAATTGGAATTTCCTCCGTTTTCACGTCACCAGTCTGGTGTATCTTAATAATATATCTGTTCACACGATAAAAAAAAGTGTACAGCCTATCGAGTTGTGATTCGCGTAACAGCTGAATTTTCTGTAGAGCCTGCCTAAACACAAATCGTTGCCTACCAAAAGAAGTTAACCCGTTAACTCAATTTAATCTGCAAGTGTCACTAGCTAAGTTTCGGATACCTCTTGAATTCTAAGTGAGAAGTCAGGGCTTTGAGCGTTTGTGCGGTACAAACGGACACAGCCACGCATTCGGACGCGAAGCTCAGGAAACTCGTTCATTTAGCTAGCGTGTGAACCCGCCTTTACTGTATTTTTCCAGAGATGGTGAAAGTGGAAATTTCTGTTGGTAAAATGGGAGAATTAAAGGAGAGTTCGACTGGCACAGTAACATAAATAGCTTGAGTGTTCGGTTCCCATTTTGGATCGACCTTCAGATATCAACTGCAATCCGATTATGTCTGGGACAGGCACATAGGTATATAACCGTATGGAGAGAAGATCAAGGGACATGTTGTATGTTAAGGGGAACTAGAAAACCACGCACGAAGACAGGAAAGTAAAAAAAAAGGAAATACAGCATAAAAATGTCACTACCGGCAGCGAAGCTAGACAATTTCAAGTTGAAGTACAGCTAGCGGACTCTATGAGAGCAAATGTGAAATAAAACAGGATAATGAATTTTACAAATGATGCATTTTTTATTAGACAACATCAAAAAATAGAGACTGTATATCTAAAATTAAAACAGAGAAAAAAACGTGCACGAAAAACAAACGTGTTAACAAATCGCACGAACTCCAAAAACGAGAACCTAAAGTCAAGAGAACATACAGTTAGCTTACTAGTACGCAACTCACACGCCTCCTTTCACATTGCAATACCGAAAAAAGCAGACTATGTATAACTAGAGCACTCTGAGAGCGCATACCTCCGCCAAGTGAGGCAACGGTAGCAAAAAATTCAAATTGGTTCTGAAACCATAATTTTCTTTGTATAAACTCCAAAATTTAATCATTTGTACCTTTTTACATTAATAACAGCTTGTTCAATTTTCTTGAAGATCCGTTCATTACTTTTTGAGTTATAGTGTTAACAAACGTTATGACAAACATAAGTCAAACATACAAACGAATAAACCGATCTGCACAAAAATATGATCATTTATGTCTTTTAACATTACTAACAACCCCTATAAATTTCATAAAGATCCATTAATTGTTTTTTGAGTTATTGTGCTAACAAGCATAAAATAAAAAACAGTGACAAACGAACGAACGGATCATTACCAAAATTTGGTCATATACTCTTTGTTATATACCTAATAACTCATGTTAATTTCATCAAAATCCATCCATAACTTTTTGAGTTATGGCATCGAGAAAAATGAAGCAGACAAACAAACAAACAAACGGATGGACATATCTTTACCAAAAGTTAATCATCTGTACCTCCTAACATACCTTACAATCCCTGTAAATTTCATCGAAATCGGTTTGTAACTTTTTGAGTTATCTTGGTGACAGACAAAGAGACAGACAAATAGACAGACAAACACGACGAAAACATAACCTCCTTGGCGGAGGTAATTACCAGAAGTTGGCACGTGCAGCCCCACTGGAATCCAAAACACTCGAAAAGGGACGAGCAAGGCCGGAGAAAATCCGGAGCTGCGGCCATTTTTTTTTTTTAGCTCCAGCTCATAAACCAGCCGTTTCCAACCTTTTCAATGCCGCGCACCCTTTAGAAAAGTTTTAATATGACTTTGCACCCTTTGCAGAATCAATAACTCATATTGATGATACAGACTGAAATTTATAGTAAATTTGTGCAAAAAAAAATCTTAATTTTACATGACATGGAAATCGTCCAAGACATCGCACTCGTTTGCAGGTCACTCGCAGTCCAAAGGGGCGTGAGCACTACTGGTTGGGGACCCCTAGCCCAAAGGAAAATTCTTAAGCAAACTCCAGTGCCGGGAATCGCCTCTTTGGTACCGGTACATAACCAAACAGCACGTAAACATTTACTTTCGTAGGAATACTATTAATGAGGTTCAGAGTAATAGACAGTATGCCTTAAAGCTAAACCGACCGACGGACCAAAATCAGGCGTTTCGTGAGAATAACATTAATTGAAATGCAAAGAAAAGTATATAGCTACCCAGCAGCTCAGTGTCAACGTGTTATTGCCTCAATACTGGCTGGCTAAAATGCAGTCATAGGACGACCTCTTCCTAGTGGAAATCGAAATTTTTGAGCACTGCACTACAACGCCCGTCCCCGAGAAACGGAAAAATCTATAAATGTACGTAGACTGTGCATATCGTCATCTGCAGTACAGTATATTGTAGCACCAGCTGCTGACGCCGTATTATTATCACCTTCGCCAACGAGGACATATTTTTGTCGTGCCTGTTTGTCTGTCACCAAGATTACTAAAAAACTATGGAATGGATCTTTACGAAATTTACAGAGATGGATGGTTAGGCATGTTAACAGTAACAGATGATTAACTTTTGGGGAAAATCCGTTCATCTGTTTGTTTGTTTGCCTAGTTTTTCCTAAGGCCATAACTCAAAAAGTTATGAACGGAGTTTTATGAAATTTACACGAGTTGTTAGGTAAATTATGAAGAGTAAATGACCAAATTTTTTTAATGATCTGTTTGATTCATTGTTTGTTAGCAGAATAACTAAAGAAGTTATGCACGGATCTTTACGAATTTACAGGAATTATTAGACATATTAAGATACAACTGATTAACTTTTGGTGATGATCGGTTGGTTTGTTTGTATATATGACTATGGTTTGTCAGTAAAAGTTAACGAAAAGTTATGTCAAAAAGTACAAATGACCAGATTTTGGTGCTGATAAAAAGGACATCATAGTTTCAGGACCATTCTGAATTTTTCATTAACGTTACCTAGCTTGGCGGGGGTATGCGCTCTCGGGAGTCTCCAGTTATATTCCTGGATTTGCATCGCACCCACGTCGTAGCTACAACGTGATCCGTACAGCGACAGCCAGTTTATTATGATGTATATGAAGGTTTATCTGGGGACTCCTTCCGGAAAGTCTCAGTCTGCCGAGTGCGCTACTACTGGAAAACAGGCGAAAAGCATCTCTAATCTTACACGGCTCACCTGAACGAAATCGCTCAGCCATGCGAAACAGGGTAAGAGGCGGAAAAAGGGAATGAGAAGGTAAGTAGTAAACTACAAAATTTTACTAGCGCATCAGGAACGCAATGTCTATATTGCGCCGAACTATTCCTGTGGTTTAACACAGGCTCGTGCGCCACTAGGGCGCGAAGTTCGTCTCATTTCAAATTATCAATGATTTTTGTCTCGGCTTTTCTGCCGCTAAGTCTCAGATTCTAAGTGATCAGTGCGCTACTGACATGAAAAAGGCCAAAGTTGTGCATCTCCAACCCCAGGGCACGGCTGAACGCTTTCGTTCAGCTACACCGTGCAGGGAAAAGAAACGAGAAACAAGAACTTAAAAGTCAAGCGGGAATAAGTCGGCCACCTCGATCAGCGGCCCACCTCCCGAAACAGAAGGGGAAGTATTGAAAGCCTACCAAACTTTACAAAGCTAACCTCGTCAGCAGGGACTGCAGCAAGCTGCAACATCCCCTGCGGAAAAGGCACTGGGGATCCTTGGGGTCGTGAGGCCCAAATATATTTGGGTAGGAAAAGGGCCTGCCAGAATATAACCCTGAGGACTTAACGTTAAGGGAATCAACTGCTTTAACAAAGGATATCTGATCGTGAGCATCATGGGAAACCGTTCGTAGTAAGCGTAGTATGCAGCTACGATACGGATACTATGTAGGTTTCTATAAAGTAGAACCCTTAGCCACGAAGGTTTGATTGTTCCTGGTTATTTACTTCTGTAACTGGAGTAGCTCACATGGCCGGTGATAGACGGACCAATAGGTCCATTTTGAAGGAGGAGCTGATGCCAAGGCTTCGGTCCTTTCCGAGCTACTACCGTTACTAAACCGGAGCCACACAATACAGTCGCACACTCAACTTATGAGCGGATGATCAGCTGCAACGTCGGTCGGATAGTCAACGTAAGTCGGTAGCATAAATGGTCATGGACAACATTTGTCTACGTTGGACGACATGAAAGCTGAAGGTCCACAAACGAAATTGAACGTACGATTGCACAGTGTGTCCGGCACAGGAGATTGCGGCCCCACTGACACAACAAGCGATACAATGAGATGTTTGCGCCAGACATGGCGCCTGTGAGCAAAAGTGTATCGCGCGATCTGGGTTGCGCCGGTTGGGGATAGTGGATTACTGAACCCGATGTTACGTTTTTTCATGCAACGAATCTGTTGTTTCGATGGAGCCCCGGCCTTAGAAGGCCCATGTGTCTAGTGTAGCCTGTGCTGGCGCTGTGAAGGAATAGTTACCGCACTGCAGGTCAGTTGTAATCACGTTCGTGTAAAAAGACAGACGGCAAATTAAAGTTATAGTTAACTGGAACTTGTGGAAATTCCATAGACCGAAAGTATGCTAGTGTTATTGGAATTATCTGCTATACCGCTGCTTACTCCAAACTGACCATCAGTTGAGAGCGGCATATCATCTCAATTCAATGCTTTAACTCAGCTTTTATATATCTTACGTATATATTAGTATTTGCAGCACTTTAGCAAGCACTTGTGAAAGAATTTTTGCTGCGAAGTTATATGCAGGTAAATTAGGTTCAGTTTCGTGTAAAAAGGTGCTGTTTAGTTAATTAATAAGCACCTAGTTTAACTTTTTAGCTCCCAATAGTCACATACTAACTGCAGAACCAGAGTCCATAGGGGTAGACCCAGCCCGTTACGATATCACCTTTCAACACAGACAGACCCATACGCTGTAATTGGTCGGAAACTTGTTCAGTTTGAGGTTAGAGATGCTGTATGGCTAAAAACAGCCTGTTTGGACAGACACGCCCACTAGGGCCTGAACCATTGCCATGATACACAAATGAGGAAACACAGACACACCCGACGCTCCCAATACAGCTACGACTTTGCTTACGTTACAGCGAGCAGTAAACTGTGCTATTCTTACGATAATTTCTTTCAATCCCGGTATGTAAGGACTAAGCCTTCCTATCGGGCACCATTACACGTGATCCAAAGTAATGAAGGAGTAAGAGATATGTAGTATGGATTTTGTAAAGGACTGCACGTAAAAACTTAATTACTTGAAAATTCTACAAATTTCTTTCATACTCATTCTACACCAAAAACTTAACACGATTCCACTTTGCAACTACTCACCGTATCCCTATACTCACCCAATCATCCATTCATATACAGAGTCAAGTATAATAGATATATTAAATGATAAAGCACTTTCAAATATACAAATACATGCGTAACTTGGAATAAATCTTATAGAACAACATATTCACTTAATACGCCTTACTAAATGCAATATAGTGCAACTGCTTATGATAATTTACAGTAAATGATATTCAAGTAGTTATTAACTTTTCAGAGGGTATTAGCTTTGCACATTTTGGATCGAAAGCCATTATAGTTTTTAAACTAGAAAACTCTTGTATTCTTAGGTTCGATAACTATTGTCGTCTTTGGTTCGAAAACTATTGTATTTCTAGGCTGAAAAGCTATATATTGTATTTTTTAGGTTTGACAGCCACTGTATAAGTAGGATCGAGAACTATTTTTATTGCAATTCAAAAACTATTGCATATTTAGGTTAGGCGAAGGGTCCATGTTTTAGCCTACGATTCCGCAAGAAAACGATGTCGCACAGGAAAGTACAAGAGACACATAGTATGTATACAGAAACATGGAACCCATGTCCGAGGGTGCTCCCACACGGGACAAACACGCATGGGAAGAACAAGTCGGGAAACAAGAGGAAAAACATAATAAAGCGTCATCAGAGAAAATATATATGTAAGTGGAAGGAAGCCAAGTGGACACGAAGAACGGCCTAACTAAGGCTTAGGTGACCTACAGGGTCCACTTGGGTCGCTGCTCCCAATAACAAAGGATGAGCGGACCTAACCAACCCTATGGGCCATTATATAGCTTCAGGTTCCGAAAAAACAGGTCCGAAGTGGCTTAGGGGTACCTACCATCTTCCGATGACGGTATAGGCCAGTCAGCTGGAAGATACGGTCCAGCGCCAAATCATGGGAGGCATTCGTTCAGGTGACGTGAGGGTGCGGCGAGTAAATATCAATGTCAAATTCATGCATAATAGCAACCAAACAAATCAAGGTATCATTGTCCTCGCAGAATTTCTCGCCCACACACAAAGCTAAGATCGTAAATCAGCCGCTGAAACCGGCAAAAATTCTACTAGGGAGGCAAATTGGCATCACAACTGGCCAGGATACTTGCAGCAGTAATTGAGAAAAACAATTGTAACTCAAAAGCCTCACACCATACTAAGTTTCTCGTTGGAACAGCTCCGCTTGAAGCTCTACACTATAATAAAAAATGCTAACTAGAAACTACAAGTAAGTGCGCGTCTCTTCAGGAAATAGCTACGTAGCTGAAAAAAAAAATTGAATCTGGAGCGCCGACAGTGCACTATCCTTTCGAACTCACGATAACGATGCGCCACCGCCTGTTAGTGTTACATTCCTAGAGTACAGCTCCCTTTGGCTGCCAAGCTTGCCCTGATAGTGAAGAAGAAGAAAGAAGGGACATGCACTATGCCCAGCGCAGCGATGTGCCCAAACACGAGAACACCCGCAATGAAAGAAAAAGAAGAGTAGCATAATAATTTCCCCGTGAAAATAATAAGCAAAGTTATCATAAAAGGAAAACAGTCGAGAAGGCCTAACTTGAGACACTGTAACTCATGAGGTGCCGAGGTCGAGAATCCCTATAGCATAGGATGGGCTCACGTAAACAGCCGTCGGCTACAAGACTTAGGAAGTGTACAGGTAAGGTCAAGCGGAACCGTCACCGGAACGCCCACCCCTACTTGGAAACTACAAGCACGGGTTCGTGCTATCGAAATAGTCCCGCCAGCTATCCCCTTCGAGGAGTGTACGGTCGACCACAGACCGTCAAGAGCTATGACGTCAGAGGCGGAAGGCTCTTAATTCGACGACCCGCGACTCCTGGCCATCCCCATTGCTTGTCAGGGTCAGGACCCCAGCAGTAGCAAGTTGTATCAACTGGATGTAGCAAAGATTTGAACACCAGTCGCACAAGATATTATTTGACATGAGGATGCTATCAATGAAAAGCTGAAAACGACGTCACATAGAATACCCGTTAACCTCGCAACGAAAACAGCCACAGAGAACAGAAGTACTCAATACAAACAATGGAAAGGATGTCTTCCACAAAGTCTATCAGCAACAAGTCAAAAATTGGAGCTCAGTTGGGACAGCGGCGTCAGGATGAGGTCTTATTGCATCGAAGATTCAAATATCGACAGAGTTTTTTGTGCACTTTTGGGCGATAGTCCTTCAAAATCGCAGTGATAAAGCCGGTTTACATGACAGTTTCTTCAAAGTGCTGCCTCAGTTAATTCTCCGAACGTAGTTTTGTGTTGCGGTAAAAACGATGTTTACCGAAACATTCGCTTAAAGTTACCTGTCCCGTCAGTACAGGGTGGCAATGGAGGTTTAATCAGTCGTGGTAAAATTTTGCGATACAGATTTTGAGTTAAGCGAACCAAATGATCGCCTAGAGCATATTGATAATATTTTAGGTAGTCTATGATGAGTGGGACGCTCAGAACCTACTTTGTGACTGCATGAAAAGTCAAAAAATTGACATACAGGAGGCAGATTGAGAAATATTGCAGTACTGGTAACACCTCCATTGCACACCCTGCTCAAGTCAGTTCGCTTAGCTAGAGCCACGAGTCAAGTTTCGTACGGAATCTCTCTACATATCTGGCGTGAGTTAGGGCTAAGAAAGCTCTGCTGTCTACACAGACGTAACACATTCGGATCAGGCCACGCACGAACGTAAGCAAACGACTATCGTATGAACCGCCCTTGATGTAATCCTGTTGTGACCTCCGTGTAGGCTTAGGTATGGTGTCCTCTGTTCGGTGTGTGATGTCCTATGTCATTTGTCTTATGATATAAGATTTACAATGAACTTTAAGACGGGTTCACCCGAAGGTTCAATGAAGAAATTTCCTCAGCTAATAGTTTGAATGTTGGTTGAGCCCTCCTAAACCCCAACCGTGCGTCTACTAAGAAGTACTAAAATGTTAGCCGTTAAGTTCGTTTCTTCACCTAGTGTCGCTGTAGACGTTTCGGGCGTCTCCAATTTGGAGGAATCAGAACTCAAGAGAACTTTGGACCGGTGTTCGTTATTTAGTTAAACGAACTCTGTAGCGCGGTTCTAGAGTCGGAGTCGGTCGCCCTTTTGGGACCAGGAGTTGGAAACTAACAGGAATCAGAAGTCAGAAGGTGAAAATGATCCTACTGCGTTACGAAAAACAGCAGGAGTAGGACATTTTTAAGGGTCCGAGGAGTCGGAGTTTGAAACTGGCGGAACCAGGCGTCGGAGTCGCACTTAGGCATCCCAACAACGCAACCCTGCATGTAGAGAAAGGTATTCGGACGCCGAGCTGCGTAAACTCGTCCATTCGACCCTCGTGCTAAGCCGCCGTTAACCCTCGTAGGGGCACACATTTTTTGAAGCATTTTTTCCGTAAATTTCACCAGCGAGCCTTTCAAACCCCGCCAATACTTTACCCATTTTTGATCAAAATTTATTGACAAGTTCGATCTTATCAAAATTGGAAACAGTTTTCATGTTTGAGCACGAAAGTAATAGTCTGGTAATATTGAAAAATGAAAATGACGGAATGAAACCAAAATATGGGGCCCAGGTACTTCCAGGCTCGCACGGCTTTCTAAGGTTAGTACGAAACACAACCTCAGGCACTGCACTTGACGCCCGCACTCCAAACGTGAAATATATAGGTGACAGGTCCCAAAGTTGATGTATCAAACTTCAATTTAATGTTTTCCAATCAACACTGAGACCTCATACGAGAAACAAACTGATAACGGTAATGCAAGGAATGTTTTTCAGTAGGAACGGATAACAATCCCTGAATTCCGGATCATCAAAACGAACTAAAGATCAAAATTATTTTCGCCTTCTGCCGACGGCCTCTAGCAAGAATTTTTCCAATAAATTCAGTATTCGCTTCACCCGAAAAGTTTTCTACGTGACGTCGCTATAGCTATTAGAAAATATTTTAAGGTGGTTTACTCGACCACTCGTAAGACAAATTTATTTGGTAGGACCGAGCCCAAAAGTGTTGCGTAGTCGACAGTAAAATTTTATTTAATTATTTATTTTTTTTTTTTTTTGTTGCAAAACTGACCTCAATTGCACAGCTGATACAACCATAATCCCAGTAGAAATAGTACCTACATACAGAACCGGCAAGCCCACCTGACACTATGCGCTATATCAAAGGTTTAAATTGTCACTTATATTTGCTTTATTAGCGAATTTCCAAAACTAAAGTAAAAACAAAGTCTCGTTGCACAAAAACATTGCGGCACTGGCAGACTCGAAGCAGCTGAGCTCCCAGCAGTAAACGGTAGACCCTTCAGAGACTGAGGTACTGAGCCGCACAAGAGCCTAGTAGTGCCGCTAGTCGTACGACAAATACGCGATGAAATCATGAACTGAAGCGTTGATTTCTGTAAAAAGAATGAGTAGCTTTTGCTGGCAGGAATGAAGAATGTCCAGACGCCCGCCGCACTCAAGGCTTGGCTGGTTTAGATGAACTGGACCGGCCATACACAGCATCCAGGGTGAGGCCTGTGGAGTTCAGAAAAGGTCGTAAAAAATAAGAGAAAACTCACAAAATCCCCATGACTCATTACCCAAGAGTTCTCTTTAAGAAATCCATTGGTTTGTTCCAACCCGAATATGGCGCATCAACATATAATAGAGCACTTCATATGCCTCAAAACATTTTCCACTAGTTACACTTTATAACTAGAGCACTCTGATAGCGCATACCTCCGAGAAACGACGCAAAGGTAGCAAAAATTGAAATAGACACTGAAACAAAAACTTTCTTAGTATAAACTCCAAAATCTAATCATTTGTGCCTTTTGATAGTAATAACAGCTTGTGCAATTTTCTTGAAGATCCGTTCGTAACTTTTTGAGTTAATACTGCTAACAAACGGTATGACAAATACGAGTCAAACATACAAACGAAAATACCGATCTGCACCAAAATTTAATCATTTATGTCTTTTAACATTACTAACAACCCCAATAAATTTCATAAAGATCCATTCATTATTCTTTGAGTTATAGGGGTAACAATCATAAAATTAAGAACAGTGACGAACGAATGAACAAACGGATCATTACCAAAATTTGGTCATTTACTCCTTGTTTTATACTCAACAACTCGTGTTAATTTCGTAAAAATCCATCCGTAACTTTTTGAGTTATGGCATTAAGAAAAATGAGGCAGACAAATAAACAAACAAACCAAACAGATGGACATATCTTCACCAAAAGTTAATCATCTGTTCCTCCTAACATACCTAACAATCCCTGTAAATTTCGTACAAATCGGTTCATAACTTCCTGAGTTACCTTGGTGACAGACAGACAGACAAATATGACGAAAACATAACCTCCTTGGCGGACGCAAGAAAGGCATTTTTGTTGACTGCCAGCTGCTTGTTTACTTACATCCAATTGGAAATGTATTTTTGATGTTCATACTTCCGAAAAGGAGATTACCGTATGTTTCTGTCAAGTTAATCTCCGCGGCTGTCTGTCACCCAAATTATGGACGGATCTTCACAAAAATTTACAGGGATTGTGCGGTATTTGCAAGAATTGTTAGAAATGTTACAAGGAGCAAATGATCAATTTTATTGCAATAATCTGTTAGCCCGTTTATAAGTTTGTTTGTCTCGATGTTTGGTTTTATGCTCGTCAGTAAAACACCGCGAACAGTTATGAAATTTGTGGGAATTGCTAGAAATGTTAAAAGAGAAAAATTGACTATATTTCGGTGCTGATCCGTCGGTCTGTTTCTGTGTCTGACTATATGTTTATCTCATCTCAGTGTTCGTACGTACAGTGGGGGGGGGGGGGGGGGAAAAAATATTCGTACGTTTAATGAAAAAATCTCGCAAATCAAACATAAATACATTGATACAGTATTTGTATTNGGGGGGGGGGGGGGGGGGGGGGGAGGAATAAATATTCGTACGTTTAATGAAAAAATCTCGCAAATCAAACATAAATACATTGATACAGTATTTGTATTTAAGTGTAATCAATTGATATATGGGAACAAAACCAAAAATTATAATGAATTATATATTTTTACATAACTGGGGTTGAAAAATGAATTCATACAAAACTATTTTTTCATTTCAAAATTGATTCGACAGTTCCAGAACTTTCCAGAACCTTCTAGATTTTACGTTAGAAGTCTACCATAGTCCATGAACAGCTTTGGGGTCATTATTTCGTGCGACATCGTAGAAAAAAGTAACCATGGCAAAGAGCTTACGAATTCTGAAAAAGGGTTGATTAAATTTTAAATTTATTAAACAATGGAAATCCGGGAAAAGTTATACCTAAGCAAATATTGCAGATGCTCAACATACCGCTTACCCCCAGCGGGCCATTTATCAAGACAGAAACCGTCGAAAACCAACTTAGATCTGGCAGGCCGCGGTAGAAAATTTGTGGCAATTTCTGAAATTAAACATTAATACGAGAAGGCCGAAGTCCATTCCGGAACTCAAAGAAATCTGCAAGGAAGAATGGGACAAAATCCCTCAGGAAACATGTCAAGGCTCGGAAAAAAACTGCGGAAAGAGATTAATTGCTGTTGAACTAAACAAAGGCTACGGCGCAAAATATTAAATGTTATTTTAAAATCACTTTTGAGTTATAAGAATACTTTTTTGACCCAAAATATATAAATTGTTATATGTTTCTATTATACAGAAACTTACTTGTTTTGTCGTTGCGTGAGTGTTGTTTACGCAAAAATACAAATACTGTATCAATAGATATATCTTTGGTTCGCTGGATATTTTTAAACAAACAATTTCATGCCATACGAATATTTATTCCCCCCCCCCCCACTGAATATGTAGTTACATAGGATAGTTTAAGCCTCCCTAAATCAGTACTAACCTTGTCTCATAAAAGTAAAGAAAAGGAAAGACAGCATGCCACCACAAACGTGGAACCCAAGCACGAGGGTGATCCCACACAGGATCAACGCGCATGGGCGCAGCAAGTCAATAGAGTAAGATCAGTAGGAGTGTGAAATCGGTAGGAAGCACAGTGAGCACGAAAGGCAGATATCCCGAAGGCTAAGGTAACCCACAGGATTTCCCTGAAGTCGCTCCTCCCCTTAACATAGGATGGGTGAACCTAAGTAACCTAACCCAATAGCCATGGCCCGTCCTATGCCCCCTGAGGGGTTACGGACGGATTATTATATTGAGTAGTCTAAGTCTCCGTTTCCACAGCAACGGCGATCTAACAGAGGAAGAAGCAAGTGACACATAGTGTGACGATAGATACGTGGAACCCATGCACGAGGGTGTTCCCACACAGGATCAACGCGCATGGGAACAGCAGGTTAAGGACGGATCTTCAAGAGAATCACAGAAACTGTTATTGCTAGGAGGCGTAAATGACCAAAATTTGGCGATAATCGAAAGGAAATCCTAGTTTCAGGACCACTTTGAATTTTTCCTTAATACTGCCATGCTGGGCTGAGGTATGCGCTCTCAGAGTGCTCTAGTCGAGTAATGAAGACAGATGGTTAAGGCAGCAATACGAAAACATCTGGCAAGGCTAGTTACATATACGTATTATCGTTCTACAACTCTGCACATATGTTGTCAACGCCAAGGGAGTGAAATGTATAGAAAGTGCATTGATGAAAGATTTTCGGCATAAAAGACTGATAGGGTATTTTCGCATTATGGTTGGTAATTCTTAGACCCGCTGCAGACGACAGTCTTATGTCCTGTGTTTTCACTTCAGCGCGTTCGAATGCATTGCTGTCTCTGTGTAAACAACAAAAAATAGCACTGTTTTCTCAGATGATATTCGCCAAAAAATTAAAAAGACACGAGATACTGCACTCGTGACACGGGCTAAGCCAGACAATGCGGCGGTAAACATTTTATCGAAACTTTAGGTAGACGCACAGTCGTGTTTGCAAGGACAGCCTCAAATATTCGAACGCGGTGAAGTGAAAACTTAGGACAAAAGACTATCGTCTGCAGCGGGCATTAGCAACACAGAAGAAACATACTTATTTCCCAAAGCGTGACACGTTGCGCTCACTGCTGGCATAAAAAGGTATATGCAACAAAGGTAATCAATGCGGGTGACGCACATCCTTTAGAACACAATTCTTTTTATTATTTAATTCAACAGTTCACAGGGATAGGTTGTGTACAAGCTGCGGAAAGGAGCAAAAGCTTCGGCAAAATTTCGGTCTTGGCGCATCCCCGGTAAGGCTAAGGAATTATGAAAACTTAAGGGGATCGTTTACAAATTTTGGAATTTTCTTTATTAGTGGTCCGATCTTACTGAAATTTTCACATAAGATGTAAAATTAAAAAAAAAGCACTTTTTATTCGTGTAACTTTTTCCATTTAGGCCTTAGTTTTTTATATATATATGTATATATATAATATATATATATTTTTTAAAAGAATAG
>LQNS02276769.1:9852970-9874997 GCA_001587735.2 Parhyale hawaiensis
ACCGAAGGGAAGAGAGTCTCAATTGTCCACCATACAAAATGATAACCGAAGGGAAGAGTCTCAATGGACCACCAAACAAACTGACAACCGAAGGGAAGAGAGTCTCAATTGTCCACCATACCAAATGATAACCGAAGGGAAGAGTCTCTATGGTCCACCATAGCAGTTGACAACCGAAGGGAAAAGTCTCAATGGTCCACCATACCAAATGACAACCGAAGGGAAGAGTCTCAATGGTCCACCATACCAAATGATACCCAAAGGGAAGAGTCTCAATGGTCCACCATAGCAGTTGACAACCGAAGGGAAAAGAGTCTCAATGGTCCACCAAACAAAATGACAACCGAAAGGGGAAATATGCCTCAGTAGAATACCACTCCAAATTTCCAGTCTAGACAGCACAAGAGCCAGAGCGGGCAGCTGTTGAGAAACCTTCTCTGTCAATTCAAGCGTCTCTGCCAGGACGAAGACTGTAACGGGAGGACTCAATGGGACTAAAATAAAACTAAGCCGTGACCGCATGTATCCGAATTACGTAACTCCGACGGGTGGAAGTATTTGAGGGTCGGGCCTGAGGCCTTCTTAGGTTGGGCTCTTAATCCTTACCGAAAATATAATCAGTGTTACATGCTTAACGGGAGACAATTCACAAACAAACCATACGAACAGTAATTGCTGAAACTTTCTGTACTTGACGACAACATTTTACAGTGTTTTGTGTATGAGTGCAGCTCGAGAAGCTGGCCAGTCTTGAGCGGGAGAATAAATCAAATGAGACGAAATATACGGTGAAATGTTCAAATATGTTTTGTGAAGGGCATTGCGGACTGAATATGAACTATAAATGAGGCTTCATTTCAAAGAAGTTAAATCAGGGCACCATTCCAGACCAGATCTTGCCATTGGTGCTGTGAAAGTTTCCACCAGCCTCCACTGTAATTTTCTATTTATTACAATTGTTTATTGTTCAATTAGTATAAGTTCACTTCATATATTTGTGAGCTTAAAGAATGAAATTTGCAATTGAAGATGGTCTTTCAGCGAAAATAATTGAAATACTCATAGGCTGCTCAGCCGTACCTTTAGTCGATGTGACGTCATTGACGACGTCACTTCTTTACTTCCTGGTCTTTGGAGTGAGCTATTTGTCTACTCGTCCAAGTGTGGGTATGTTGCGAGGGTTGTATATCAACGGCGCGTGACTCACCAGTAAAATTAGGGCTTTGTGGCTTCACTTGTTCTTAACGACAGTCAGGTGCACCGGCTTCTTCAACTCGTTGGATTGAGTTTCAGTCTCTCACCCTTATTCCGTTACCCTCAAGACCTCCAAAAACTCAATCTTTATCCTAAAAATGGAGTTTTCAGTCGTATAAACGTAATCGAGTTTTTATAACACTTGTATGTAACACGATTCTAAGCGGCGAAACGAATGTTCCTGTCAGAAGTTTCAAGCAAGTCAAGCTTCCAAATCTTAGTTTTGCCCGCTAATCAATCGCGCCCTCAATTTATCGGTCAGCCGAGCTCGCCCTTAGCCCACCATAAGCATCCAACTGCTGAAAATTGAAATAAATTCGCCCTGGCTTCATGCCTGTCAGTTTCTTCGGCATTTAACTTTGACGTTTCTTGATTGTAACCATCGACTTAATTATTCTTTCTATGATACTCCTTTGAAAAATGATGAAAACTGACAGTTGTGGCTAAAGTAGTTTCGAAATCGCGGGATTTTTAGGCTACCTATGGATAGTTTATTTCACACCTGCTTTTGCCTTGCTTATGATTTAGCGTGAGATTGCTCAAAGCTCAATCGATTGATTTGGCGAAGTTGAGTTGATTTGAGCTCACAAGGATCGACTTGTCCAAAATTCAGGCATGCAGGTGCGTTGGTTTGAGCCCCAGGAATCTATGGCTCGCGAAGTTAACCTCAAATCAATTGCCATTGATACTATTGCAAACTTGATTTTGCTTCATTTAATGGATGACTAAATGGACTTCTCGGCGATCGCAAGTTGCAACTAACGTCTCCAGCACGATTCTAAATGACAGACTGGGAAGCTAGCCTTATAATAAATAGCGAAAGAGTATAATGCAGTTTACTATTTTTGAAGCTGTTATTCATTTTACTGATAAATAGCGGGTCCACCGCAATCATGGAAACACAATTTTGAGATAATGTTAATAATGTTCATTTCCAAGTCAATTCATCAGGTTTTGCTTTAGTTCAAACCTCATCACATCTATTTTGCATTTCAGAAGTAAGAATGTATCAAAACTAAAGTAAACAATGGTTGTTGATAGAAACACAATCGTATTCCTTTATAAAAGTGAAGAGAATATTGTGCTCACAGAAAAAGTTGGATATTCGTTGAGAAGCAGCTTAGAAAGTTGTGAAAAGTTTAAAGTAAACTGGTAAAACATGCAAACGTTCAGACCACGAAAGAAAACGCTCGTTTCGCACTCAATATCTCAACAATACCACGAGAGAAAAATCAAGAAAGAAAGAATCTGAGCCATTCTGTTATTAAATTAACCACAGAAGCAAAAGAAATACTCCTTGGCGTCAACTCCATAAAGTAGATCTCAAGGTACGTCATTGCAAACTGCAGAAAAGACACGAACTTTCGACTACTCATGAACGTATTAGATTTAATGAAAGTTGTCACATATTCAACCACTTGGAAGATGGCATACTGCTGGCGTTTACGTATTAGATTTAATGAAAGTTGTCACATATTCAACCACCACTACGTATTAGATTTAATGAAAGTTGTCAAATATTCAACCTCTTGGAAGATGGCATGCTGGTGGCGTTTTCGAATTAGATTTAATGACAGTTGTCTCATAATCAACCTGTTGGAAGAGGGCATGCTGCTAGCGTTTACATATTAGATTTAATGACATTTGTCTCATAATCAACCTTTTTCTAAGATGGCATGCTGCTGGCGATTACGCATTAGATTAATGAAAGTTGTCACATATTCAACCTCTTGGAAGATGGCATGCTGCTGGCGATTACGCATTAGATTAATGAAAGTTGTCACATATTCAACCTCTTGGAAGATGGCATGCCGCTAGCGTTTAACCAACTCTAAAGCAACAGATGAGTGGATAGAGATAGATGAGTGGAAGGCAGACGAGTGGCCTGACGCCAGAATCCACTGTGGGTAATTGTCTGGGCTGCAATCACTACCACAAGAAGGTCTCCTTTTAGGTTTGTTCCTCGGTCAGCGTTACATTTCTGAGCTGCTCCCCTAGGCACGTGATCTCTTCGGTGGTGCACCTTGGATTCTTGAACAAGACTCTCTCCATCACATGGCTCTTACGTGACTCATCGCTGGATTCAGGCGCACATTCCAAAGTTTCTCGAGGAGCTTGGATTTGAATCCATTGAATTTTCTGCGTCGTCCATTTAGGAGAGTAAGGTATCTGGAAGTCAAAGCTGCGAGAAATTGGGCTTGGATTTTGCAAGTAGTGCTTCGTGCCACATGTGAAGCTTTCCAAAATAAATAACAAATATCATTTATTATCTCGTATACAGGGTACAATGGATACACCTATCGAGGTTTTCTTTTTGCCTTAATTCTAGAATTTTGAAGATCCAGTAGTGTGAAGAGCAGGAGAAGCAGTCCGTGCTGAGAGTCAATTTCGGATCCCACATCGTGCATCGCCTGGCCTCTCGGTGCTGGAGTGCTCCACGCAGTGTAAATCCGTAGCGTACCGTTCGGGGAATCGAACCCGGGCCTCCGTGATGCGATACCGAACTGTTGTGAAGTTTGACATCAACAAAACAGGAGGCCACGCTGAATAAATGCCGTTGCTTATTATTAAAATTATTATGTTTATTAGTGTCTATAAGCTATATGTCCATGTACTAAATTTTCAATATCGCTTCATTTTGACTGAAACACTTGATAAAACATTTGTTGTTATACTGTGGACCCGGTACTTTCCTTATCATTATTAAATGGAGACAAGTAGAAGTACGACAATTCATTTTCGTAAAACACTTGAAAGCCTGGATATGTCAAGAAATTAACCTGCCCAGACGTCAAGCATTGGTTCCAATAAGCCAATCAGTCTATCTCCACAACAACAATAACAATGGCGGCGGCCATACACCCGCATGTGCACCACGACAGAGCCTTGAACAGATGACGGTTATCACCATAATATCGCCATGACCGCAGCTGGTGTGTACTCATCTCTGGTTTGTGAGGTCAAATGTGAGTGTGGCGCCAGTGGGCGCGCAGCTCGAGCCCTGGCTGCACTTTGTGGAGATGTGCGCACTTTCCATAGTGGTTTGTTTCCCTGTCTACGCATTGGGGAAGTCTGCATTCCTAGCAAATTATTTTTTTTCTGTTTAGCTACTAATCAAAAAACATGCGCTCCTTCCATGTTTTTTTCCTTTTTATATGTCTTTGGGAAAATGCGTACTCCATTCAACTTTTTTCTACTACGTAGCCAGGAATGTATACTTCTTTTTTTTTCAGTTTGTGTATCGGGAGAATATGTACTTCTTCCAAACTGGTCATCACATCTGGGAAATGTGTGCCTATTCTATACTAGCTTGGCCATTCTTTGAAGTGCACTTCTCCAATTCGGCTGAGTTGAGAGAAACTAAGGTGGAAATTTCTTGGTCACAACCCTGACTATGGGCGCCTCCGCATGATTGTGATAGTATTTGTATAATCATTTAGTGGGAAATTTGATAGTCAGGAAATCGGTCGGGACATAAAATAGGGACCTCAAATTATAACGCCGGCACTCCCCAGTCAGTCCCCAGGTCGAGCATCGACTCGACTAATCGTAGTTTCATGATTTTAATTACTGAAGTAATTACTACTATTGTTGACTAAAAATTATCATGTTACAAGGGCTCACGGACAACTGCCTATTGTTGAAGCTTTGGTCTCTGCCTCAATAATTTAAGGAGTCAATCATCGACTGTTTCATCAAACTCGAGGTAAGCAAAATATTGATGGCTCAGACCTGCCCGGGACTTTAGGCAAGAACGTTGGTTTTGTCGCTTTGATTCATGTTGCTGGTGCTAGCAGCAACCGGATTACGTTTGAGCAAAGTAAGATATCTATTTTCTGAGAAAGATTGAGTTTTCACGAATCCCAGCGCTAATCGAAGTCGAGTCAACGCCTGAAACTCAATCCAACGAATTGAAGCCAATACACCTACCTGTAGTTTTGGATAAGTCAAGACTACTAGGCTTAGCTTCCTAGGCCAATCTACGATGCCTTTAGTCTGATTCCTTGTAAATATGAACAAAACTTAGTTGTCATGAGCTCAAGAAGTATGACAGTCACTTCCTTTAATAAAGGAGGGAACTTTGTTGCCACTTGTATCGATTTTGGAAGTTCATTCCAAAGATTAGCACCAAGTAGAAGAGCGTTTGTGTTCCAGATTCTATGCGTGTGGTATGACTTAGAAATAATAGGCCCATTGAAGACATTGTCTGCTTACTTCGCAATTCAAAGTAAACTGTACATCTGCGCGTTACCTAGGGCATCATGTAAACTCGGAAGACCTTCAGGGTTCTTCTAATTTTAACTTCGTCGCTATTTTTTAACATGGAAGCTTCTTCGCAGGAGACTTACATGAACACGCTTAGTAAGTTTTTTATTATTATTATTATCGAGAAAGATTTTCGTTGCAAAGTAAAGAGACTTTTGTAGGTCAGAGACAAGAAATTTTGTGGCTTTCCCCAGGTCAAACTATAAAGATGGTTATGTAAGAAAGAATTAGTGACGGCCCTAGCAGGGGGTGAGAGTTTCGCTCCAGCAAATGTCTTATTGTGAAGAAAATACGAAAAGATAAAATTTGCAGTTTTGCATAAGTTTAGATGTGGTAAATAAATATTTGTCGAGCCACACACCAAGGTCATCGAGAAAGTGGGTGCTGGAGTTACTAAAAGTTGTAGGGACTAAAGGCATGTTCGATTGGGTGACGAAATTAAACCTTCAAGGTTTGACCTTTCCAAAACTTCAGGCAGGTGCGCTGACTTCGACTTACTGCGTTGAGTTTCCAGCGTTAACCCTTAAGGCTTCCAAAAACTCAATTTTGTTCCGTAAGATGGAGTCATCAGCCAAGCGCAACGTAATCAGGTTGTTTTTAACAATTGCAACACGAATCACTGTTGCAAAGCCAATGCTTCTGCGTCCAGTTTCGAACAAATGAAGTCTCGAAGGCCCAAGGATTATGAGACTAACAGGTTAACCGGTTACTGGAACACCGCGTAATACCGGTGGCCCAGTCAGTCGCAACCCGAGTCGAACGTCTATTTTTAATAAAAGGAACGCTCAACTCATTCAAATACGTAACAAATAAACACCTTACACCAGATTAAGTAAATCAGATTAGTTACATGGAACTTTCAATGAGAAAATTTCAAATTAAATTGAATTTTAAATTTTTGAGTTTACTCCGATCGTCGCTGGATGGCGTTCTCACCACCGCTTTTCAGGTTACGGTAATCTTTTTTCAGGTTGCGGTAGCCCGGATTTGGCGTGATTGCGACACACCCCTGTAGTGCATCGTCGGAAATAGCCTTGTGACGTCACAAAAACCTAGTAAGTGTATCAGTAGCTATTTTGCATTGTTTCTCCATCATTTCATTTGGGCCTCCAGAGTGTCCTACATGTCCTACTTTCTTTATAGTTGCACAAAAATATGTATCAAAGCATCTGCAAACTTTCTTAGCTCTCTGAAGGAGAAAATTTTTAAAGATGAATTCAACCGGCAAATGCCCGCATGTGTCAGAAGTACTTTTAGAGCGAAGTTTATCGTCTTCAAAATGCAATAAATAAAGTGAGTTTTATCGAGAGTAATATGGCATTCCAAAGATGGATTCATATGGGTGAGTACCGCAATGTTTTCAAATTATTTCCGTCTTCTACCAATGATCATCTATAATTTCAAACCGCTGCAACAAAGATTGACTCTGACGCAATCGATTGAACGCCGAGATAGAAAAACTTTTAAAAAATCGATGTAAAAAAGCATTGAAGGACCAAAGAAACAACTAGAGCACTCTGAGAGCGCATACCTCCCCAAGCGAGGCAATGGAAGCAAAAAATTCAAATTGACTCTAAAACCATAATTTTGTTTTTATAAACTCCAAAATCCAATCAGTTATGCCTTTTGATAATAATAAGAGAGTGTGCAATTTTCTTGAAGATCCGCTCATAATTTTTTGAGTTATACTGCTAAAAAACGTTATGACAAACATGAGTCAAACATACAAACAAATGAACAGATCTGCACCAAAATTTAATCATTTATGTCTTTTAACATTACTAACATCCCCTATAAATTTCATAAATATCAATTTATTATTTTTTGAGTTATTGTGCTGACAAGCATAACATTAAAAACAGTGATGAACGAACGAACAAACAGATCATAACTAAAATTTGGTCATTTTCTCTTTGTTATAGCCTATACGTAACAACTCATAATAATTTCATAAAAATCCATTCATAACTTTTTGAGTTATGGCATTGAGAAAAATGAAGCAGACAAACAAACAAACGGATGGACATATCTTCACCAAAATTTAATCATCTGTTTCTCCTAACATACCTAACAATCCCTGTAAATATCGTCCAAATCGGTTCATAACTTTTTGATTCATCTTGGTGACAGACAGACAAAAGAGACAGATAGACAAACACAACGAAAACATAACCTTTTTGGCAGAAGTAATTTACTTTCCTTCCCGCAAAGTAATATCAAAGCAAAAGTCGATGTATATAATACGTAGAATCCATACACTTGTTCAATAAAATTAGAAAAAAACATCAGCTGCGAGCTCCTATATGCTGCTTGCGTTACAGCAGTAGGCTATAACAGAAGGGTGGCGTCCGACTCGCGTTAACTAACTTGCCAAAAAATTGCCTAACCGTATTCCACATACCTCAACTGTATTAGAGAATGCTTTTGTTGAAACTGGCAAATGTTAAATCCATAATTTTTCCAATGATGCTGTAGTTTTTACGATTAGGAGAGGCGGATTTGGTAACGACGCGTTCGCGACGGCACAGCTTAGGCTAACATTTTACCGAAACTCTCCGACCGGGTGTGTGCCTCCTACGGAAAAAACAACCTAAATAATAATGAAAATTTATCCTTCAGAGAGCTAAAAAAAAGTTCGTAGAAGCTTTGATATATATTGTATTTTGTGCAACTATAAAGATTGTGGGACATATAGGACACTCTGGAGTCCCAAATGAAACGATGAAGAAACAATGCAAAATAGCTACTATGATAAAACGTACTATGTTTTTGTAACGTCACAAGGCCATTTCCCATGATGCACTACAGCTTGGCTTCGGCATGTGAGTTAACCTTTTAGTCTCGTAATCCTTGTTGAAGGCCTAATTTCGGCGTCCAGTTGAATACGCCCCAAATTTATTGTATGTTTGTACAAGCAATCTTTCTAGTAACATACCCTGGTTAACACTATCAAAATACTTCAAAGTGCAGTGAAATTATGCCTTTGAAGCTTGATTTACCCGGATTCTCAGGCAAGTACCCCGGCTTCTGGCCTCGGCTTGTTGATTCAAGTTTTAGGCCTTGACTCTTAATCGGTTACCTGTCAGACTTCCATAGACTTAGTCTTACCCCGTAAAATGGACATAATCGGGCTGCTTAAAATTCTAGCATCTGCAACACGACTTAAACTGACGGAGTTGTAGTTCCGGTCTACAATTATGGACAAGTCAAGTCAACTGAACGTGACTTAGGGTAATTACCCAGTTGCCGAGCTAACTCTATTTCCGAACAAACAGTTATTATTTGATGGGATTGTTACTTTCACTTATCAAATAATAACTGCTCACTCGGAAATAGAGTTAGTTCGGCAATTGGGCAATTGCCATAAATTGATTTTGAAGACCCTATTAGACGTACCCTACTTTAGACAACGTCCGTGATATTTGAGAGAGTATTTTCAGTATTGATGCGGGCCTTGAATGCACGCTGTTTCCTTCTATATATACCCTGAAACACAAGCCACTATCCCTACCGGTATAAGGTACGTTGGCATAGGGTTCCGTACGCTTTACCCATAGTTAGTGTTTTAGAGTTCACGGTACGGCATTCATCAAGGTATGACGCCAGTTCGTGCGTTACAGACTTAAGCCGAATTCAACCGTCTTTCATATCAACGGGATCACTCATTCACTCGTCCAAAAGTTTGGTAGCGTCGGGGTTAACTTATTAACACAACTCTGTCTATACCACATAACGTTTTTAAAATGCCAACTGTCAATCCAGTTTTCTCGTTAAGTGTCACTAGGTGAGCTACGAATATCTCTTCAAATTTGGAGTGAAATACATTCGGACAAGTGGATGAGTGAACGCGTTGATATGAATAACGTGTGAACCCGGCCTTACATACAGTTTCCCTTACATTGACAGGGGAATGGCTAACTGGCCTGCACTTCCAGGGTATATCGTGCTCACCTGACTAACGCTGGGCCCCCACCGACACAACAAGCAATGCAATGCCATTTTATAGGGAGATATGTTGCCTGTGACCAACAGCAATCAATGCACGGTGTGTCGCGCGATCTGGGTTGCGTCGGTGGGGACAGTAGATGGCTGTACCCGATGGTACGTTTTTTTTTAGCAACAAGTTTAATGCGTCGCACATCGCTCGTTGTGAAGCGGCTGTACGTTACAACGCTTCCATGACTTAAGGGAATGTCTTAGTAGCAAATGACGTCACTAAGATGAGAAGTACTGGGCCTAATTTGGCAAAGCATCTTGAACGTATATAATGTTTATATTATCGCGGCCAACCGCTGTATAGTCGTGGTCAGAGAACTCAGCTTGGTTCTGAATGCACCTGCGTATAGCGTGTTGGTTCTTGTCGCCGTTAGCAGTCATGGGCACGATGACACGGTGAGATGAGCTAGTATGTATTCTTGCTCGTGCTGACCTATTTGTTGTGTGCTGTACAGTCGATGGGTATGGAGCCCGTGTCCTCTCTATTAAAAGCTACTAACAGGGTCAAGAATTTTCCCAGACCATTGTTGGCTCATGTAATGACGTCAAAAATTTGGGGAATATTTCTTCTAAATTGTCGACGAGTTTGTTTCGAGCGTAAAATAGGACCGCTGGTTACGGAACGAGGATTGGATCGAACACTTTCTATACTGGCTTTTATTTTATGCCTATTAGATAAGTGGAACATCGATGCAAACTTAGGTCCCCAGTTCCAGTCTTGATGCAGCGCCTTCGGTTTTTAAGCGTTACGCACTTTGACTTAATTAAAGTACTATATATATATACATACATATAGAAGAAGCATTACTTCAATCATCCTCACTGATTTAACTAAGAGATTTCATATTTTTATTCATCCTTTTTTTTCTATACGAGATTTATTTGTCTTTTTTATATAAACAGCTTTTTCCGAAGTGTAACATATACGTTACGCCGTGAAAGAAAGGCTTAACGCAGACTTTGACCACTTCAGCATCAGCTCCTTGACGCCGAAGCTCCTCACCAAGCTTCTCTCTGCTGTCTGCTTCCCACGATGGCGCCTAAGCTATCAGTCTGCTGAGATAAATAAGATATAAACAATGGACACCTGCGGTTCTGCATATCAGTCGTTTGCTGCTCTTTTTCTGTAGTTCTCTGGGCCTATGATGTCATGCATGGTACTTATAGAGGCTAGTCATTGTACCCTGTTGCTTTAGTCTCAGTTTGTGTAGCCTGTGCACGCGTTACGGATTGACGCTCTTCTGGGAAACAAACAGTGTAACACAGCGGACACTCTCAGCCCGCTGCTGCTTGGACAGGCAGATAACGTGCGTCTGCAGCACAGCACGACATCCCATCATGAGGTTCGATGGATCACCGGCCGCCGGAAAATCAGTTTTCCTGCGGATACACACACGGTAGAGACCAATTCTGTTTTCTACCCAACGACTATTGCTTCGCTGCGACAGGTTGTACGAAACAAAGCGTGTTCAACTATTGTATTTCTCTGGATCTTTTCTTAGATTCTTATCTTAAGAGGACCCGGAGCTCTTCTTCTACGAGTAGCAACACGTCCATTTTATGAAGGACGTCCGTACGTAAATCTACTTCCCTGTGTAGATAAGTAGGGATACGAGAGTATCTTTACTGGTGCGCTTCAAGTGCTGGTAATAATCCCACTACTACTCTTCTAAGAAAGTAGGTTTTTAGTGGGCGTTTTTGAGGAATGATCTTTCAAAGTTCTCTACACCAGTGAGCCGCGTACATACAGAAATACGCATTTCACAAAACCCGAGGCTGTATGAAAGAAACTTCAAATTTTAATCCTGCTTACGACCATCCCTATATAAGTGCGTCTAAGATCCCAATATAAGCGCGTCTAAATATGAGAAGTTTAAACTGGATTGCCAGACGCCAGATAAGCATTAAGAACACTGCAGTTCTGCTCGAAGGATGAAATACTCTCGTATCTTTGCTGTAGATCGAACCATTGTTAAGCTCCGTTCACTACCCCTGGCCAAACGAACTTTAAATCTGGATTACACTTAACAACAACGATACATCGAATAAGGCGGGACGAACAAACTTAGAGATAATCTCAGACCGGATTCCGATATAAAGCGACAAATCGAATATTTCTGTAGAGTAGGCCTGAATGATTGATTACCCTACTTGAATGGAAATAATCCAGCCCGATCAGTCTTATTATTTTACCCCTGAGACAACTGTTTATTTTTCGTAACAATTGCACCGTCAATAATTTGCAATAATTTAATAATTAAAACAAATTAAAAAAATAAACGCTGTGTCTCGGGTTATCTTACTTTGAGCTTTAATCCTGCACTGTACCTAAACTATGGTATGTGTTCCGTTACATCAACTGTAAATACCTGCAATAGTGTGCTGGTACAGCACGGGAACTGTAAATACCTGCAATAGTGTGTTGGAATAGCACGGAAACTGTAAATACCTGTAATAGTGTCCTGGAACAGCACGGGAACTATAAATACATGCAATAGTGTACTGGAAAAGTACGGAAACTATAAATACCTGCAATAGTGTGCTGAAACTGCACGGGAACTGTAAATGCGTGCAATAGTGCGTTGGAATAGCACGGGAACTGTAAATACCTGCAATTGTGTGCTGGAACTGCACGGGAACTATAAATACCTGCAATAGTGTGTTGGAAGAGCACGGGAACTACAGCTTCCGTCTTGTATTATTATAGTGCAAGGCAGGTACATACATATATCTCGTTAGGGCACAAGAAGGTGTGCTTGTTTTAGGAGAACATTTTTTTCTCAGTGTGGCTACGACGCAATTTTTTTACATATCTCCAATTTCTTTTTTCTTATTTTTGTTCCTTCAAGATTTCTTTCTTCCTTTCTTTCTTTTTTGGCCTCTCTAATAGTTTCACACGGCATTCAATTTTCTTCCGATTTCTTTCAGATTTTAAATAATTACTTTTGAGTAACTGTAACACCCATCGAGAGGGCCTAGTGATATACGCAGTACATGCTAGTTTTAAATAACTACCTTTCCATCCTGAAGAATTTATAGCTTTATATAAAGCTGAATACCAGAAAAATGAGACCTTACGTCCAAAAGCTACTGTTGGTTTCTATACTGTTCGTCTCTACAGCTGCAGGTGAGTATGACAAGTCAAGCGTACTTTATGTTAGATAAGCTAGTCTGATTAGCGATAATGTTCCTGATACTTCAATTTTCAGTTCGCTATTTTTTTTGGTGATTTTTTCAGGTTATACCCATGAACTGATTACGCTTGAGACGGTGAAAAATGCAATCCTGCTCCACAGGGTTGGATTATACAACTATCACTATCAAATAGGTATTATCGTCGTATATAGACCAAAATCAATAAATATTACTACACTATTATCGTTTACGTATATTGAGTCAGTATGACGCCACACTTGTAAAATTAGCCACTTTATCGTCATTATTTTGAAGTTATCATTTTTGTACAGTAATTATGATCATTCTCATTACCCTATAAAGTACCCTTTTTCATTTAACATACTGTATTACTAATATACTTCTGCAGAATACGCTTCAACATCCAGCTCAAATTGTCATAAGAAATAAGTGCTCTCTCTTTCTATTCATCTGAGCAACACACTTGTTCCCCACCTAGATGGCATGCGAAATAATATAAGCATATATTAGCGGGCAGCAAAGCATTACTGAATTTAACTAAATTCCCCTCCGCTTCTCCGCCACCGTACAATGCGCCTTCAATACATTAAAATTTTTCTTTTGAAGTGAAAACTGCACCGTCAAAGAAAGAAGGAAGTTGAAAAATGCTGCATATTTTTTGTGTTTACTACCCCGCAAAAAATCAATCCTCACTTCGCCTGTGTTTCGTTGATCATATACTGAATTTATAAGTTGTGAACTGAGAGCAAATATTGTTTTAGTATATGGAGGAAATTATAGAAATCAGAAGCCATGGCAGAGCTAGGAGAAGCTGTAAATATTTTTATTGTTTCGATTTCAACGTTGGCTGAGCAAGAAGTGCGTTCAGTTAAAGGGCTAAGGATCCCAATTTCACTATCTTCTGCATCCTGGTCCAATTATTTTGCTTATCCATCTCCATTCTATTTCGTTAAGAACGTGACATGAAACAAACAAATATATAAGCATATGGTCATATGCTTTTCATATTGCTTTGATTATAACAACACTGGTCTGCATCATTTTTGAGGTTTAGAGTTTCTCAAGTGTTTCTATATGGCCCTTGCATTCTAAATTCAGAAATGTAAGCAATTTTGTCCTAGCAGATCAGGTCTTCATTCTATTTCAATTTTAATAACATAAGTTATTGGATATAACTTGTTTTCTGATTTATTTTGACTATACTAAATTTCAATTTTTTTCTAAATAAATTAATAAAAGGATTCTAGAGAGCGTGCATAAGTATTTTATATTTTCTTTTGACAAAGTTATGAAATATATGTTGCGTAACGGCCAAAATGGCAACACCGTAGGTAGGGACATTGAGTCACCAGTTATTTTATCTATTGTAATCAACTTCTACGCAACCACCAAAATTGAGAATAGGAACGTGTTATTACTTAGCTCCTGAAAAACTACGAAGCTCTAGGTGCATGCATGTCCATTAAAATCCATTTCCTTGGCTCGCATTTAGACTAGGTATATTCCGGTAAACTGTACTAATTTGAGTGAAAAGCTATGAGAGCAAACGTTTTCTCAAGGATATTCGAGTAATGGAGGGGATGTATTTCATCTTGAAGTTCACATGAACTCTAGTTGTGTCCTATTTTAGGCATAGGCTACACATTTTCCATTAATTATGTGGTATCTGAAAAATATAAGTATTAATATTTGGTTATAATTTATTTTCTTAAAACTAAAATAGCAAAAAAAATCTGACCTGATTGAAGAAAACGAGTTACATTTTCAATCGCAGCATCTGCTGACAAACACTAAACCTCTTTAAAAAGGTTTTAAGATGCAGCCCAGGGTAATCGTTATTGTATCGTAATCCTTACATTCGTCGATATCAATGTCGTTGCCTCGTTATCAGTTTTAATGCATTATTAATGCTGTATCATTGTCATGAACAACTCTGCTCTGTCTGTGCCGTTTCACTGTTGTTATCATGAATATTTCATTTAAATTATGTAATGTTGTTATTCTTTAATATTGGTATTTACGTAACGATGCAAATAGGTCTTACTTCTAATAGTACTTTCAGTACCCCCTTGTAATATGTCGCTATAATACAATTTATTTATAACTGCAAGTCTTTATTTTATGTTCTTATATTGTTTGTGCTGCAGTGTGAGATATCGCTATGATATTCAGTTTATCAGTATATTTCTCTTCTCGGCGGTACTGTAAAAACAGTCACTAAGGCAATAGGGTTCACTATTGCACTACCGTAACAATATTGATTTATGTTCACAGGTCTGCCGAAGCAGCAGCAGCAGCAGCGGCAATCTCTGGAAAAACACCTAAACAATACAGCAGATTCCAGGGGTACCATATTGACCGCAATTATTAATGAGAAAATAGTTGGAGGTGAAACTACAGTTCCTGGGGAGTTCCCTTACCAGGTAATATCTCAACACTGTCTTTTATCTAGCCACCCTACAGTAGTTTAAAAATCAATGAAGTTTGCATAGTTAGATATGCTATTTATTACTGTTATATATTCTTCTGTTTCGTGTCTCGCAGGGCATAAATACGTCTTATATAAGTGTAACAAGAACGCATGTGAACTTCTTTAAACTATTGTGAACTGCTTTCAAAATAAGACGGGATGTGTATTCTCATTATTCGTTATCTGGAGAATATTTGCTGCATCGTGCATGATTCTCCTACAAAAAACTTTATATAATTCATCCGTTAAAAAAGGTAATAAAGTTATTCTAACGACAAAATATGGCACAATTTTTAACCAAACATGCCTTAAAGAAAGGTTACTCCCGAACTATATGAAAATATAATAAGCACTTGATTTACTTATATTGATGTACGGAGTTTATTTGTTGCGTATTCGAATGAATGTAGGTGCTCCTTTTATTCAAAATAGACGTTTGTGCTCGGTGACCCACATCGCCGTAATCCATGTCGCAGTCGTCATTTGAGCTATGATTGTGACACGGGCTGCGACTGTTTGGGTCACCGGTGTGGCACCGGTAGCCCAGAAATGCTGATTGCGACAAACCTCAGCGGGCACGAACATTAAGGCCTGATCACACGACGGTATTTTGAAAATGGGTTTTCAGTATATCGTCCGGCTGCGTAGAATAGTGTCGTTCAATGGGCAAATGAGTACACAATTTTTTACTCTATATGTAAAAACATATCAGAAATTTTGTTGGCAACATTAGTTATAGCAAGTTGACCTCCCGCTTAAGATTTTACCAAATATTTAGGTAGACAGGCAGTGGTGTTACATACAAAGATATAGCAATGAAATATATGCATATGTTGGCGTTTCTGAAACGGATTTTGTCCTATGTTATAGGTAAGCATCCAAGTCCAGGACCTATTTGGCAGCTACCACGTCTGCGGAGGAGCCGTTATTTCCCTACGCTTCGTGCTAACGGCTGCCCAGTGCGTCCAAAGGTAATGATTTATCCAAAACCTTTAATATAGCAGTAACACTCAGGGTCGCAGGACTGGCTGAGCTCCCTTTGCACACCGATACAACTCATGTAAACTTCTTAAAATCCGTTCAGAACTTTCTGAGTTATGGTACTGATTAACCGTCAAGTAAGCGACGCAGCTGTCATAAATGTTTATTGACTTTGACCACAGTCGAAGAAAACGGAGCTCAGGCACTTATCAGAAAACTTTTCGATTACGATCACTTGTCTTTCGAATTTTCTCAACAGCCCTCTTAATGGGCTGATGTTATGTGTAATTTCTACTGTTGTATTGGAAAGACGATAGCTACTGTACAACGTTCAACATAAATAATTCATTTCATACTTATTAATGTAGCCAACAATGCTTTTAGTTATTTCTTTAAATTCTACGCTTCAGCCACTTGAGTGGTTACCCCTATGTAGTTGATTCGGCATTACTGACGTCATAAACGGACCGTTTTGTAGTAGATGAATAGTGGCAGATGGATTACGGTTTCGACAACTCCACTGCACCTTGCACCGATACAACAGCCGTACCCAGTGCCTTGTTTTTCTTTTGTCATTCCAACATTGTTTCTTAAATGTTTATTCTATTAGTGAACACGGTAACAGCAAGCTGGAGCGAGCGTACTAGCAGCCGCATGCAGGTGGTGACTTGGACATCAGAGCTACGACGTTGCTTCAAAAGCATCTAATCTCTAAATTAAATTTTCAACATATAGAGGGCGTTGTGTAATTCGATGCACATATTATAACCATATATAGAAAAACGCAAAATAAAACGATTTTCAGGAGTGACAAACACCTCAAAACTCCTTCGTTTTTGAGAAATGACGACCTGAAATTCTTAATGGGGAGGGTTTGGGCAAAAATTAATTTTTTTTTATTTGTGGACAGATTCGAATGACACTTTGGTATAAAGATATAAAATCGGAAAACAAAGTTTTACTCCTGTATTTTTTCGTTTCTCCATAGAAAATGAGTTATTGAAAGAAAACGGCAAGAGGGGGGTTGGGGAAAACCCTACTCCTTTCACAGTTTTTGAGCTACAGAGATGTTTTTTGGCATCAAAAAAAGGGGAATTTGATTTTTCATAGAATAAAAATTTTCGGTTTGGTTTTCAAATTAGGAGACGAGTGACAGCGCAGTTTTAGGAAGAAAACTTGCAATTTTTTTTTTTTTTTTTAGTTTATTGAACTTTCTCAAAAACGAATTCAAAGATTAAACCGAAATATCTTATTTTATAGAAAATCAAACTCCGCTTCTTTTGATACCTAAATTATCTCTGTAGCTAAAAAACTGTAGTAGTATCTAGGGTTTTCTCCAGCCGCCCCCTCCCCCTTGCCGTTTTCTTTGAATAACTCATTTTCTATTGGGAAAATGGAAACGGGAAAAAGTACAGGAGTAAAAATAATCTCTTTTTTAATATTACATATCTATGCCACGTTCCATTCAAATCGGTCCACATAGAAAAAAAATTCTCATTTTCTCCCGAACCCTCCCCTTAGGTATTCCAGGTCCTCATTTCTCTTAAGCGAAGGAGTTTTGAGGTTTTTGTCACTCCTTAAAATTGTTTTATTTTGCATTTTTCTATATATGGTTAAACATGTGCATCGACTTACCAGCACCCTGTACATATTTCTATGATACGGAATAATAATTTGAACAAATTACCATAAAATTATCTTCGTACATCTGTCCTCCACATATCAATTTACTGGATTTTTCAAGAATTGTTTTACCAGCCCCTTGATAAGTGTGCGTGAAATTGGTGGGAAAATGAGCTCTGTGTTTGCTAGCGTCTCCATTATAGGCCGTCTTATTTGCTTCGTGCTGTAGTGTTGGTGTACATAGTAAGATGGGGTCCCCAGTTCAAATCTTGACTCGACTGTTCGATCATACAGATAATATTTCAATTACTGGAGGAATAATGTTTAAAGAATAAATGAGAACGCCTTCTGGGTGTTCAAATTGGATTAATGAATTTCATTTTTATTGATAAAACTAGTAAAACTGGAAGGCGTGCCCACTTTTACTTTCAGAACAAGTAATGCCAATTGCAGTTATGTTCAAAATTATTCATGCCACTGATCTTTATACCCCTCTGTAACCAAGCGAAAGCGAGGCTGCATTGGTAACGGTGCAGTGTGTGTTACACTCTTCTTACGTGTGGTTGTCCTATTTTGCGGGCTGTGGGTGTTCGCGAGAACTCTAGTTAATAAACTGAAAAACGTTTTCTAATACAAGCACGCCTTCCCGTGCAGTGACCGGGATAACGACATTTGCGTGCTAGTGCAAGCAAGCCGAAAACTGCACTTATGATGTAGTTAGAGCACACCAGAGAAAGTATTTCGCATTGGTGCACGGGAGGGGGTGCTGGTTTTAGGACAATGCTTTTCTCTGCGCAGTTGTTAAATTGTACGCTCAGTGCGCATATTTGAAAATGATAAGGTATGAACGAATAAATATGGCGATAATATGGTTCAAAAAAATATCAAGCTTAAATTTCTTCATAACCATTCCAAATATTTATGCACAGCCTCTATTGGCAAAAACAAGTAGCAGCATATTAATTACGGAAACACTGCATACATTACGACAGCAGTATAATGCTCACGGTAACAGATTAATTGTACTGTAAGTACGGTAAGGATATGTTTAGTACCTATATGTAAATGAGAGGCGAGCGTTTCCAATCGCCAGGTGCACAATGAAGCGCATTATTACCTCCGCCAAGAAGATAATGTTTTCATCAGGTAGTACCACCTGATGCTCTTTTCCTTTCCTTTCTCTTCTTCCTCTTTTCGGCCAAAGCCTGTACTGGTGATGGCAGGGTCTGGGGTGCGTGGATAGCTGGCCGCTTTCGTAGCAATCATGACTCAATTTGTTTTCTCTTGTAATTTTTCTTGATGATTTCCTTTGTTTATAGTGTCTGTCTATTTACTGTTCTTTGCGTGACTGATAACTAGATATCCGGACGTGGAAGTGAACCCCGGTTTTTGTGGTTCTGGGTCTCGCTCATGCCGGATCTTATGCACTAATGTTCAGGGTCTCTATGGTAATTTGGCTGAGCTCGCCGTGGCCTCTTCCTATTATGATCTTGTGCTATGTTCGGAGACGCTCGTCTCAGGCCATCGTCATGTTTCTGTGCTGATGATCCCAAACTTTGAAATGCCAGTGCTGCGGTTGCGAAACTCTTGCTCTGGATTTAGGGGTCTGGCTGCTTACGTTCGAAAGGCTGTTGTGTCTAGGCAGAGTGAATATGAGTGTCCATGTTGTGAGCTGTTGATGCTTCGAGTCTGTGGTTCATTCAGGCACTTTTATTTGTTTTCAGTGTATTGTAGCCCGTCTACTGATGATAGGGTCCTTGATTATCTCTTAGAGACAATGGCTAGGATTCAGTCATCGAATAGGCGTTCTGCTTTTGTCTCTATGGGCGATTTTAATTGTCACTATGTTGAATGATTAGGCCCTGGGAGGACCGATTGCCATTGTTATGGCCATGCAGCCCTCGATTTCGCGAGTGCCTCTGGTTGTGAGCAGGTGGTTGAGGGTCCCTCCCATTTGATGGGAAGTGTTCTTGATCTGCTGATGACAGATGTTCCTGATTTGGTTGGAGTGTCAGTGGTGTCTCCCATTGGTTCCTCGGACCATGGTGCCCTATCTGCGACGCTGCAAGTCCGTCAGCGGGTCCTCAGAGTCACTGTTGGGCGTGAAACATTTTTGAAGTCCGGAGTGAATTGGGCTAAATGCGGGCAAGAATAAGACCATGTCCAGGTCACGTACAGTGAGACCTCAGTTCCCTGCACTCATACTGGATGGTGTGTCACTTCCCGTGGTTGATGACTTGGTAATCTTGGGTGTCACTTTTGATCCAAAGTTGACGCTTGAGCCCCATATTTGTTCGGTTGCCTCACGTTCATCGCAGAAAATTGGTCCGATGAGGCATGCTTGGAGGGTGTTTGGCTCGCTAGAATTGACACGTCGCTACTTTAATTGCTATGTCCTCCCTCTTCTGAAATGCTGCTCCGTAGTCTAGTCTGTGGTTCTGCTGCCGATTGTCATCTGTGTTTGGTTGACAAAGTGGTTCGTCGATGTGCATTCATGCTGGATGGTGTTGTGCTTTGTCGCAGAGCTGGTGGGGTCTGCTTTTAGTATAAAGTTTATAACTGCCCTGGTCATCCACTGTCTGATTTTCTTCCGGAGCCATTTGTTCGGGTGAGGTATACTCGGCGTACTGGTGCTCTTCACGAGTTTGCCTTGCAACCGTTACGATGCCATACTGGCCAGTATTCTCGTTTGCTTTTTCCATCGTGTGTGGATGTTTCGAATTGTCTTGATGGCTCTGTCTTCGCTGGGGCGGGTATAGGCAGCTTCAAACGATCTGTACACAGAACTATTCTGTGATCGCGGATCTTCTCTCTCTTCCCCCCTTTTTTTCTTCACTCGCTGGGCTGGTTGCGTGGGGGTTTGTCAACGTCATGGAGGTTCTCCGTTGCCAAGTCGCCAGTCCGGTGTGATATGATAATAATAATAATAGATTAATAATTTTGTGCAGATTTGTGCAACCGTTTGTTTGTTAGTCTAGCTCTATTTTCTTTGAAACTTAACTCAAGAAGTTATCGATGAATCTTTGTGAAATTTGTACAAAATATTAAGTTGTTACCAGAAGCAAAGAGTCAAAATTTCATGGTCATATTCCTGTCCGCTTATTTGTCTCTATGTTTATTTTATCTTTGTCAGTAACATAGCTCTAAAAGTTCTGAACGTATATTCATGAAATGAGTAGAAACTGTTAAAGGTTGAAAGATACAAATTATAAGATTTTGGTGAGTAGCAGTTCGACCGTTTATATTTCTGTCAAATTATTTTCGGACCATAACTCAAAAAAGTTGCGCGTGCATATTTGAGAAAATTACAGGAGGTGTTACATATATTATTACTTTCAAGAGGCACAGATGACCAACTTTTGCTGAGGATATAAAGGAAATCTTATTTTCGGGACAATTTGAATTTTCGTTAACATTGCCTTACTTGGCGGAGGTAGGGAGCTCTCAGAGTGCTCTAGTTATGATATTATAGCCTACAAACATAGGTGAACTGTGATTATTTATTATAATATAAGCTGTCAGCTGTCAGAAAAACTGCAGTTTGTGAATCCATTTTCTTGAAACAGCTTCTTTGTCCTTCGGCAGTTAGAGGCTCTCAGCAACAATAGATGTGTAGCTGCCTGCTTGCTGTCAGAAGCGTTCTAATGATTCTGATGTGATAATACTTTTGATTTACGTACATCACTGTGAAACTGTTATAGTCACATACCGTGTAATGACCGTCAGATGCGGTTTTCCACATTATCCTATTTCCATATAACTAACAAAAATTATAATACCATCTTTTTAATGGACTACCTAATGAACTTTCAGCTAAAGTGGGCCACTGCTCAGTTTCCTATACTGGTGGTATTGGAAATTACATATTCAGCTGAAGGGACGCCACACTTAGCTATTTGCGTACATTTATTACCGATGGTGATACGTGGTTAAGTTACCCATACGTGGTAGTCAAACGCTGCGCTGACTAGTTTACTATTGACATTTGATGCTACGTGTAGTCCAATAAGGGTGACTGCCCCAGAATAGTGTTAAACAGTTCCAAAATTGAGCTATGGTCCGCCCCAGAATAGAGCAAAACCGTTCCAAAATTGAGCTATGATCCGCCCCAGAATAGTGGAAAACAGTTCCAAAATTGAGCTATGATCCGCCCCAGAATAGTGCAAAACAGTTCCAAAATTGAGCTATGATCCGCCCCAGAATAGTGCAAAACAGTTCCAAAATTGAGCTATGATCCGCCCCAGAATAGGGCAAAACAGTTCCAAAATTGAGCTATGATCC
>LQNS02276769.1:9875648-9886270 GCA_001587735.2 Parhyale hawaiensis
CTATGATCTGCCCCAGAATAGTGCAAAACAGTTCCAAAATTGAGCTATGATCCGCCCCAGAATAGTGCAAAACAGTTCCAAAATTGAGCTATGATCCGCCCCAGAATAGTGCAAAATAGTTCCAAAATTGAGCTATGATCCGATATGAATAGTTTTGGCCACCATGTGCAGCCAAGACACGAGCAGCCTGCAGGTGGTGGCCGGAGAGTATTCCCTAACTTCCAACTCAGGGTCAGAACAGACCCGTACCGTGGAGGAGATGACCGTGCATCCTCTCTACAGCTACGGGGAACCCCAAATCAACGATATCGCTATTTTAAAGGTAAGCGTTGCTATAGATTTTCGCATCCTGTTCATTACTGGAATCTATATTCGGCTCTGTGACACAGCTAGGGAATTTCGAATCAACGATGCCGCTATGTTACGGGTCAGTGTGTGCCAACGCCAGAACGGCGACACATGCACTAAGCGGTCAGCTAATAAGCACAAATGTTGCATATAAGCTTCTAGTATACAGTTCATTAGCGGAAGCTTTGCTATACTACATATGTGAAGAATGAGGCACTTAGGTAAACCACATATGATTTACAGTTCGAGCTAGCAAACCAAAAATTGAATTTTATTTTTTGTAGTTATGCTTATAGGGCTGCCTTTGTTCATGATGGGATGCTTTGTTTACTGAATTTTCAGTAGATACAGTTCATCAACCGCCATAGGCATATCAGTACCCGGGTCAGTAGTATGTAGTGTAGCGAGATGGATTCTTTTGAGGGTAGGTTCCGGCTCCACCTACTTCCGGTTTTCACGCCCCACCCACTTCCGGTTTACGCCACCAGACCCCCGCTACACCGGTAGTACATTGGCCGTTATAAACCGGAAACTCACGCTAGGATAATAAAAAAATTATTCAACGTAGAATGCTATCAAATCTATTTTAAAACATTGCTTATATTTACATACCTTATGCTAATTTCGAAGCTGCAGCTTTATAAATTGTCTTTCAATTATTAACTGAGAAAACGTCTTTTCTTGGTGTTAGATGCTATTATGCAAGCACATAGATTCTTTGAGAAGTATGTCCCATTTGACACGATCTACAATGCAATAAAGACCAATGTGTATTCAACTTAACTGTTTACTTATCTGTGTTCTGTCAGGCTTGAAGAAAACAGACAGGAGAAAATTAAGCCAGGCTCAAGACCGTAACCATCCTTTGTGGTTAACATTATGTTTTTAGCCACAATAAGATCAGCTTCAAAGATACTCCGCAAATTCTCCTTAATGCAGCTAACGACCGAGGAGGATAGAGGCCACTCCATTAACTGGTCATTGGCGATCGTTTTGGGAACTAGAAAGTTCATTGCGGTCATCAAAGTATGGGCGAATGTAATATCGGGCATGAAGATGCATTTTTGCTTGAAACTTCGCAGCTCTGTGATTGGTATTAGGGGAAGATATTTTCGGTGAAAAATTCAGTGTATGCTTCTGAGTTCATTTTGACTCCGTCAAGCGCCCAGAAAGGTCCTACTAACGTTTCCTCTCCGATGGCAGCCCAACATAACTCTCCCTCCTCGTTGCTGACGTCTAAACTTGAATGGGACCTTGTTAGTATGCATAATATTTTTTTACCAGCCATTAAGACCCAAGGTATCCCTACACTCATCGATAAAGACAACGACGAAAAAATCTACTTTTAAATATATTTTCGCCCATATACAGTAACTCATTTCATTTTTATTAATTTGAATAAAAAGAGTTAAGCATTAGGTTTTGTCACAGAGGTGATTTTCTTTAGGACTCTCCTTTGTGTGTCACGGGATACATAAGCAAATCCAACTTCTTTAAAAACAGCTTTAGTGGAGGCAGCCATAGGGAGGCAGCTGTATTGGGCCGTTGCAGTTTTATGCATGTCTACTTGTGAGTAAATAGATTTACCTTCATCACCCCGAGGCTTACTTTGACAATCGACGTTCTGAAATACCTTCATGACTTTTTGTAAATTCCTCTTCAATGCCTTTGAAGTTTCGGCCTTCGTCTTATCATTGGATAAATGTTGTACGATGAATGTTCTTTCATTGGCTGTAACAGATCCTCTTCTACTCATATTGTGTTGTTGTTTATCGAAGAATTATATAGAAAAATGGTTATTATTGTGTTCTAACATGATACCGTAACATCTAACACCCATACAAATATTTTCTCGGTTATTAAGCTATAACTTTGAAATTAGCATAAGATTTGAAATTACAGTATTAGGTATATTTTTGCCATAAAATTTATAGCATTCTACCTTGAATTCACTGTCATCAAATATACATCTGACACCTAGGCAGTGCCACAAAGTAGACGCAAAGAACGAGTACTATGTTTTACATACATAAATTTGAAACTCCCAGTGAAGCTAAAAGAATGTTCACTACAGTATCTATATCGTGTAAACAACATTCAAACTTTTCAAGACTGCAAGTTTTCCATTAGTACCAGTCACTTGCCAACCAACACAGGTCGCTTCTTATAATCTATTCAAAGTTCACTCGCCATAAACCGAATAAATGTCGTTAACTTGTCCAAATCATAGCGTAGCTGGAGCTTATTCCTGTTCAGTACACTTTTGATGACTATACAGAACACAACACTATCAACCCTACACAGCACTTTAATAATAAAAATGCTTGCAGTAATTACAGTTTGCTCCTAGCATGCATAGCGGTATCTAAATAAGGTGCAACTGAGGAGTTCCCCAAAGCACTCTTGCAGCTAGTAATAGTAAGTCATGTTGTAAGTTCAGGACGCTCCATTTCCTCCATACAGCTCTGTCAAAACAATTCCAAGAAAGATCGTTGATTGCTAATTACTTGCTATAGAGAAAGAGCTATTAGCTATATGTCTGTTTAGTTTGTACCTTCAGCACAGGTATATGCTTTACATCCTGTGTTTCAATCAAGGATTTCCAACGCCACTTTGAATTCGAACGTGAATTTTACAGCTGAACTACGATTTAGACGAAACAGCGGCAGTGGCAAGCATTGAAATTAAGGACCAGGATGTTAACGTTGGCGAGGAGTGCATCATTACTGGTTGGGGCAGCACGACAGAGAGTGGAGAGTACTCCGATGCTCTCATGAAGGTAAGAGCAGTGGGACTTGTAAGCATCGCAAGGTGTAAGGTCAGGTGAATGCGAAGAGCTATAAAACGCATGGAAAAGTAAACTTCGTTAGTGTAATCAATTGAATAAAACTGGATATAAAGGTAACTATAACTCAAATTTGGTATGAGCATGTCAGGAAATACGAAATAAATTATGGAAATAGAAATCTAAGCTCCGGTAAGCGAAGGTTCGTGTAAATACTCGTAGGAATATAGAATTTGTTAGCGTAATATCAAGCGAATATGAACAGAGTCTTCGGATAATCAGTTAGGAGAGACCCTAAATATCATAGATTGAGGTTTAATTTTTATACAACGAAGTCGTAAAAGAAATTGCTAAATTTCTATTAGAAAATCAGGGCTTTCATCATCTATACATGGTAAGATACAATAAATATATATCAAATAGACTCGTTTATTTCTGTACAGTTAGTTATAGTTAGGAAGTTTAAGCCTCCGTTTCCGAGCAGAACGATATCACAGAGGAAAAAAAAAAGGACATATAGTATGCCAAGAGAAACGGGGAACAGTTGCCCGAAGGCGTTCCCACACTGGATCAACGCGCATGGGAACAGCAAGTCGTGAAAGAAGAGGAAGAACAGCATAAAGCATGAGCAAGTGGGTAAGTAGGGGTATGAAATCGGGAAGAAAGCAAAGTGGGCACTAAAGAGAGGCGTCCCGAAGGCCTAGCCAATGGCTGAGGTTATCTACATGGGCCCCCTGGGGTCGCCTGGCGCCTTTCTACTGTATATGTTGCAATATAAACAGCAAACCTCATTCCTCCAACTGTGTTATAGATGGCTCCACGGAATTTACCCAACTTCAACATAGACTTATAATTATACTGTGCAGTATAAATCATCTATAACATCTGGTGTTGTCCACAGACCACCGTAACTGTATTTGATGACTCGACCTGCACGGACACCTACGGATCCAGCGAGTTCGAGTAAGTAGAAGTTCAAACCTGCGGAGGCAATGGAGGTACTAGTCCTTGTGGGGACGGGTTCATTTAATGGACTTTCGTTCCTCGGATTAAGTAACAAAGGTTCGATCGATTCGTGGCATCCGAGTAATTGCGGAGTCTACCTAAAGCCTTAGGGCCTAGGGGGCCCTAAGGCCCCAAGGGTTGGGGGGAGGTGCTAAATCTTTATTTATTCCTGTATCATTGAAAAATAAAATGAACAAACATTAAAGCAAATTTCACGGGTCATTATCCATTGGGTAATGAATTTTGTAAGGGGTGCGGGGACGCATTAAAGATCTTTGGAGGTGCAAAGCTTAGAAACGGTTCGGAACCACTGAATTACTACAGTTCATTGAAACATTAGCCGTAACATCAGTTGGCTTAGCAAGTGTTGCCAGTTGGATCTCTTTTTATGCTTGCCATGAATTAGAACGTGAAAAGCGGTGCGCTTCAGGGGCCGTTACAAGGAAAACATCTGATGTTTTGTGCTACGTACGGGGAATAAAAGGCTGTGGTGTGAACGCGTCTCTACTCGGCGTTACTACCCAGTCGGAAATTTATGGCCATTTATTGGCTGCCTTCGAGTATATAGTGAGCGGTATCGGATAACATCGGATAAATGCATATAAATTTCTGATTGGGTAATGTGACGTCACAGGAACCATGACATTATTGCGAACCAATAGCAGCGTTTGCAGCGCTTGCTTGTCATATGCACTTCAGTGCATTGAGAATATGAGGAATTTTCACTCTACAAAAGAAACTGCGTCTTTCATTCTGCCGTTATGCTAAAAAAGTAAATTCTATATTCAGTATTTCCCATATTTTCTAGTTTTAGTCGTTATTAATAGTTTAAATTTATATTAACCTTGATATGGACAAAGTTTGCTGTGGAATTTTCATAGCTGTTCAGTGCTCCCTACATGCAAGCATGTTGGTGTCCCGTTGTATCAAATGAGATATATGAAAAGTAAAATAGATAAGTGGACAAGCGTGGTTGAGAAGGTGTTCTTATTGATGTACAAACATAAAATAAGATATGCAAAGCCGTCTGAAATTAGTATGATTTATTGCTGCTCAGACTGGTTATAAAGCAGACACTGTGCTCTCACATGACCAAAACAAAGTTATGGGTGACGCAACAGGAAATTAGCTGAGTCGATCTGCTGGTGCCGAAGTGCGATTGCTTGTGACGTCAGACGGGCTTTGTTTTGGCCACGCGTTCTCTTTTGTATTAATTTTTCATTGTTACGTCTCTCCCCTAACTGCAGCTCAGGTACGATGGTATGTGCTGGGGACCTGTCCGGCGGAAAGGACTTCTGCCAGGGGGATGAAGGAGGACCTCTCGCCTGTGGCACGTACCTGCAGGGGATCGCCAGCTGGGGCATCGGGTGCGGCAGAGGGAACCCCAGTGTCTACACTCAGGTCTTTTTCTACAAGGATTGGATCAATGGAGTCATTGGGTCAAGCGAAGATTCTATTTCGGCCAATAATTAAGACAATTCTAATATGAAATATACGTAGTGTAAGATTAATGATAAGAGGAAAATAAAGAAGAAATGCAGAACGACAAAAGAAGTGCGATTTATATATTGTATATATTCAAAAGTGCTGATGTTTCTATAACAATTCTTGCCGTCCACGGAGAGCAACAATTTCGAATTCGTAATGTAAATCTTTTTTTTTTGTGATTGAAGGTTCCTCACTATACAATGCAAGGTTGCAGCTACAGTAAGAATCGCTGTCACAAGGAGTCGGACATATTTAAGAAAGAGGAGTCGGAGTTGGAAAGTGGCCAGAAGAAGCAGTCGGAATCGGTGAAAGTGGGCCTACCTACCTTGTTAAGAAAAGGAGTCGGTAGGAGTCGGATTTTTTGAGTTCCAAGAAGTCGGAGTCGGGCTTTGTCTATTTGATTCCTCACCTCTGATACAGTGAGAGATACAGCGATTCCTGTGGGGCCCGCGACTCCTAAAATGGGAGGTCCTGTCCAGTTCCACATAAGAAAAACTTTATTTCTCAGCAGGAAAGTTGTAACTTTTTATGGAAGCACAAGACGGCTGCTGACGTCAGTAATTACTATAGTGTAATTCCCGCAGCCGTCCTCTACCTAAGATGGGTAAATGACCCCGTGTGGTAACTTACCCGTATTTTAGGGTAATAGATATTCTGTGTGAGTAGCGGTAGTCTGCTTTTATCAATCAATTCAATTTGCGACAATTATCTACCTATGTATATACAGTATGTCTGTATAAATATGACCGATATTACCGGGTATACGTTCAGTGGGGTAATTGATACTTACGATGCTGCATTTTGGTGCAGTCACTTCGAAAAGGTTGGGAAACACTTGCCTAGTGTAGGATAGAAGGAAAAATATTCTGTCACGAAATTGTACAGCACAAGAAGCTGTTAGTTTTGGAGAAATTTGAATATTTATATATATTACCGATGACAGCCGCAGCCGCGTGATATTAAATCGCCTTGTGAAGCAGAATTAAAATATTTAATCTTCGGCAGATATTCAACCCGAGAACTATGTAAGAAATTCCATTAACGATGCGAACGTATGAAAGTTAATAAGCACTGTGAGTGGTTCTTCATATATGTATGTATTAAGTTAATTTTAGTTCGGGTTTATGAAAATTTCTTAAATATGTTGACATTTTCTTAGGTTTATCGTTTCGAAAGATCTTTTTCACATTTCGTCAGCTATACCAATCTCATGTGTTAGCAGCAATTATATGACAAATGAAATGAATAAAGAGATAGGGACGAATGTACAACTTAGATTGAAAAAACATCGAGTGGGCTCTGTCGTGGATAAAGCAAAGTCCTGCGTGACGTAGTCAGTAGAGTAGAGGTTCTCGTGGCAAACGCGTGATTGGCTGCGACTGCAGTCTATGATGTCATGCATGACCTTACATTGGTCACGGACGAGAGAACTCATATCTTTCTACTGATGCTGTATGACAAGGACTGGTATTTTATTCATCCGTTTGTTAGCTATATCTAGTTGGTTTGTACAGTCATGACGCCACTTATTGGGTAAAATGTGCAGCCACAAGTATATTTCAAAGTGGTTGCTAAAAGCTATGTATTCTTCTTATTATATTAATTTACTTAACGATATCGTTCAAGTCACACTCAATAGGTGGAGGATTTCAGTTGTCACATTAATGGCTAGCACACACGCTAGTAAAAAACGAGTTTCGTTAACTAATCGTCAGAACTTTTTTTTTCCCTCGAAAACACAACATTAAGTTTACGAAAAAAGTGGAAAATGATAACCATCAACTTCAAGTGGCTTAGCAATTGATGTTTGTTAAATTTCGGACTTCGCTTCAAACTTGAAGCGAATTATAACTCAGAATTCTTGGAAAGTTTATGTTAAATAAATGGACACATCCACGCATTCGGACGAGGAGCTGACGAAACCAGTCTTTTTGACCTGCTTGTGTACAGATACTCTAGTTGTGATTTCCATCGCTATTCATCTAAATTGTTAGAGGTTATCCCTTTACTGGATAGTCTATCATATATGATGCGTAGCTACATTCTTTACCAGAATTTTCTGTTCAGGTAGGTAGTGTTTAGTCCGGGAAAAGCAAGATTAAACCAGGTAGTACAGGGTAAAGCCCAATGCAGACGAGACAGAAAAATTGTCGAAAGTGGTATTTCGCCTACAAATGCTCCACCAGACTCGGCAAAAAGTTGCCTGAAGAGCGAGTTCAGCAGGATGCGTCTAGGCGAATCTTTTTTCGTAGCTTTGAAGCAATTCAAAGCAACTTACAGTCCAGTTTTTGCTATTATCTATTGACTACTATGGTGTGTAACGCCTATGATTTTCTTAAAGCTTCACGTTAAATAGTGGCGATTATAACTGCAACGTCAAAAGTATATAATGCATTCGTCTCCAGGTTACAACGATAATAGCCGCATAAAACGTACATCTCAAAATTTTGTTTACAATCTAAGATATAGCACAAAACATTCAGTAGCTGAGTACTATGCACGTTGACTAACAAACCGGGGTGTAAACAAGCAATAAAACGTAGTAGACTAATGTTTACAATTTCTGTTCCATTCAACTTCTAAAAACTTTACGCTAGGACATTGCAGCTGCAAAAACGTTCCCCCCGCTAAGTGTGCGTTGAAATGTTATGCCAAACTTGACGATCCGACAATTTTGTCTGGTCGAAATCAGTGAAGATGTCGCTCGTTTGCGCACGGCTTTAGGTATGTCGCTAGTCGCAAGAAACCTATTTCCCCTATTGAATTTAGCAATTGCCGTACATTTGGTTGGTATAGTTGTAGGACTGTGATGTATACAACTATCTTTACCTTAAGTCGAGTTGAAATAAAGTCTACATCTACAGTTCTTTTCAATTATTAAGTTCCTCATCTGACAAGTAAGTTCGGAATGCCTGGCTCAGTTCTGTTTGTTTAGAATGTGCAGCGACAGTGAGACAGTTGAGGCTAAATCTTCTGCAGTTGTGATCATGTCTCAGAACTTTACAATTTTAATATCTGTTTTAGAGAGATTTTACCAGAAGAGGACTATTCTTTTGAGGTCTAGGGACAAACCACGGTTTTATGATCAGTATCGCTTAGCTTTCGAAGCAAAACAAGCAGCTTTTCGGGCTTGGTGGCGTTCATGTTATCGCACGTTGCCGCAGACTTACTTAGGGCATAGAGCTGAGGCTAAGAGCGTGTGTGAGAGGGTACAGTATCGTCAGATGCAGCGATCTATGGAGGCTCTGCTGAGTGTTGACTATCTACATCATTGGTGAAATGAGCTGAAGGGTTCAGTCTTCGGTGCTGAATCTTCGTCACCGGCCCCATAGTTGGCCTCGCTAGTTATATCATTGCTGATCCCTTGGCTGAGGTGGAGCTCCTATCGACTCACTTTGACGGGAAGTAGAGCAGAGAGGTGTTGTCATTGCCTCATGGATGTCACTCTAAGCCCCATTTACCCTCTTTGACATTCAGGTCTAATATTATCACAGAGCTGCTTGAGGACCTTAATACTTATGGAGATGTGAACCTGGTAGGCATGTTTTCTCTATATTAAATCAACTTACAGGCGTTCTCGCTCGAAGCTTGGAGTGAACTTCCGGCGCCTGATACAACTAGGAATTTTTCCCCGTGGTTGGCGTACTGGGAATATTACCCCTATTCCCAAAGATATAGCGTCGCCAAATGTTATCAATTACCAACCTGTCACGCTAACGCCCATTTTGTCGAAGATGTTCGAGAAATTGATGACTTGTAAGCTGGGTCGTTTTTCTGGGGTTACTGGATAGCTACCAGCTGGTCAGCTTGCGTACAGAACCGGTTTTGGTGGCTGTGACGCATTGTTGAGTCGCACAATCTACAGTCAGCGCAGGATAGTAGTTCACATGCTCGCTTTTTAGAGTTGGACTTTAGCGCCGCGTTTGACAGGGTCATCCAAAGTGGCCTACTGTATAATTTGGAGTCGTATGGTGTGGTTGATAGGTTCTGTCAGTCATTTGTGATTTTGTTTCTGAGCGAATGCAGAGTGCTTCTATTGACGGTGTTGTCTGGCATCCCTTAAGCCTTAGGGTAGCGTGCTTGGCCCGCTGTTGTTTGTTCTGTACACTAGTGGCATACTCTCTAGGTTAGAGAACACGCTGATCAATTATGCTGACGATTCCACTTTAATGGCAGTGATATCTACCTCCAGCGTGCGTGACGTTGTCGCTCAGTCTTTAATTAGGGACCTTCAGCGCATTAGTGCACGGTGCTCAGTCCTGGAGTCTGAAGCTGAATGCTATTAAGACTAAATCAATGCTTGCCAGTCGGTCTCGGACACTTTTATCGCAACATCTACCTCTGAAGATTGATGACACCTTGCTCCATGGGTATAGGTCCTTGGAGATTCTTGGTGATGCCTTTGATGATGAACATACGTTTGAACCGCATATTAGACGACCCGTGTCACGAGCTTTCAGTAAGATTGGGCTTCTGCGTAAGGTAAATCTGTGTTTGACAAAGATGAAATCCGTAGATGTTTTTACGCTTTTTGCTTCTTGTGTTGAAGTATTGCTCACCGGTCTGGGAAGGGATGCACGATACTACACTAAGAGTATTTAGCTCACAGATTTTCCTTAGCTTCAGAGAAGTACACTTTGTGCGCTCCGGGCAGCGCTATCGTCGTCCGCGACGATTTGTGTGCGTATTTGTGTGCCCAGATCGTGTGCGTGTGAGCGGCGTTCAAGTTGGTGAGCGGCGCTGCTCGCTTTATGTGAAAATGGCAAGCAGAGTACTCGGATTCATCACCATAAGCTTCGAATACAAGTCCAAGGACATCATCGTTCCCTTGTACAAGGCATTAGTGAGGCCACACTTAGAATTTGCTGTTCAATTCTAGTCGCCACATATCTGTAAAGATATCGATAACATGGAAAGAGTCCAACGCAGAGCAACGAAACTGATACCTCAGCTGAGAAACAAGTCGTATGAACGTCGCCTGAAAGAACTGGGTCTG
>LQNS02276769.1:10007541-10021207 GCA_001587735.2 Parhyale hawaiensis
AATTGATACCTCAGCTGCGAAATAAGTCGTATGAATGCCGCCTAAAAGAACTGGGTCTGATCTCTCTCGAGCAAAGACGTCTCAGGGGACAACTAATAGAAACATTCAAGTATTTGAACGGCTTCAGCGACGTAACTACAACGGGGCTCTTTGAAAGAGACCTCAATGATCGCTTGCGAAACAACGGTCAAAAACTTAAGCATAAAGCTCGAAGAACGACCTTAAGTCAGCAGTTCTTTCCCTATTTCATAGTCAGCATTTGGAATAGACTCCCTTCCGATGTTGTTAGTGCGGAGTCAGTCAACGTGTTTAAAAATCGTCTTGACGTATATTGGGAGAGACATCCTCCGCAACTAAGAACTCCTCCTCCGGTAGTTGCAAACACTTAACGGCCAAAGCTTCCGAGGCCACCTTAATCCGTCTCCTTTTCTCTCTCGCTCCAACTTCACAGTTTGATGTCTCTAAGCTCCGCATGTCAGCGGCTCTTGATCGTGCTTGCGTACATTCAAGATCGTCTCTTGGGCATCGACTCTTCACCCCATTTTTGTTTTCTCTCTTTTCTCCTGTCCTCTATATCCTACTAACATATTGGCAAGAGCTCATAGAGTGCCGGGGCGTATGTTCCGGTGTCTCTTTGGGAATGGGCCTATTGGTTCATCTACTGCCGCCTATCTAATCTTATCTTTTTTCTGGTTGTGTTGAAGTTGTTGGATCACCCAGAAAGTTTTTACGTTTCTTTCTTGATCATGTCACGATAAAAACTGCATGGACTTTTACTGGTTACGTGATATATATAATGAAAGCACAAATGAGCTGGAAATATCAACTACTCCGATGCGTTTCAACTGTCGCGATGCGTCACAATAATGCACTTCGCTTGTCACTGGAGAACAGGTACTGAATTTAATTATTCAGTCCATCAGGTTGTGTGCTCAGGATTTTAGCCCATCAAGAAGGACCTTGTAAAACATCCACAATAAGTACGCTGTTCCTTAAGGGTTAAAATGCACAACACCCTAAAGTTTTACGTTGCTTAAATACAGTATGCCAAGAGATAAGCATTTAGTTAATTTCATTTACAATTTAAGCAAAATTTGCGTCTTCAAGTAACTCTATTAACCAGGCTGTGTTACTTTGCTACATGTGTTTCTACCTGGAATAAAGCCTTTGTAGGAGAGCCTGGTATTAATAGTGTTAATACTCTGGTCGAACGTGTATGGTGAAATTAATAAATTTTCCACAAAAGAAGTTGCTTAAACAAAGAACGAGACATACAGGTTTGTGTTAGACGTAGGCACTGTCTGTCTTACATAGTTTTTTTTTATTTAGGTTCAATATTTTTACTTCCTCCTACTTGCTATATATATATATATGTACGGAGTCTAGAATCAAACGTACATCTGTCGAGTACCTTAAATGTCTGGTAGTCCAAATTTGAAACCTTAAGGATGAAACTGCGAAAAAATGAGTAGCTAGTGCCTATACATCAGTTCCTTGAAAGTAAAAGTTTTGAACCTAAAAAAATGAAACAAAAAGTCGGGAGTTTTTGCAAATTGCGCTTTTGCACTGTTGTATGAAGTCTTTCGGAGCCTGCCATATTTACCTCTGCCAAGGAGGTAATGTTTTTGTCGTGTTTGTCTGCCTGTCTGTCAGCAAGATTACTCAAAAACTAATGAACGGATCTTTACGAAATTTACAGGGATTGTTAGGCATGTTAACAGTAACAGATGATTAACTTTTGGCGAAAATCCATTCATCTGTTTGTCAGTCTGCCTTGTTTTTCTTAGGGTCATAACTCAGAAAGTTATTGACGGATTTTCATGAAATTTACACGAGTTGTTAGCTATAATACGAAGAGTAAATGACCGAATTTTTGTGATGATCCGTTTGTTCGTTTGCGTGTTTGTCGCTGTGTTTGATTGTTTATCCTATCTGTTGTTCTCTTCTTTCCCGACTTGCTGTTCCCATGCGCATGGATCCTGTGTGGGAACACGTTCGTGCATGGGTTCCCCTTTGCTATCGACATACTTACTATATGTCCCTTGCATCTCCCTCTATTAGATCGCCGTTGTTGTGGAAACGGAGGCTCAAACTATTCAATATAATAACTAGAGCACGCTGAGAGCGCATACCTCCGCCAAGTAAGGCAACGGTAACGAAAAATTCAAATTGGCTCTAAAACCATGATTTCTTTTGTATCAACTCCAAAATCTAATCATTTGTGCCTTCTAATAGTATTAACAGTTTCTGCAATTTTTTTCCAAGATCCTTTCATAACTGTTTGAGTTATGCTGCTTACAAACATTGTGACAAACACAACTCAAACATCGAAACAAATCAACCGATCTGCACCCAAATTTAACCATTTTTGCCTTTTAACATTATTAACAACTCCTGTGCATTTCATAAAGATTCATTCAAAACTTTTTGAGTTATTGTGTAACAAACATTATGACAAACACAACTCAAACATAGAAACGAATCAACGGATCTGCACTAAAGTTTAATCATTCATGTCTTTTAACATTGCTAACAATTCCTGTAAGTTTCATAAAGATTTACTCAAAACTTTTTGAGTTATTGCACTAACAAACATAAAATCAAACACAGCAACAAACATTCGAACGAACAAACAGATCATCACAAAAATATGGTCATATACTCTTTGTGATATACCTAACAACTAGTGTAAATTTCATAAAAATATGTCCATAACTTTTTGAGTTATGACATTGAGAAAAATGAGGCAGACAAACAAACAAACGGGTGGACGGATCTTCACCAAAAGTTAATCATCTGTTCCTCGTAACATACCTAACAATCTCTGTAAATTTTGTCAAAATCCGTCCATAACTTTTTGAGTTATCTTGGTGACCGAAAGACAGACTAACAAGACGAAAACATAACCTCCTTGGCGGAGGTAAAAATAGTAATAATCCCCTCAAATTCTGTAGCTGTTACCATTCATGAATTCCTCGTTTTGCCTGCCGCATTACTTGTCTTTCTTTTTAGTCGCAGTGGAGTAAAAAAGACTTTAGATATGACGGTGGTTCCTAACCCTTCATTGCACGACTCCACCCAATAAGCACAACAGAGAAATGGTCTCGCCCTAACCAATGTCGGTCAGTATCGTCCTACGATATTTTCTATAGATTCTCTTGATACTAACATTTAACTTACGTTCAAGTATTAAACATGTATGTAGCAGACATAAAGAAAGTAGAATATACATCGAGAAACAAACTAGCTACAAAGCTTGGTATATATGTTGTGCGCGATCAATGGATTTGCGCGATCGATCGATCGCGCTGCGTTTGGATCGATCGATCGTTCAAACGCCTAATGTAACCTAACCCAACCTAACCTTACCTAACCCAACCTAACCTAACCTAATCTAACCTAACCCCATCTCACCATTGACTAAAATTGACGGTGCCCGAAATTTCAAAATAAAAAAAAAAAAAAAAACAGGCGTTTTAGTGAGGAATACTGTAATCGTTCCTTTCCGGTATGTCATATGTGATACACCGAACCGAGCGCTCTTCAGACATTAGACTCTATAACTCGGAATTAAAACTTTTCTAACTTGCCTCTATTCTCAATCAGTGAGGATTCTCCGGTCCCGGTGTTCGTAGGGGATTTAGTACAGAACATCTTTTTTAGTAAAGAATTTTACCCTGGAATATTATATACAAGGCCCCAAATATATTTGTTGTGCGCGTTTGGTGGATTTGCGCGATCGATCGATCGCGCTGCGCGTTTGGTGGATCGTTCAAATTTTAAATGCAAAAAAAAACAGTCCTTGCCTCCCCTAACCTACCCGACATTAAACCCGAATATAGTCCAACTTACTCGAAATTACGGCCTAATACCTACAACATCCCCCAAACGCGCAGCGCGATCGATCGATCGCGCAAATGCACCAACCGCGCACGATATATTTGTATAAAACATGCGCGTCCTATGGATAACCAGCATGCGTTTGCTTGCGAATGTAGATACGCCCTACTTGTCTAATTGGTAGAGACACAACAGCGTAGGCGTGGGTGCTGCTAAAATGTCGACCTGTGATTTAAGTGAATAATTTTTGTGTTTCTAAGTATGAAGGGTTCGGTGGATAGCTCACGCAAATTCCTGGGTTCATTTCCTCGACATGCTTACGAACCTAAGCACTAGGGAGATAATAATTATACTATTTATGAAACTAATGCTACTAATGATATTTATTGACAATAAGGTGCTATTGAAAGAAAACGGTGCTGCTTATTTTTCAACAAAGGAAATCTTTGACTGCTTTGTTGTTGCTTCATTGTCGTGTTGTATTTTTTATACAAGTCTTTGTTTTTTTTTTATTGTTCCACGCAGGTTTCCGGCGTATGCCGACCTACATTATTCTGACGCTTTGTGAGATTGTAATGCGGAAACTCTTCCCCTCAGAGTCATAGAATAGGCCATAGGCTTGATAGGTTTGCCCTCCCATGAAGAGCAGCGCCTCAGGTGGACTCTGTAGGTTACCTTAGCTAGGCCTTCGGGATGTATTTCCTTTGTGCTCACCTCACCTCTCCCCTCGTCCATACTCCTGATATTTTTTCTCTGTTCTTCCTCTTCTTTCCAAATTTGTTCCCATGCGCGTTGACTCGCGCACGGGTTCCACGTTTCTCTTAGCATTGTTTATGTCCCTTCTTTCTTCCTCTCTTTGGATCACAGTGTACTCTGTAGGTACGGAGGCTTAAACTAGGAGAATACTGCTAGTGCTACTGTTTCAAAACTTCAAATTTCTTCAGTATATCAACAAATTTGAAGTATTAAAAAATCTGCTGCATTACAATGCTACTCTCTATCATTATGTTGGTTTATATTCAGTATTTTGTCTTGAAATTATAATTATTTTATGTATTTCATTCAGGTTAAACGCTGTCTACCATACGCGCCCGCACCAGGTTCCTACTGTGGTATTCCAGTTGAATTTCTTATTCTCACCTTGATCGTTTTCTCAGGACCTGCATGCCGCTTATTTCAGTTATATGTCATTTGCTGAAGTTAGCAAACCATTTATTTGCCACGTTTACTATGGTTTGTACCAGAGGGCGTCTGTTGTCAGCGTAAAACTTGCTGTTTTTGTCATATCAGTAAAGGAATGTTTATTTTTCAACTTTGGTGATAAAGATAGAAATTTGCCATAAAATATCCATTTATATTTATGAAGTAGAAATTTGTCATAAAATATCTAATTATATTTATGTCTTACTTTTAATGATGGCTGTGCAAACTGGTGAAAATTGCACTAAACGATTCTTTTATTGTGTTGCATATGCACATCAGCTAGTGACTCCGGCGGTCAAAATTGACCGTATAGAATTTGCATCAGCACTTCGTTATCGCGGGCGCCCGTAGCCAATCTACTGCGGCTCGAACCAATTTTGCTGAAACGTTACATAGAAAAAAGCAATGCATATAGCCGGTCCTCAGGCGTACGCGTAGCCAAAGACTCTACACCATTGGAATCGAGCCCCAGCAAAGAAAAGAAAAAATTTCGCATTTCAGCTTCTAAATCTTGAGTGTAGGACGTGCAGGTCTTCCAAGCTGAGTTCACAGAAGATTTAGTTTGCAAAATTCGATTCAATGCCTCCTCGGCTTACGGGCTGGGGCGCAATATATTTTCGCAAATTATTTTCTAAATAATTTAGCTTTTGCATAGACTACACAGTACTTGACTTTACACTCAAAATCCCTAGTGTGCCTGGCCGTAAATTAAAATAACTTCGATAACATCTTACCCAGTCAACATAGTGACCGCTAACGTAAATTGTTCATGGCGATGCAAGATATGTATTTACCAGCAAGGGAAAACGAATTCCTAGCTATATGTTAACGGTGGACGCCGATAATTGAATTTTTGCACGCTAACTTGACGAAAAATTGACTAAAATTGACTTAGCAATTTACCATTGACCAATGCTTACGTGTACTTGATTTTTTTCAATGAATGCAATTCTTGCGTCTACAAGAACGATTTATTCTTAGTTTGACTAGAAAAGAATTCATCGTATTTTTTTTAACTGGCTGTCAGGCGCACCTGGGAGGAGTGCATGGACAGTCAAGCATCGTGTCGTCTATGGCATTTACTATCGTGTTTAAAAGATGGATTCAGTTACTTAAAGCAGTTCTACCTCCCATTTTATGAAAATTCTTTTCGTGATTATTGGTCCGTGGCGCCGTATTATGGGTGTTTTGTTAGATACTAACATTAATGTGCCTGAACTTTAGCTGTGACACGAGTTTCATGAGCTGTTCCGCTGAATAGTTCGTCATTCAGTGCAATGAGGAACATTGTCATGGTATTCGATATTCTTTGAAAAACTTAACAGATTTTCCTTTTTGACGGTGCAGACCGCCAAACCTGAGACTTGAACCTTCTCAATACCACACTGTGTTACCCCGCTACTAAGGTTTTATTTCCGTAGGAATACAATAGGACAAAATACCCTTGGAGTAAAATAACACAGGCTGCTACTAGCTACACTGAAGATAAAATTAAATTACTCATGTGCCGTCCGTAGAAGTCGGTTGATTAGAGGAAACAATAGTAAGTGAGCAGTAACTACTGTATTGACATTGTCCCTCTTTTTTCCCACTCGCATAACAGAAGTGAGGGTATGCTGTAATTATTTATCTGCAGATCGTGAATAATATAACGTAGCCACCACATATTTCTTCACCATTGAGCTGGATGACTGTGATAATACATAATTTGTTTTTGCCATTGTAGCAGTAAACTCTTGGCAGAACTCGTCGTTTCTAACCAGTGTGATGGTCTCTTCTGAATTTTCGCTTAATGTTGCTTTTAGTTCTGGTGTCTCGATGCAGTTCTTGTGTTCTTGAATTATCCCCGTCAACAAATCTCTTCTGTTCTAGGAGGCTAAAAGAATTACCATTCGCATTTTATTTTAATGCTTTACTTATAATATTAAAATATTACTAACCACTAGAAATATCCTTGAGCCTAACAATTTTATTTCGCCAGTGTTTATTATGTAGACGAGGCCAGTTATATGGCCGTGATATAGTATGAATATATTCTCTAAGAGGAATTTACAATATTTTAAGGGTGCTAGTTAGCCTCGGTGTGTGCTATTTTAATGTGTGCTATATTAATTAAGGTGCTTCTTATTTTAATGTACGCTGTAGACAGTACCACCTGTCGGTTTGTCTACCGGTTTTGGTACTTTTTGTTGTTGGTGATGGTGGCGTCTATTACGCTGATGCTACCTGCTAGTTAACCTAAGTTGTTTTATGGTGATGTGTGTACATTGATTTTTTTTTTTCTGGACATTACGAATAATTTGAACCAGGTAAAAAAGAAATAAAACCTCGGGTAAAAATATTGTCACTATCTCCGTACGGACTGCGATTCATTTTCCAGTATTAACGATAGGAGTCAATATTATTATTTGATTCATCAGTGCCAGTTAGCTACATATATGTCACTAGCTTTTTTTTCTTTTACATCATGTCATTTTATTGGATATTTCAAAAACTTATGTTTTGTGGATGTCTCCTAACCTATGCAAATATCATGGGTCTGGCCAAGTTTTGTCCGGTAATATTGGGAGCAGACCTCAAGTGCGAATAAATAGCGAACGTCATTATATTTCTTGAACGCAATTACCCAACACTTGGCTCGAGAACGCAGGGGAACTCTAAAAAGATCGCTTGCGTTCTCAAGTGTTTTCATTTTTGAAATAAAAACTGGATGAATTTCTTGGTCAACTCGATACTTTTATTACTGAACTCTTACGTACGTACCTGCTAACTGACCAGATTAATTGAATTTGATCTACTTTGCAGCGTTTGTATTATTGTTGGGCAAAGGGCTGTCCCGAGTGCCTTCTATGCAGGGGATGTTACAGCTGGCCGCAGTTCCTGCAGAGCAGGTTAGTTGTGTAAAGTTGAGTAGGTTCTCTATTTTTCTCTTCCTGTTCCGTGAGGTGGACTGTGGATCGAGATAGCCGACCTAATACGCGGGACACCTCTAGTCTCTCTCGTGTGGAAGGCCACGAAAGGGGCCGTCCACTCGAGTGTGTTTTTCTATTCTTTGCGCCTTTTTCCTGTCAGTAGTAGCGCACTGAACCAACTTTTACTATATGGCAGAGGAGAGCCTATGTCGAGATAGGATATTCCTACTCGAGCCTCCTTTACGACTAGCGTCACTGTGAGGATCGCCCTTTGGCGGAAATAGTGGTTAAACCAATCATTTGATAATAATGTTATCGTTGTGCAAGCCCATACTAGATTGGCGGAATGAGGTCTGGACGCTTGACTCCCAATAACTGATATTCTGTGGGCGACGTTTGATTAACTTTGACGTAAGTAAACTGTCTCGGGCCCACGGGATGCCAGTGGCGCTGTTCTTAATCAAGATGAGTTGCAGAGCTGAACGCCGGGCTATTTGCGCCTATATTTATGTTTTGTTTTTCCGTCCGCTGCACTGGTGGCGGTTTTTGAACATTTGTTACCAGAGGCCCGTCGCCAGCTTCAGGCCACGAATTTCGACTTTTAGTTAAGAGATGGACTAAAAAACTTTGTAAGCTGCTTGCGGTCTTGGTGAAAAACTAATTTGTATCGTTGGGGTGTTAATTGAAAAGGTCGCAAAGCCGCCAATAAATAAGTCAGAAAATAAGTTAGAAAATAAGTCAGAAAAATTAGTCAGAAACCTCCCTAACAGAATGCAATGCATGAAAAGCTAAATGTCTTGTTGTCATAGTCTCTCTATAAGCTCTCTGAGACCCGGCCCTCTTAACAGGAAGATAGAAGACGTTCGAAACTAAGATGTAGCGTCACACACGCTTGGCAGCTCCAGGCTGGCACAAGTTACAGCCGTAGAGGTCGTCACTTGGCTATGTGAACCTGAAATGCTTTATTTCTGTTTTCCATCCGCCGTTGGTTTCATAAGAGATATTGTTTGGAATATTTTTTGTGATACTTTTAGGTGTGCAATATTATTTTCTATCGTTAGGGATGTAATAGGCTTATCTTGTATTTGCGACGTTTTCTCTCTCCACTGTATTGCCGACTTAGACTTTCGTGCTCTTCCTGATGGTCTTCTTTTCAGTAGCTTTTGTTCTTTTCTCACTTGCTCTCAAGCGCAGTGATCCGTGCCTGTGTCTTCCATTGTTACGGACATACTACCTTTCTCTTGCTTTACCTCTGTTATGATACCGTGTTGTGGCTGGGACGCTTTAATCGGAGTCGGCTTTACTGCGAAAGCTACTTTGCTTCATCTATATACTGTAAATTGTTACTGGTTCATCGAAAAATGCCAAGTGTGTGGTTGTTGCCAATAAATTTGGACCAAGAATTTTCCCTCATCTGCAAGTTGACAAGATTGTCAATATGGCCAGCAGAGTACTGGGATTCATAACCCGGAATTTTGAGTACAAATCCAGAGACATAGTCATTCGTTTGTACAAAGCACTATTTTACCCGCATTTAGAATTGGCGGTTCAATTTTGGTCGCCACATCAGTGTAGCAATATCGATAAAATGGAAAGAATCCAACGTAGAGCAACAAAATTGATTCCTCGGCTGCGAAACATGTCACGAGTGTCGCCTACAAGAAGTCGGACTCATCTCTCTCGAGCAAGACGACTCAGGGGGTCCAGCTACCTAATCTAATCATCATTGAATAAACTGAGCTCTTACAGAAATTACTGTTTTTTATTGATATTTGGTTAATAGTAATTGAAAAAATAATCAGTAATATCTGTAAGAGTTGAATTTTTACAATTAAGCAAAAAACACGTGAGGAGAAACTCCTGGTCAGTTTTTTCAAGTTTTTATTTTATTACGCTGGAAACCCGCGCTAGAGATTTCCGATGCACAAGAAACAGTTACGACCATAAAGATGAAGTAACGTAGGTTCCGCAGTAAAGTCGACTTCGATTTTTTAAAATTGATGTGATAATATTAGGCCTCAGGGGTATTTTCTGGCGGGCCTTACGGCGCTGTCACACCAAAAGCAGTTCAGCAAGAAGCTGGCCACCCAAGGGTCCCTATGCTGTCCTTGCCGTTGGAGATGTTGCAGCTTGCCGCAGTTCCTGCTGACGAGGTTAGCTTTGTGAAGTTAGGTAGGCTCTCAATACTTCCCCTTCTGTTTCGGGAGGTGACCGACCTATTTCTGCTGACTTTTACCTTCTTGTTTTTCGTTTCCTTCCCCTCTGCGGCATAACTGAGCGAAAGCGTTCAGCCGTACCCGAGGGTTGGAGATGCACAACTTGCGTTTTGTAACTTTTCTCCTGTCAGTAGCGCACTGACCACTCTGAGACCTACCGGCAGAAGAGCCGAGATAAAAATCATGGATAATATAAAACGAGACATACCTCGCGTCCTAGTGGCACACGAGCCTGTGTTAAATCTCAGGAATAGTTCGGCGCGATATAGACATTGAGTCCCCTCTGTTGCGCTAGTAAAATTTTGTACTACTACTTAGAGGCAGGCTGGCAGCTTTTGAGAAGCACGGAATGCATGCTTCTCAAAAACTGCCAGCCTGCCTGCCAGCTTCTTGCTGAACTGCTTTTGGTGTGGCAACGCTCTTATACCTAGGTATCAAAATATATATGGGCCTTACAAACCCAGGGGCTGTTCCAATTGCCTTTTCCGCAGATGATGTTGCATCTGGCCGTAGTTCCTGTTCATGAGGTTGGTTTGTCGAATTAGGCAGATCCTCTATACTTATTCCCTTTTGGGTTTTGTGAAGTGAGCCGCCGAATGGTGGCTAACGACTCATTCCAGGGAACTCCTACCTACTCCCGAGCGGAGTCCATGCACGGAAGGGACTTTCCGCACTGGTGTTACTATCTACTGTTATCTTCTCTTGGCCATGTAGAGCTTGGCAGAACGAATAGCTGTGCCGTATAGAGTTGAAGATACTGTGTGCCTCGTTTCCTACCAGTAGTAGCGCCCTGGCCAGTTGAGACCAATAGAACTCATCTGAGTTCACATTAAACAGGAGACCTTCCGGCAGAAAAGCGAAACAAAAATCAGGAAGGATTCGACACGATGAGACTTAGTATTGCTGCGCAAGTAATCCGACAACTATTGCTCGATAATAGTATTCGCTTTTTTGACCATTGACCATTTCTTCATGCTGCGCCAGGATAGATTTCTGGCGGGCTGGAATTCATGTTAGGCCGCTGGTTCTTGTTTAGCTCTAGTTTTTTAGAATCATGTTTTTGCTTGTTCAGTGTTTAGGTTTATATGAAACTCAACGGCCTTTGGTTTGCTGGATTTTCCTCTTTTTTTTTCTATTCTCCTGTGAGTAAAACTATTCGAAAGTGAACACTTCTAAAGAAAAACGAAAACGCACAAAAAATTATAGTCTCGAGGTTTTAATTTTATTATTATAGCTATTTCATTAGCTTATTTAATACACTACCAGCGTAATGCTATCGGTATTTCGAAAACGTTTGGGTATTCCAAGCTTGCGAGTTTACTCGCGATCAGCGGTTAAAAAAGGTTTACCACTATCTTTGGCACCTGGGTGACACTAACGCTTGAAAACGTGTTCTTTCATGTTGTTTTGTCTAATTTTTTCTGCACAATTAGTTTTTAATCACAAGCGCTTCCTTTTAAGTGGTGTTTTCTCTGTTAGAGGGCAATTGAGCGTTCTGCAAGGTTATCTATACTGTAGTTGATTTCAAATTACATGTTTTTTGCCTTGCGTGACGTTGCAACTGTTAAATTATGTTGATGTCCATTTCATCTAGGGTTATTACTGGAGATTTGATTTTTTACGCGTTTCATTTTTTATTTCATTTTATAAATTTTCCTAATGTACAAATTTACGATTTAAACAATATGTACAAAAGATCTTCCTGCATTAAGTTCTGCTTCACTAGCACAACTCATTTTTACTATCCGGTCCCATTTGTGTGGTTAACCCCTTTCATGCTCCTTGCCCCCGTTGGAGGACGGTACAAATAGTGTTGAACCTACGAAAATTGGTTCAGTTGGGGCATTTTTAGAAGTTTCAACTCTTCCACGAGCAGCGGTCCCGAGCTCGACTGAAACAATTCTGCTATTCCTATGCAAATTGATGTTTTGACTCTTCCCTGTAATGGTTAATTTGTAAGAAATATGAAAATTATTTTAACTTCTTGAACGATTTTTACCAATTGTACCTAACAGCCTTTTGAAAAGAAAATGATCATATAGGTAGGTCCCTGTCATCTTGCAGTCAGTTTGCCCAATAATTGCTACTGAGAATTTCGGTTCATTTTGCTCACATCGATTTTTATATTTTCAAAGTTCTGCGATATAGTCGACATGACTTACCGGAAGATCATTTTCTATGAGGAAGTACAACACTAATGCCTAGCGGCTCATGAAATTTGTCCCCTCAAGGGGCATAGGATAAACTATAGGACATAGGGTTAAGTTAGTATAGATTTGCCCATCTTAAGTTGTGGAGAGCAGCGCCCATAGGGGACCTTGTAGGTTACCTTAGCCGTTAGCTAGGCCTTCGGGACGCCTGTCTTTCGTGCCCACTTTGCTTCCTTCCAGTTTCATATTCCATCTGGTATTACTTTCATCTGTTCTTCCTCTTCTTTTCCGACTTGCTGTTCCTGAGCAATGATCCTGTGTGGGAACACCTTCGTGCATGTGTTCCACCCATCTATCATCGTACTCTACGGCTTGTCCCTGCCTTAGGAAGCTTAGAAGGTACTTATTAAGGGAGGCTTTAACTTTCTTATAGCACTACACGACATATGCACTATCCGGTTTGAATTACTGTTTGTAATTTGTCAGAAATGTGAAATTTAATCCTTGTTTCTTAGGCTACTGCAACAACCAAGGATCCCGAGTGCCTTCTCCGCAGGGGATGTTGCAACTTGCCGCAGTTCCTGCTGACGAGGTTAGTTTTGTAAAGTTAGGTAGGCTCTAATACTTCCCCTTCTGTTTTGGGAGGTCTGGCTGCTGATCGAGGTGGCTGACCTATTCCCGCTAAACTCCTACCTTCTTGTATTTCGTTTCCTTTCCCTGTGTGGCGTAGCCGAGCGAAAGCGTTCAGCCGTGCCCGGGGTTTGGAGATGCTCAACTTGCGCCTTTTTCTCGTCAGTAGCGCACTGACCACCCTGAGACCTACCGGCAGAGAAGCCGAGACAAAAATCATTGACAATTTAAAACGCTCCCTAGTCGGCGCACGAGCCTGTGGTTAAACACAGGAATAGTTCGGCGCGATATAGGCAGTGTGCCACTGAAGCGCTAGTAAAACTTCTACTACTACTACCACTACTGCAACAAGTTGCTTCAGACTGCAATTTGGAGAGTTATAGTAATATAGCAAAGTTGTATACTTCTTACTCTGTTTCATGTTTCATTTATCTAGGTAACTACATGTGGGTTATATGTAGTTGATGATTTCCTTCATTTTTGTAAGACATAACTAAAAAAAGAAACTGAACGTATCTTGTGCAACTGCCACTTTCAATTATTATTATTATTAAATCACACAAGGCTGGCGACGTAGGAACGGAGAAACTGTATGAGGTTAACAAACCCCCACGCAACCAGCCCAGCGGGTGGAGAAAACAAAAGAATGAAAAGAAGAAGATCCGAGATCACAGAATAGCTCTGTGTACAGATCGTTTAAAGCTGCCAATACCAG
>LQNS02276769.1:10023527-10033762 GCA_001587735.2 Parhyale hawaiensis
ACCTTCAACCAATTGCTCACAACCAGAGGCACTCGCGAAGTCGAAGGCGGCATGACCATGGCAATCAGTCCTCCCAGAGCCTAACCGGTTATTCCACATGGTGACAATTAAATTCACCCATAAAGGCAGAGTTAACTGTAATCGTCTACACGTCAATTGTAATGTTGTGCAACATTCAGTTGCAATCTTATCAGCAGTAATTTTGTACAAGGTAGTTGTGATCATGTACTGCAGTTAGCTGTAGTCTTGTGTAACATCCAGCCCTCAGGGGCATATTGTGGCGGGCCCCTTCCCTGCCACAATATGTTTGAGCATCACGCACCCAAGGGTCCCGAGCGCCTTCTCCGCAGGGGATGTAGCATCTGGCCGCAGTTCCTGCTGACGAGGTTAGTTTTGTTAAGTTAGGTAGGTTCTCTACTTTCCTCTTTCTGTCTCGTGAGGTGGGCTGTCGATTGAGATAGCCGACCTGGTACGCGGGACATCTCTAGTCTCTCTCGTGTGGAAGGACACAAAAGGGGCCGACCACTTGAGTGTCTCCTACTATACTTTGCGCCTTGTTTCCCTGCCCGTAGTAGCGCACGTGGCCACCACGCCTACCCAATATGCGGTATTTGCATACTGCACAAGTAGTTTCCCTGTTGAAACGCCTGAGTTGCAGCTACGGAGGTTAAACAAAATGTATAATAATAATGTGTAACATCCAACTGTATTTTTACCACAGGTGTAGCTAATCGGATACTGAGGTTAACTGTACAATACTGCAGCGTGAAAATTTAATTTGATACGGCTCTACAATAATAGTCATGTGCTACTGTAATAGTTTGTAATCTTACACCATTCGACTGTAATCTTGTTCATCGCAGAAACTGGAGGTTTATTGAAGAGTAGAATGGCATGAGACTCAGGTTAGGAAGGTTGACAATTTAGTGCTGTAGAAGATCATAGTAAAGTGTGCAAGATTACGATTGGATGTCGCACAAGGTAGTTAAATTGTATTTTTGCAGTTTACTATTTCATCAGCAAAATGTGTTGGCTCGAATATATTAGAGAGTTTGTGTGGAAATAAGACTCTTGGAAATATAAATAATTAGCAGATATTCAAACAGCGGGTTTCATTTAAACTTTATTTAAGAAAGAAGTGAAGTCATTCAGCAAAGTACCAGTTACCCCTAGAAGTTAATAAGGAAGTTTGAGTGCTCTGCACTGCTTTGATAACATTTCTGCTGTACTATATAGCAAGGAGAATACGAAATTTGTAACACGTGTAGCATATTTATAACATATTTTTGATTCTCAAGAAACAGAAGCGGGTGAGTTTCATTAATAAGCCATTCGGTGCGAATGAAGCTAAAGCGTTGGTCAGAACTTGCGGTGCTTGCGCCCGCAGTACGAGCATAAAATCTGCAAGAAGTAGACAGTGCAGCTCACGGTTACAGGCGTGATGCAGTGACACGGAAAGCCGCAAGCGCATCGTGGGAAAAAGAAAATTTAGTTTTTTAATGTTAAAAAAAAGAAGTAGGTAGCTATTACCAGAAATTTCTCTAGGCTTCGTTGTATTGACGACTGCAGAACTTCATCTACAATGCAGAGCGCACGAGCAGTCAAAGCACGCAAGATAGAACATGGGCTTCCAAGAGCAGAGGAAGGAAAGCGCGGCAAAAGGCTTCCGTAGAGTTACGTGAACAAGGGTGAGGGGGGGGGGCATGGGGGAGAGAACATTTACATTGAGCAGCAGGAGTAGAAAATTGTAAGAGGGGCACTGGTCGAAATATTACAAAGGAATGAAGGTTTTTGGGGCACAAGACAAAGTAGTGCGTCAGACATCTAACAATTAATAAAAGAGGTTAAAATGGTCGTGCAAAAACATCAAAACAAAATGCCTAACACTTACTACTTATCCACCCATCACAATATGGCAACATGTCGACGCCGGTCACGCTGAAAGAGCAACAATCGGCAGAGGTCACGACAGGTATACAGCAATTCCAAAAAACGTAAGAACTCTACGACATAGATAAACATCAAAAGATTTAACCTAGGTATTAATAAAGATGATATAGATAATATATAACCATAGATCAAAAACGCTACTATCAACATGGTTGATACCAATACCTATATCTGAAGATGATTCGATAAAAACACTCCATTTTATAGTAGAAATAAAGTCAATCCTTACATTCTAGACTAATTAGGAGGCTGATAAAGCGGAGGCAACTTATGTCACATGAAGAAACAACTTATGTCACAAGAAGAAACAACTTATGTCACAAGAAGAAACAACTTATGTCACAAGAAGAAACAACTTATGTCACAAGAAGAAACAACTTATGTCACAAGAAGAAACAACTTATGTCACAAGAAGAAACTACTTATGTCACATGAAGAAACAACTTATGTCACAAGAAGAAACAACTTATGTCACAAGAAGATACACCTCTCCGCTCTAGGATATCTACTCTCCCCGCCCTTCTCACAACCATTATAAGATTTAACTCGAAGACTTATTGTAAGCTAACGCTCAAAGTTACGTAGCTACGAAGGAAACATATGATAGAGAAAGCCAGGTTTTGCCGTCACTCATTTAGTCGGCTGCTTGGGCATGACGATTGGGACAAAAAAAAGTCGTGTAAAAATAAGCCTACGCTACGGACAATGCTTCGTTAACATATCGCCGAAGTTCATTAAACAAGTGAGATACATGGAGATCGGTGTCGTTTTCTCTCAGGGGATGGCATAAAATCATACTTAGAAAACAATCCCCTACAGTACCTATTTCGATCCAACATCCAACGTAGATGTACATCGAAATTACAACACGATAAGTGCTGCAACCCGTTCTCGCAGAAACAGAGTATATGATGTCAAGACGCCGAAACTGGCTAAATTGTGTTCAAGAAAATAGGGAAAACGTAAGAATATGCGGTGAAAAAAAATCGTCCACGAAAGTTTAGGAAACCCGGTAAATATCCAAGAAAATTGGAGGCATGCTACACAGGGAATAAGATTGGGTAATAAGAGATAATTCTAGTCATCAACCACACAAAAATTAAAGTATATTTATTTTACATAAGAGAACTCTAATAGTTGCTCCACGAGTCGGGGTGCTGCAGTAATATATATTTTTAAAAAGAAAAGGTAGTATTGAATGTAAATTACTATAAACACGTTTTCCCCTCCGCATAAGACACATCCATTTAAAAGCAACGAAATTACTACAATTGTCCTACTATTTTATTACATTAACAAACACGGAACATATTCAAGGTTATTTTAATTTCGCGTTATACAATATTTGAAAATCACACGACACTTGCCGACGCTACCAAAAGAGACAATCAAACATAGGCAAGTGCAGCGCTGCGGTCGAAGAAAAGCTGTTGCATAGAGCAAAATGAGGAGCGGCAATTCGCGAGCTCTCAAATTAAAAAAGTCTCGAAGGAATTCACGACACTTTCATTATTAATATTATTATTATATTACGACAATTTCAGATAGACCCATCGGCAAAAGTAGCAAATGCCTACAAATTGTGAGCGCTGTAACTGCAACACCGGCGCTGGAGGAAAATTTTTTATCGGCAGTAACGGGATGATTCATTTTGTGCACGGGCGCAAGACCAATAATCATCTGCTAGTCAACAAAGAATTCAAAGGCATTGCTGGTAATGAGAGAAAACCCTTAATACGTTACTAACTAAAACACTTCAACCGGACAATATTGAAGGATATCAAGGGAATATAACAATGGACGATACTAAGTGAAGAACAAGGCAGCCTATAGGAAGAGGTCTTAACAAGCCTGATTGTCTGCTGGAAAGATCACTGGCAAAGAAGAAAATGACTACTATAGGTAGTTACTAAAGGCTGCAATAACTATTCGATGTAGGGCAATATGGTAGAATTAATTAACATTATTCATTATGAAGGGCTTTAGCTGAATCTGTTTCTTAGCCTTCCAATTAGTTACTTTCTAGCTATAACCACGGTTCAACGCAAGAGTAATTATGGATATCACTAAAATAAAAAATTCCGCTGAACTGCAGACCAAGCAAATGCAATACAAATTAGCTTAGCAAGATGAACATACAAGTTGTCAAAAAGCTATGAAGCAATAAGTAAAACAAAGAATATTTGTTATCGCAGGTAACTAAATAATCCACTTCAATGTACAATTGTTTTTTATCAATGACAAATATAACTTGAAATTTAAAAAGAAAATTTATGGACGAAGGTATCAGTGTTTGACATACAAAACAAAAGCTAAAAACGTATGGCAACGAGGGTATGATATATATATAAATAATCACAAAAAGTTTTCGACATAGACTCTACTTGTTAAAAGCAATTATATCGTTTAGGGTCAAAACTTTTTTAGGCACTCGAAACACCAGCTCTTCATTTCCCCAGTAAATGTATCGAGCAGTACCTGCATGCTAAAATTTTGAACATAACTGAAAACATTGCATAAAACAAGTCGAGCTTATATTGAGGACCTCCTGTTATTCCAACTGAAGGTCGAGAGTAAAAACATGGAGTAAAACGGTTATATGAGTATATAATAAGAACGAGTCTCGTAGCGTACAGAATTAACAGTGTGAATAGCGCAGCAATGGCATAAATGATGTTGTTCTACCAACTGCAATGGCAAATTGTGAAGGAAAAAGTTACTATGAATGCAAGGAGAGCAGAAATTGGCAGCACAAGTAAGAGAAAAAAGATAACAAAAATTCGGAATCGCTTCCGGGAAAGAATTGGCGCATTATTATTTTGTGATGGAAACACCTGAACAAAGACGTGTGCTGGAAAGAATATCGGAACAGAGACTTGCGATAGAAATCAATGATTCTTAAGTGCGCTGGACAGTCGTAATGAGCTACACAAAGAACAGTGTTATCCTAAAACCAGTCGTACTGATAGAGCACCCAAACCAGGAATTGCTCGTCGGTGGCCGGGAAGACGCGATGGTTTAGGGACAACACTTTTTGAAATGAACACCAAAGTCTTGTTTAATGAAGGTGATAAGTATAGCTAGTACACTAATGACGAATGTACTCAACTAAGAGTAAACGGCACAGATGGACGTGAACCATAAATAACCACAATTAATGTGAAAAATAATTTGTTCGGTAAGAAACATTAATAAGTTCTGCATGAGTGTAGAGGGTGGATAACAAATATTTTAAAAAAACAGAGGGACTTATCATGTGAATATTTTCGTACATGGAACAATAATAAAACAAGCGCCAAATTTCAAGGACAGTGATAAACTATCGATACTTGAGATCACGTGGATCCGTCAAATTATCATTATACTCCTAGATAGGGCTTAACCAGGATAGAAATCAAAGATGATTATAAAATATCTATACTTGTAGCAATGGGGATAAATCAAAAGCGTTTATTTACATTGCCCCCGGCGAGGGTTTTACATTTGGAGTCTCACGTGACTTCATTAACGGAGCCAACTATGTAAATTATACGGTATGACTTGTTTCGTTATATTTACTTTAGCATCATCACCACGAGCGAAACGCCTACCCTCAGTGTACTAAGGAAAGTGTCCTAAAATCAGCACGCATAGCCGTGCACTGACGGAAGGTACCTGCCTTGGTGTGTGCGTACAGCACGAAGTTTGCAGATTTCATGCTACACGAGCACAGCAAGGGAAGTATTTCCCGTCGATGCACGGGAAGGCGTGCTGGTTTTGGATAACACCTGCAATGTACACAGAACTTATTTCACAGAAAGCCAGTATGCTTGTTTGATACACGAGGATATGAAGGGGGCAGCGCAGCGGGCGTACCCTGCTTGTGACGCAGTATAATCGTACAAGAGAAGGGTAGGTGATTTTTTTTTTATATTCCCGCTTTGCATAAAAGAGCGGAACTTTTTGCTTTTAGCGTATTTCGGCAACAACGAGCAGAAATTGTTTTTGTCGATTCTAACCTACATAAACGCGCGATATTTTTTGCATATCCTGCCATATTCTGGTTAAACATAAATGAGCAATAAATTTTTTTTTTGCAGATTCTGACATGCATGAACGAGTGATAACTTCTCTTTATATATTCCGACTTAAACGAGGGACAATTTTTGCATATGATGACATACGAACAATTCGATTTACGAGCAGGGTTTGTCGGAACAGATCGCGCTCGACCATCTCTATTAATATTGCTGAGAGGTATGGTCAACTCCCGAGATTAAAAATATCTACGGTTAATATTTATATAATAGGTATATATAAAGGTTTTAAAGAAGACATAGTTAGCGAATAGAATAATAATATGTATTCATATACTTAACTAGCCTTGATAAATGCTCTTACTGAAAGCGTCTCAGGATAACAATGATTATTAATATTATTATTACTGTAGCCTCGTGCAATGGCGAAAATAGTTACATGTAAGCTACGGAACAAGTTGCATATAAGATAGCTTGTGTATCTTGAGGAAATTTATTCTCCATGCATCCAGAGTAAAGAGTACAAATTTCGAACAAACATCGCCCGTTTAATCCACCTACTCCAGCTAACGCGCATTTTTACGAAAAAAGGTGTGTAGATTTTTTTTACTATATACAATACCTAAACAAAATTTTTGGTCGACCCGGGAGCTGGTTAACGATTAGATTCGGAGGCGGCCAATAAACGCTAGCTCAAAAGCAATAACATAATCATTATATAATCCGCCACGAGAGTTAACAAAATAGAAGGCGAGGGTAGAATCGAAATAAACTGAACCTGTTGCAAGAAAGTTCTGGGGAATTTTTATGTTTATGTAGGTATTGGTCGAAGTAGCTTTTGTGGTGCTGCAAAAAATTAAAAGAAAGGAACAGAACATCATGTCAAGATAATTTGAGAATCCATGTACAGCGGAATACCGAACAGTTTATGGCTTCGATTCCACTACAGAGGCGATCGAACTGGAAGAAATAAGGGACACACAGTAAGTAGAAACATGGTGTCCATCCATGCACGAGGGTGTTCCTACCCAGGATCAACGCGCATTGGAACAAGTCACGAAAAAATGGAAGAACAGAACATAAAGTAGAAAGTTGAAAAGAAGTAGTAAGTTAGGAGTGCGGAAATGGAAGGCAACAAAGTGGGCACGAAGCAAAGTCGTCCCGAGGCCCTAGCTTAGATGCACAGAGAATCACCGAGCAAAAGGAGTACGGAGCAAAGGTAAACCCGGAGAGCAAGGGCCTCAGCGGGTGGATAAAGACAGGGAAAGAGTTCCAAACCCCGCCTATAACGCGCAGGTGAACCCCGCCTACAACGCGCAGGTGAACCCCGCCTACAACGCGCAGGTGAGAGCTTTTCACGTGCATATTGTACCGGGTGCTAGGAAATGCTGAAAATGAATTCCATTTTCTGTTGACGAACTATTTTTTAGAAAACGGGGTAAGTTCCTTCCAGTTCATGAAAAATCTGATGCTGCTTACAGCTCTAGTGCAAGAGTTTCGTAACAATAGCAAAAGAAAACACCAGGAATAAAGTTGCTGATGATATTACCTAAAACCATAGTATTATGATGGAAATTTTAAAAAGAAAGTTATTCAAGAGGATGTTCTTCTCATAAGCGAACACAAGGGGCTGGCAGCAAAAGACTAACCTTACGGTAGGTAACATTTTAAATATTATACACGTCGTTTAACAGTGCTACAAACGACCAACTATTATAGGAGAAGGTACAACAATTTATCATATTGGAACAAACAGGAGGGAGCTATAGACTCCTACCATTTAGCTACAGCTTCGTACAGAAGTATTTAAGACAGATTCGCTGACACAGCGAACTCAAACCTAGCGAGTAAGTCGCTAGTCTGTCACCTTATAGAGCAGGACGACCGTATCGGAGCCTCTGCAGTCTGTTCTTTCCGCAATATAATGGCGAACATTTCAATTGGTAGGTTTATTTTATCTCGCATCTTGTTACTGTGTTCAGAAAGGGTACACGACGAATGCATACATTTTCGTGTTCAATAAAATAACAATGTGCTTTTGCTAACATTTCCCTTTTGTCAGTGTACATAACGCTCAAAAATTACCCATTTATTTTATTTATCAAGAATGAACACAGGATGGTGACATACGTCGCTTTGGAGAAATACGATGTCAAAAAGAAGTATGTTTACATTAGCTATCATATGAATAACGACATAGAACGAATCTTTTCATTTAATCTTTATATGCAACAGGCTGTAAATAGTACCTATTCTTGCACCAAAAATCCATGATATATCCATCCAACAACTCCAATTTTCGCGCTCATTCATTGGGGTAACCGTATATATATATATATATATATATACCGTATGTATCAAAGCTTATCTACATCGACTTGCACCCTGTACACAAACACGAGATCCGTATTTAGCACAGGGAAAAAATATCAACAGTTCTCCATTTGAAACGAGTACGCGGACGTAGGTAACTTCTTTTCGCAGCGATAACAAGAACAACAACAACACTAGAAAGAAGCGAATAGCAACGGAACACGCCGCGTCAGACGGAGTCTCTAGCACTACACAGTAAGCAAGCAGTGCGCTCTTGACATCAATACCAAAAGAAGAAAGGGCTGTACACTTACTGCTCCTTATTTATCATTATTTGTTGGACCGTCAGAATTACCGTATCACTCGTGCTGTTGTCTACAGCATAAGCGCAAAATTCGCCCCGGACCAAACTTATAACCATTGGGGCAAATGGCGATAAGGTCATTTTTGGGGGCAAAAAATTATTTCACCCTCACACATTAATTTTTTAACCTAGAAAGGTAATGAAAACACTGAAATGATTGCAAATAAATCCTTTCAGAGTTTATGCATTCATCATTTTTCGTCCATAGTGGTTCTAATTCTCCTGAAGCGTAAATCATTTTTTGCCCCCAAAATGACTTTATCGCCATTAGCCCCAAACGGTTATAAGTTTTTTTTATTTTACATAATCGCTATATTATTGTGGGGGGAGGGGGGGGGCGGCTGGTGTCGCAAGCGCGCGAGCCAGAAACTTCTCCAGTACGTTCTGTGACCCTCGGGCAAGGAGTGAATACAATTACCAGTACTACTACCTGCTACACAAAGGGATTTGAAGCCGTGGCCGAAAGAAAACCAGTATATATTATGTCATGAAAACAGTAGTATCCGAGAATAAAAAGGGCTTTGTTTGCTTATTTGTATTAGGTAAAAAGGGCTTTCCAGGTCCCACGAAAATGGAGGATAGTTTGTCGAAAAATAAGTGCGACATCAGTGGTCAATCGATCTACTTCATGTTTCACACGTTTGTGCCATATTCGAATGACTCTTATATTATGTAATACAAGTGGTACCATGACATCTATGGGCGTCAAGTATTTTCCGTCAATTCAGTTTCAACATTTATAATTGATTAGAAGTTTCACCATCATAGATGCACAATCAGGCATTACACACGTGAAGGCTTTACATTTACAAGAAATAGTTTCACGAAAGTAGGCAAGGTAGAGGCGATTTAGTTTCCGTTCTTTGAATTTAATTCCAGTGTTTAATATTGAAGCCTTGGCCACCATTAATATTTTATATATATATATATATATATTTAACCACCACTCATGTTCAATAGACATTTCAATAGTGTAGGTCTATTATCTACAAGAGGCTCTCGTAAAGAAGAAAGCAGGAGTTAAGCTAAGTCTTCGCAACCAACCACGGCGTTACAATGGTATGTACCAGTTCAATTATTCTACCATTTGTACCTACAAAGTAAGAGTTTTTAGAATGAGACATCGAGTTCTGAAACACCCGGACATTCATTTCCTCTTCATACATCGTTTCCAAACCTGGCAATGTGATCCATAGCTGCGATACGATAATTCTGACGGTTGATGATTTCAGTTTAATGAAGGCCAGCTTCTTTTCGTATTAATAGATACATCAACATCGATGGTGTAAACAGTATTAAAACTGTCACGTGAGGTGTACCGCACATAAGTGCACGTCACAAAAGCTGAATATGCGGCACTAATACAGTAAGGTGAACGTCATAAGCCAGATCTGTGCTGGCTGACGGCTCAGTATACTAACCATGAATGCACAAAAGCATCGTGATGACGTCACTGCCCCAACGACATCGTGATGACGTCACTGCACCAACGACATCGTGATGACGTCACTGCACCAACGACATCGTGATGACGTCACTGCACCAACGACATCGTGATGACGTCACTGCACCAACGACATCGTGATGACGTC
>LQNS02276769.1:10034238-10061234 GCA_001587735.2 Parhyale hawaiensis
ACGTCACTGCACCAACGACATCGTGATGACGTCACTGCACCAACGACATCGTGTTTACGTCACTGCACCAACGACATCGTGATGACGTCACTGCGCCAACAGTATGGTAATGGCGTCACTTGGCCGACAGCGACACACTCCTGAGTTAAGAGTTTGGTTCCCCCGAGGGCACTAGCGATACGGTGTAGGTTCGGAATAGCAGTGCTCTGAAGCGCTGAGCAAATGGCGAAAGCTGTGTGGCGCTTAACTGCGGTGCTGTCATTTACAAAGTTACAGTGACATATGGACACCGTACCTGTGCCTATGATTGGCCATAACTCATGAGCTGTCATACGGCAGAAATCGCTGATAAATTTGCAAAGATCGGCTACAATATCCGACAATTATTATTATTATTGTTATAAATATTATTATTAAACTCCAGATTTACGATATCAGACAAAAATGTCAAAGCTCGCTGCTAAATTCTTAAAAAATCGCCTTCAATTCCAACAAATGGCCAAATCTCGCTTCTAAATTCTTAAAAGCCCCTACAATAATAAGTGACAAATAAAAAATAAAATACCACATATTCAGACAAGTTTCCTAACATTATCAGGAAAGTAACAAATACTTTAGCTATAGTTAAGCCAGTATCAAAGTGCCAAGAGGAAAGTAACAGAACACTTCATCTTTAGAACAGTTTCCAAGCACCAAGAAGTTCGCTTATAGACCAGGCTCCACACATCAAGAAAAAAGTAATAGACACTTCATATTGAGACCAGTTTCCAAGATTAAGAGGAAAGTAATAAACACTTCATATTGAGACCAGATTTCAAACATCAATAGGAAAGTAACAGACTTCTTACGAAAGCCAGTTTCCAAACATCAAGAGGAAAGTAAGAGACGCTTATGTAAGATCAGTGTCAAAACCACATCAAAAAAGTGTTTACAAAAAAATGTCATTCGTAATTCCATATAACATTTACAAAGCTTAGTTTTGTGCACTCTTTAAGAAGATGCAGCGTGTTTCTATGATCAGCGTTTCTTGTTGCCACATCAATACGAATCTAATAAAAAATAGCGTAAAAATTGGATACAAATGAAGGGCAAAAAAACCTCGTACATACATTACTCGCAATTTGCAAGAGTGCAAGTACGGAGTGGACTATTTACTGACACTTTCACGTGCTTGCCACATCTAGAGCTTCAGCCGTGCACACAAGTGTGTTGGTTCCTTTCTGTTTACACGCCAGCTTGGATAGAGCACACAATTCGGTAGTGGACCACTATGGCTGTCACGGTTTTTAAATAAGCCCGATCATTAAGGCTTTCAGCCCTTCAAGTAAAGCTACAATAAGGGCGCAATCGACTATTCACAGAGGATGGGGAGAATCATATGGTATGTGGAGACGTGTTCCCACACTGTATCCAAGCATATAGAGCTGCAGGAGAACCAGCACGCTAACAGAGCTGACACTTATGATATTGAGGGTCACAAACGCTCAAAAGAAAACAGCACTGACGGACGATGAAATAAACGCCAAATATCGAATCTTTTTTCATGCTTTGCACATTATGATTATTATAATACTGTATATATAAACTCCGACATGCAAGCTTCGGATTTCTGATTAGTATAACTGGAACGCTGATAGAGGCTTACTATTTGTTCACTCACTCACTCTTGTTATTAGCATATTCTTCGTTTAACCTCCGTAGCAGTAACTCAGGCGTTTCAACAGAGAAACTACTTGTGCAATAGCTACTCAAATACAAGGCGCAAAGCATAGTAGGAGACACTCAAGTAGTCGGCCTCTTTTACGGCCTTCCACACGAGAGAGATGAGAGAAGTCCCGCGGACTAGCTACGCTACCTCGATCGGCAGCCCACCTCGCGGAACAGAAAAGGAAATAGAGAACCTACCTAATTTTTAAAAACTAACTAACCTCGTCAGCAGGAATTGCGGCCAGATACAATATCTTCTGCGGAAAAGGTACTCGGGTTTGCCCTTGGGGTCGTAAGGCCCATATATATTATGACAGGGATAGGGCCACTCACTCTTAATCTTCACAGTTACTATCATTACGCAAGTATCTCGCTTTGACTCCCAGTCAGATAGTTGGTACGTATTCATTGCTTTCATTATAATGGTGAAGTTCAAGATGTTATGTTGTTATTATTAAAACAAAATGAAATTTGAAAGAAAGTAAGCAATGAGACACGTGCTGCTGTCCAAAAGAGTTGAGACAACACTCGGGGGCTGCGCTGTACCACATAAGTCGGTGAAGCAGTAAACAATTTCCAAAGCGTTTAAGGCTTGGTGTGAGGCTAAATTGTAGCTTTGCATACCTGGCGTGCTGCTGCAACAGAAAGTAGCTGCTGGTAGCAGTGGCTGCACCTTCAGGCGCCTATGCATTTCTATGAGCGTATGCACTGTTAGGCGCCTATGCACTTCTATGAGCGTATGCACTGTTAGGCGCCTATGCACTTCTACGTATGAGCGTATGCACTGTTAGGCTCACATATAGCGTATGCATTGTTGTGGGCATGTGCACTTCCCGATGCCTAAGCATTTTTGAGTGTATACACTTTCAGGCGAGTATGCACCTCTATGAGATCATGCTTTCTGGGCGCCTATGCACTTCTACGAGCGTTATGCACTTCTAGGCGCCAGTACATTCTAAACGCCTATGCACTCTAGGCGTGTATGAACTCTAGGAGCATATGCATTCAAAACGCTTGCGCACTCTAGGAGCTTATATTCATTTCTAAGCGCAGAGGCCTCTGCACTTCTATGGGCTAATGCAGTTCTGAATTAACGTAATACGGTAGTTTCCTATGAACAAAAGTATTGCCGCAATTGATCAAAGTTAACCTAGCGGAAATTAATACATTCATTTACTTCCTAAATTTTTTGGTGATATAACGCACGCCCGTAAGAAAGGTCTACACAACAATGCACGCACGAGAGAGATTTTCAAGCGGGGTACCTTTCCGAGACTGTATGTACGCACAGCAAATCGACCCTATCTTTTCCTATTCGAAACCAGTATGGTAGTAGTGCACTATTATTATCGAATACTGGAATGAAAATTAACAAATCTAAATAAAAAATAATTTTCGCATATATGAGAATCAATTTTGTGCACCCATCAGTTTTTAGTGAACGAAGACAATATTTTCGGTTCGGTGAAACTATTCTGAGAAAGGAATTTCTCTATTGGCTATCAGAGAAGAAAAAAAACGCGTGATAGCATCCAGAACAGGAGATCCACAACTACATATCAATCATATTATTATCTTGCGGGGTATTTCAATCATCCATGGCACATAAATGAGGGAATCAATATCTACAAGATAATAAATTGTTCTTCTCATACTGTTACTTTTTTCAAAATTAAAATATCGTATTTTATATAAAAAAAAGCTTGAAATACTCTGTAAAGTATGAGTAATTCGAAATACATCCGATGGTTAAAGTCTTTGGAGTCACTATGTGGAATTTCAAAAGAGTAAGTGACATGTAGCATGTTCAAGTAAAATGAGCAGTTGCAGCGCGTGGGAACAGTAAGTAGAAGAGGAATAGAATAAAGACTATCAGTAGGAGCATGAAGAAAGAAACAGAGTAGGCAAGGAGAGATCATTTTCCCGACGGTGCTAGCTAACAATTTTTTCCTTCCGCGGAATGGAAACTCTTAGTACGACCAACACGCACTTGAATTATGCGCTAGCCTCAGCCTTCCTGAGCACAACGCGGAACTTCACAAGAGGGTAAAGGAAGGGACATGTAGTACGTCGAGAGAAACGTGAAACCCATGCATGAGGCTGCTGGCACTCCCGGTTAACAGGCACAGGCGCAGCAAATCGGGAAAGAAGAGAAAGAACAGAAAAGAGACAGCAGAAGTAGGATGAAAAAAGAAGGGAGCACAGAGGGCACGAAAACAAAAACTAGTGCCGTTCTGTCAGATGAATACTTTTATTTTAGATGTCCCATATCTCGCCAACAAGCAGCTTTCGTTAGTTACTAAAACCAGTGACTGAAATCTACCCCACAGATTTCCCGTTCTATCAAGACAAGAACGAACAAACTTTCTTATATCGCTTCTACTCTTTGCACGAAAAACAAAGTACTAGCATTTTTACATTTTTCAACCTTTTCGTATGAAGAAACTCGTCTAACTCTCTTATATTTAACCTACCCTTCACACGAAGTTAAAACTTCAACTTTCATACATCTCTTCTAACCTTTGCGGGAAAACAAGTTTCTCGTTGGTAGGAGCATTTCCTAAAACAGATACCTACTTATCTAATATAAAGGTCACATTCTCTCTCTCTAAACGAGGGGCATTTTGTTTATTATAGCAATCACTTCCAACGATAGCACAGCAGAGGTCTTCCAGGAATCTACGCACCACAAGTAACCCAGTGTCAAAACAGTGGTGCACAGTGCCAGCAGTGGTGAGCAGTGTCAGCACAGTAGTGTACTGTATTAGAACACGACACTGGTCAATGCCACCACACAGCAGTACACAGTGTCAGCACAGCAGTGCACTGCGCCCAACACTGCAGCACCGGACGCCCGGCGGTGGCGTAGACACAGGAGGCACTCCCCTCTCCGTCACCAGCAGGCGTGCTCAGCATCACTGACTCTGAGGGTCACACTGCAGCAGTCGCACAATGCTGGGGTCGCTCTTGGCACCCTCAATGAACTCCTCCAGGCTCAGTTTGCCGTCGCGGTTCTTGTCCATCTGCCGGAAGATTTTGTCAGTGCGCTTCTCGGGTGTGCTCTCGTCCTCGGGCATCTTCATCACAGAGCCCACCATCTTGTAAATGGCCTGAAATGTAGGAAATTAATGGATTAAATAAATTAGATTTTTACGTCCCAGGGCAGCATCACAGATCCCACCACCTTTTACATATCCTGAAATTTGGGAAATTGGCCACTGCGATTCTTCAGACGCTAAAACGCCCTGTCAATAAGCAGCAAGTTGGCGCTTTACTTGGGCGACAACGTGCCTAGGTCAGTTAGCTCTGGACTAATTCCATGAACTACGAACGATGTCAGTGAAGTCAGGACTTTAGTATATGGTGACGATATCTTCACAAATTCTTCTCACAGACGGTGCAGGGGTATCATTTGACAAAAACTAGCGCCAGGCACTGAAACAGTCGAGCAAAACTATCATCTTACCTCAACTCTTTGGTGGAGTCGAAGTCGCAATTGAAGGCCGAGACCGGAGGCGACGAAAATCGAGAAAACTAATCACTTACTAAGACACTTGAGCAGAGGCGACAAAAATCGAGCAAGGCCACCAACTTACGGTAACAATTTCGAGCATCTCGTTGCGGCTGATGTAGCCGTTGCCGTCGAGGTCGTACATGGAGAAGGCCCATCGCAGCTTCTGCTCGAGCTTGCCTCTCGAAGTGACGGACAGAGCGCACAGGAATTCCCTGAAGTCGATGGTACCGTCCCCGTTGGCATCGAAAGTGCGGAATACGTGCTCAGCAAACTGCTTAATAGAATAATGCGTAAGAGAAATGGTCGGACAGAGGGATGGACACGGAGCTGCTATTGGTTAATGGATGGGGGGAGGAGGAAGGGGGAGAGGGAGACGTGGGCGAGTCAATAAGCGAAACACTCTATGCAGCCCTAAATGATTAGCCTATGATTATTATTTACTTTTCTGTTAAAATCTCTCCCGGTGTAAGCTGAGAAAGCCTAACGAACCGCACCAAAATTTCGTCTTACATCGGAATAGCTTTGATTGCGATGTCTGATATGTTGGCATACAGCAGAACAGGGTTGACTCTCTAGCTACCTAAATGTGAAAGGCTTAACCCCAGAAACATCAATACTCTTAAAAAAATACTATGTCTTGAAAATGTCTTGGACCCTCTTGCTAGTACGGTGTTAATGCCTTGTCGCCTATTCGGGGACCACATCACATCTGTCTCATGAAAATTATGCTCTACTGTATTCTTTAAAGGGCCTAAATGGGAGAGGATTGTCTGTGTGAGCACAACATCTGGCAATTCAAGAAGCCAATATTTTCATATGTTTAAGGTTTGTCTGTTGAACCACTATTACTGTGGGTACCTAACCACTACTGACTGAGGGTAGCTAACCATTACTTACTGAGAAACCTCCTGATATCTTTACAACAAATTTTTAACAATAAAAAGTCGCACATTTGCTTTCTCTACATTTTATCCACGGCATAGAGAAACATGGCACTGACACGCAGTGTTTTATAGTCAAATAGATGATAGTGCTTGCCGGCCACAAAATTCATCCTTGCGTTAAATAGAGAAAATCGATTCCTACCCACGGTCTAAAGCAACTGTCGTAAGAGCTTCCAGAAAAAGAATTTGTTTGTACTGCAATGCTGATAAAAGGTATTTGGTGACACCGTCAGCAGCAAAAATTTTAAAAATTCTGTCTCCCTAGGAAGTAGACTCTCGTCAAACCTGCATTAGTAAGACTAAGAGCATTTTCAGAGCAAACTGCAAAAGAGTTCCCAATAAAAAACCTTTTGTCACTGACTTTTAACTAAAAGAAGCATCCTGATCTTCGGATCTGGAGGAAAATAGGATGGATTTTCTATGTAAGATGCATCTCACACTGACTCTTAAAAACGATTTTCATACGATCGAAATAACAAGATGAGAAGGAACGCATTGAGGCTGATTCTCAACGAAACCGTTTAAGGTTGTTACGAACAGCACACGCGTGGGCAAGACGGCAAAGGTCCACACAGGGAGTTGGAATAGAAGCAATTATACTTTAGCTACTGCAACAAAATCGATCACAATCTTATAGGGTATTATTTTCAATTAAAGCCATCTCGTGAGTATCTGGGGAGTGGTTCAAGCTTTGCAGCAGCTATAAGCTTATTGGCAACAGGGGAATACAACTCGCAAATAGTAGAACTGAGCACACGTCAATTGTATTCTATCTACCACATAAAACATAGCTATATTAGCTAGGGTATATTTCGCTATAGACCCTTCCGTGCCTAGTGTACCCGTGTACGAACATGCCAAGCAGCGCTGATCCTGCCAAACATAATGCAGAATATGGGAACGAATGGAATAAACATCATGATAAAGTGCATTGGCAGGTGCAATTTCGGGTCATAAGTGAAGTACAGGTACAGGATATGAAGAATATAGCCACTGTATTAATGACTAAGGACCGGTTATATAGTTGCGAAAGTATCCTGTCATATCGAAAGATTGTTACTACCATCGTATTTCAATTTTGGGCAGCACGGAAACGAGGATGGTAATGATTTGTAACAGTCAAATGGGCGAAGCTCCACCCCACTTGATATTAACCGGTAAAACAGCCTGGCGGCAGCGGCACTATATCCTCTAGGGCAGAATTTTGATCACGACCATAAACAACGAAAACCTTTTGTTGTAAATTCTTCGCAGTAGCTATTGACCACCGTGTAGAACAATTAATTAATTAAAAGATTATTTTCATATGTCTGTATATGTATACAAGCTTCAAGGAAAAGATACTGTCACAATAACGAAACTTTTCACTCTTATGAGAAACAGTGCGGGTATAATTTTAAAAACAATGTCCCCTCAACACCAGATACGGAACCGTCAATTAAACTACTACCTATTCAATTTTATCTAAAAGTATTTTCTCGCTGTGAAATTAGGAACTGATAAAACAAAGGGTTGCTGCACACAGTCTCATCTGTGTTCACCAATTGTAGCTATTTTTCTAGCGTTCAATATTCCTCCAGTTTCAACTAGTTTTTGTTTTCTTCTCCCCCTAGCTTTTAATATCTCCCATTGGTATTTATTTCTCAAATTTTACAGACATTTTATCACTAGCTTTTATTATTTTTCAGTGTTAATTAGTTACCTCCTGATTATTATTATTATTATTATTATATTAAATTACCCCCTGAAGGTATATTATTTCCGTTAGCTTGCAGGCTTTGGTTGGGCGTATTCATCTATTTTACTAGTGAGGGGCCCGCTCCTATATATCTATATGTTTGGGCCTCATACCTAGTGTTATGGTGTGCCGTTTATTATGTATGTACTTGTAGGCATTCTTGTGAACCAACTGTGTTTTTAATAAAATCATCATTAATATTATTCAGAACATCATAACCGTTCCTATTTAAAGTTTTAAATTTGAGCCCATCACTACAGACGATATCTTCATAAGCCAGTACCAAAATTTATTCTCTAGAAGACCGCGTTTGTTTCAATCTCAGGAAATTTTGACAGCAATTAGTAACAGGCAGTCCGCAAGTAAGCCCTTGTTTCCTCAAGTTGACAAATTAGGATGGGCTATTACACACTAGAAGTAATTTCTACGGAAATAACTATAACATTAAATTTCTGCAAACGGAGAGTTTCAGAAGTGAACGCCTTCCATTTCATACTTTCTGCATTCAATGTTATTCTTAGTAGTGTTATTTAAATATTTCTTATTCGTATCCAAAATTAAAGTCACAATATCCACGCTCCTCAATTTCCATTAGAATAATCATTACTATAGTACTACCAGTTTCAGTTTCCCATCCACGTCTCCCCACTAAACAATTAAAACAAACAACAAAAACAATAGCAGCAGGGTGTCCATCCAGGGGCGGGAGTCACAGCCATGCATTATGAATAATTAACAAGGTTGTTCCGAAGATTTTGGCCAAGCGCTGTGTTTGGTGCATTCATAACGTATGAAAAATAAAAAAATCGATACGGTATACGCACGTTATAAATACAACACCACGTAAATTATCACTGACCACAAAAGTATCATGCAAGAGGCAAATATAATGACCTCTACTCACCAAAACGCTAGAGTATAAACCAATGTGTATATACAAATATTTACATTCTGTGTTTCCCTCCAGTAAGGGCAAAGATAATTAAATTAAATTTATTAAATTTAAATATCGTTTAAATTTATTACATTTATCTTTTAATTCAGCTTGCAACGGCTGCAGTACAAGGGTTGAGGTTTCGAAGCTATCGTGCGAAACAATTTTTATTTTGATTTTTTTCGCCGGGTTTGACTCGCGTAGTATAACGTGTCGGGACTGTATCTGAGAAACAGCAGTGTAAATAAATTTGCTCAGTCAGAGATTCTTCGTGCCGTTTCTGCAAGACTTGTTGCACCCACAGCAGAATATCATGTACGAGCGTCGTCCCTAGACCTTACCTGGCGTTTTAGAAAGGGACAACAAAGAGTACGCCAATTACCATCAAGCGAGACGGAACAATTGTGTAGGGACGCGTTACAGCTGCACCGCAAAACAACTGTGCACTGCGACAACAAGAAAAGAAAGAAGAGGAAGAACGGAACAAAAGCTGTTAGTAGAATTAGGGCACAAGAAAGAACGGTGCAAGGGATGAAAGCGGGCAAGGAAAAATTAAACAAGGTTATCGTAACCTATGGAGCCCCCTGAGAAAAAATGAATTAGTACATATTTTCATTATATGAAGTGAGGATCCAATTCCCTTCAGTGGAAACGCAATTGGATATACTACGCATCGCCAAACCCAAGACTGACAGAATTATAAGGTATCGTTAATAAACTACAGCTCATGAATGACAAGGGTCAACAGTTAAAAAAACGACAAACGGCCAAACTGTCCGGAACAACCGAGGAGTGTATAAGGAAATACAGTTACGAAGTAAAAAAATTTTGATCGATTTGTAACACAGCAATAGGGTGAACATCGTTAGTAGTTATACTCGACGGCAAGGGCAAATAATCTATTGACTAGGTAGCTACTACATAAGCAAGAAGGCAATGTAACAAATGCAGTTAGCATCAACTACTTATATAAATGATGGGAAAAAGAGTATCAGCAAGTTTATTGGCGTCACCCAAGGAGGCTTAACAACCTATTCAATCTCCTTGGCGTTAACTAAACAAATCCAAAAGAAATATTGTATAGATATTGAGGTGTTTTTCATGGAATACATGATTACTCCCAGGTACATTAATGATGGAGGATTTGAAAGTCTTCAGTTTTCTGTTAATAATTGACCAAGAGCTTTTTGACAGAGGAGTTTTTATAGAAGGTAGCAACGACTATGGAGACCGGGAGCTGAAATTCTTCTCATTTCCGAAGTCTGGCTGGCTCGCTGATTGGCTGGACGAATGGTAGGGAGTGAGTCTGTGATTGGTAGGAAGGGATGGCTGGCAGCCTGTGTTAAGAGCCATCAAATGAAAAAAAAAAAAAAAAAAAAAAACTGGCCAATACAGTAAAATATCGCTCCTTCTCATTATTCCTCCCTGTTCCGGACTACAAGGCACTGCCCGTCCGCAGCAGAACGAAATTGTAAAATTTCAACAGCAGAGCTCATTAGGAATATAAAACTTTTATCCGGGCTCGTGGCTACCAGCCTAAGAGGAAATATATGTTGGAGCGCGCACCTCAACTGACTTCCATTCAATTCTGGGAATGTAATTTCGGTACTTTCTGACTTGTGACGTCAACGGGTGAGGAGAAGGAGGAGGAGGGGGGGGGGTGCGGTGGAACGACAGCTAACTCATGATGTCTGCTAAATATCTTAACTGCACATATCGTCCACCTGTGCAAAATTTAAATTTTCAATTCTTTACCCAATTTAGCAAACGCCCCAAGTTTTCGTCCCATCTTGAATTTTTTGCTTTGATGTTCCGCGAGCCAGCTTGAGCTTAAATAAGTGGCCGATGAGATGCAGGCCATTTAACTGCACCAGTGAACTGGCCGCCGAAGTTCGGGATTGGGGCTACAGCCATTTCCTAAGGCAGTAGCTTGCACTAAAGGAGGGTGTGATTCGCTCCAGTTGTTATCTCCGAGCTACCAACAACAAAAAAAACTAAGAACGATTGTTTGATTTCATATGATTTGGAAAAGTTGTTATGCAGTGAAGAAAACATAAATTTGACACGACTTTTAAAAGAATTTCTTTCACATATTAATCCAAATTCATCCAATACATGTTCACTATTTTCGAAGTGTACGGTCGCATTTTGCAGTTAAACATGAAACGAACTTTCTTCTTGCTATGTTAGTTTTATATTTTTTCTCTATGACTATGTATGGAGTATCTTACTTTAGTTTTTCGTGGTAGGTAGCCAAAAGCCCAAAATACAAGTTTTGTGCACTTATAGAGCTCCGCTGGCAAAATTTGGTAATTTTGTTTCCCTGAAGACGGATGATGCTTAATTGTCCCAAAGCTCAACGTCAAATACAAAGAAAAAACCTAGAAGACATTCAAGAATTCCATCATAAATGTTTCTGTTTGTTATAGACATTACTACTGATATTCAGTGTCATATATATATATTCGAAAGAACTAATAACTACCTAGATAAATATTATTCTTCGTCTTGGCCAATGCTATTTGCCTCAACTGTCCTACACACGTTCAATTTAAATCATATAATATATAAATAAGCTACTATTGGTCATGATATATCAGCTATTCAAGGCATACCTATCCAGAAGAGGTAATATACATAAAATTAGCCATCATTCGTCTTGCTCACTGTTGGTACATCAACTGTGCTACATAGCTCTAACAGATGAAATACATAAACATTACTATTTTTCACATGAGAGATTCCGACTCCAGGTTCTAGCCACTTCCGATTTCGACTCAGTGGATCCCAAAACTGACCCGACTCCTACACACTGGTCTATCTACTGGTCACAGTCATGCCTCATGTACCTTGTGGGCCTTCGGACGAAGTCCAGGTGACGTTTCACACATCAACTCGAAGGTGTGGAGTCACGATGTTGAACGTTTTCTGTGGGGTCGCAGTTAGCGATCAAAGAGAGAGCCAGCAGCGAATTACCGTATCTCCACAGTGCACGTAACCGCTCACCGTTGGTCTATCTGGTATTCTTCTTAAATGAGAATCCAGCAAAGTTTTTAACTCTTTAACTTTTGTATCAGTGGCGTTTCGAATATGCTGAGGCATTTTGTTAAATAGTCTTGCTCCCCGTACAGTGAAGCTTCTAGAATACTTTGTCGCCGCGGCTTAGACACCATCTTTGCTTGGAAGGAGTATATCACAAGTCGATCCAGTTCTTTCCGAGTGTCTGGCGACAATCTGTTCATTCAGATTCACAGTGATACGTTCCAGAATTTTTCAAACCTCTATGATCGTAAATCGCTCGAATCTTCGTTGCATTGAATCGAATGCACGCTTAACGAAAGGGGGTTTTCATTAACCAATGAGCTACTTAACACTCCTACAAGCGCGTATTCAGAGAGTTCAACAGTGAAAAAATTGTTCCACTTTCCTTCCTTTTGTTCGTTCGAATTTTCATATATTTTTCAATATGGAATATGGTAGCTATGGCTATTTAGCAACACTGACACACCAATTGCATCTTGCCCTCAACGTGTTGTTGCAAGCAATCGCAGATCCTATTGGTGTAAAGAAAGTAAATGTATTTATAATAACGTTCATTTTGCAGAGGGTTATGAAACCTGTTGGACCCACTGTTTCATTTTATTTATGAAAAATCACAACATGAGAAGAAGAGATACCGAGGATCATAGAACACTGGTGCCACTTACCTTGGAAGCGTCTCCGTATGGGAAGAAATTGCCATATATTTTTTTGAATTCTTCGACGGAGAGGTGGCCTGTGGGACAGTCTTTCAAGAATCCTTTGTACCATTCCTGGATCTCGGAATCTGGAATTACACATTTATTGTACCCCAAATATAACGTGGCATATTAGAAATATTTTTCTAAGAGTTCAGGCTAGACTTCAGACTCATAGTAATTATGCTTCAACATAGTATCTACAGGTGGGATTAAATATTTAGTTTACTTCCAAGTTATATGGAAATAAAGTAGTATTTAGCTTCTGAATGAAGATGAAACTGCAAACTTATTTTGTTTCTGATTCAACACAGAACTACAAAATCATTTCATTTTTAACTTCATCAAGAATTGCTACTGGATTAGTTTTACTTTCAACCAGGTATTTTGGCAGTTTCAAACGTTTACAATATGTCCACATCTAATTTCACAAAAAAAAACTTCACATGGGGATATTCCCATTGCGTGCAGGTGAACGAAATTATATGAATGAAAAAAAAAAAAATAGTGCCACAAACAGTATCATTAAAAATGAGAGCAGTGATATTTTCACCTTCACTACAAGAGCACTCGTCAGGCACCGAGACTGCGATGAAGGTACTATATTATACATAGTTACTAGCATTGTGTCAAAACATGCTCCCTACTTTCTATGTTGGAACAGCGAATAGAATCTTGACATGTGCATTTCGTGTTACGTCGATGAAGTGTAGAGTTTTTCCAGTCACGACTGTAGTCATCTTCTTTGAGGGCATATATGAGTGAGAAAGCCTTTTAGGTAGCTAGCTCTATTTGACCCTGAGCTTTTGGGCCATTAACTGAGCTCGTCTTCCAAGTGAATGAAAATTTCTTTCGACAGATAATTATTCGATTTGCCAAGCCGTTAGGAGGTAGGCAGGTCCGTGCATTACGATTTCGGTATCAGGAGAAAAACATCGTATCGCTGATGCAAGTCCAAGCAGAACAATAGATTATATTCAGCTACTTTTCCAATATCATACATGAACAGTCTGATTTAGAATATATTTTCCCATTTGGTCTGCGGAAATGGAGGAAATAACACTTCCGTTCGGTAGAATTTCGACAAGTCCTACCTTGTTTTTGTTATTGCTAGTACATTTACCAGTCTATCCAAAATGACGGGAAAAATTTGCGATAAGACATCATTGTTCTCGCTTGAGGTAGGTCCTAATTTAGCTGCAAAAGATGCATTACACATGCAGGCTTAATTTTCTATGGAGCTCATAGAACGGATGCCAATAACGTTCGGCTGTCTTTTTACACCAAATTGCGAATTTTAAACCTATTCGTTGATCGGGTAACACCAAGAAAATACAGATCGATTTACCGAATTTCCCAGGAACGTTTAGCACCAAAACCTATATACAGGCAGTGGCCACATGAGGAACAATACCGTACTTGGCGGTAACGAACAACTGAAAATCCACGACCTCTATTCAGCGTGAGGTTTCATCTGCCGCGAAGCAATTCAGCTAAAGATGCAATAGGCGGAATGGCTACTGAAACAGGGAAACGTAAGTTGAAGGCTATAAATATCCGAAGCATCCTGGAAGCTACAGGAAGGAATTGAATTCAAAAGAATGCCCATCCAAATAGCGAAGGAGAAAATTGAAAGTTCAAGATAAAGAAACTAATTTTCGCGAGTTGAACCTTCGAAGTGTGTCTGTTTCTACAGTTAATTGTGTGTATCGAAGAGAAAACTTAGGAGAAACCTAGACATCCAAACAAAAAATGACATGCATATAAATAAATATAGACAAATACCGTAATTGATGCAAACTGCAACGCTACACAATTTATTGAGGCCCTGTCATCATGTATAGACCAATTTAGAAATAGCAGCTCTATAAACAAACTTAAAAAACGCAATGGTGCCTGATCACTGAACAAGTACATATGATTTATGTAGTAGATACAGAAATTATTCAAATTACGGGTGCAACGTGTAGGTAAAGTTTATATATATACATTTCCCTCGAGTTGCAAAAAGAAATGAAATGTTATAAAAAAAACTCACCTGTGAACTCGGTGTTTGACCGAAGATCTTCAAGGACTTCCGGTTTGAGTTTACTGTTCTGTTTGCCCATGGCGGAAGGTGCGGCGGTAGTTTGTGTTTAAACTAATATTATTTTATTATAATTATTATACACAATATTGGCTTATGCCTTTGCCAGTCACAACTTTCTATTGCTATTGCAAGGGGAAAAGTCACTAGTTTATAACACCGAAGAAGAAGAAGACACGCTCTGATGAAGTCAGAATCGTAATATCGATTTTTCGACGTGTTTCAGCAACGTGAATTATATAAATATTCTTAAATCCTTAGGATTTTTGGAAGTAACGAGTGATGAAAATCGGTAAGACTTGAGCTACTTCGCAAGCAAGCTAGTGTGTTTCAAAACACTTTGATAACAATGTGAAAAACAGCTGAACTATGGCTAGGAATCAGCGGTGGTATCTAGCAGGATACGCTAGGTATTTAGCTATTAATTGGTAACTAGAGGATATGATGAGCTAAAAAGAGTCAACTAGGTACTATTAGACGACACTAGATATGAGACTAAGGCGGGACACTCGAAAGACAAGTTGTAACTATTATAACTAGCAGCTAGGTAATGTTGTAGAGCAGACTGCTGCTGGCGGCTGTGCTGATCTGCCATGCAGGCAAGGCGATCTGTGGGGTACAGCAATATATTAGGTATATACCACTTGCTACACATATAGGTACTTTCACCACTACTGTCATCGTTGCCATTTCAGACACTTTTATCGTATTCCTACAAGTATTATTAACAATTATTTTATTTGTATATTATATATATATATTACAGTGCTAACACGCAGGGTTGCAGAGTCAAATGGATGAACTCAGATTCCGACTCCTGTGTCCAGCCAATTTTCCACTCTGACTCCAGGCTCCTTTAAAAATCCGACTCTTGCTTCGCAATCCAGCTGATGAGTACGTAATAGCTACCTACCATGCAATATATTCAGTAGGTATATCTACAGTAATGTATATATATCCGATACAAGGAGGAGGGACGAATGATATGCATACACACTGTTCTTCATTATGGAGTAGGTATTGATTCTATAGTCTGGGCCTCTCTACCTACAGCGTTTGTCACTATCCAAAGTGACGAAGAAAGAAGGGACATATGCGTCGAATTAAACAAAGGACCACTTCATGAAACAGCAAGCTAGGGAAGAGTTGGAGACGCAGAAAATAGAACATCAGTAAGAGTAGAAAGAAGGTTAGAAGCGAAGTCTACAAAAACAGACACACATAGCTACATACTCCGACACCTAAGGCTAGGGTAACTTAATGGGTTTATCCGGGGTTAGGGAAACACTTCCTATAGTAACATCCTGCAACTAGCCCAACTTCCTTAGCTCTCTGAGGGTAATGAAGGCTGAGTCTATCACTACAACAGGAGAACACAGGAAAAACATATTATTTTATTAAAATTATTTAATTAAAATTAATTAAAGCTTAAAGATTAAATAGGTAGCGGCACTCACCGTCACACAAATCCTGAGCCCAAAGAACTAAGCGACTCAACGATAATCAGATATGGATAATTTGCAGGAAGTATAATGTGGAAAATTTAACAGCTCAACATTGTAATGATAGTCTGATGTAAATATAAATACTCAATAGCGATGATAAATGGGGGTTGCTTATGAGAAAAATGAGGATTCAATTGTCTTAACCACATGTGAGCAATTTAATAACTCCATGATAATCAACAGTGAGAATTAGTTGTAATGATAATCAGATAGCTGTGTGTGACTGCTTACATTTAAGGCCAAACGACGCGCGTAAAAAAAACGGAAGCAGAGCCCCGGCCCCTTACTTTACTCCGCTCTCAGGGGCGGCAATACCAATGCAAGAGTACCTCTGGTTACTGGAATAAATCCATTCCAGCTGCTCAAAAACCCCAATCAATTTTTCTCTATAAGAAATACTGTAAATTGAAATTAACCGCTCAAGACGCTGAAATTCCATATTAGAAATAGCTATCGATTTTTATTTTTTTCCACAACATGACTACACTTTCTATAAGTTTGAGAAGTGAATAGTTACCTATTTGCAACATGTTCGAGAAGCACACTATTACTTGCTGAGAAGGGATTTATTCGAGGAGTGAGGTACCGCTGTAAACTTTCATACAGCTTTGAGTAGCTACGACAATGGCGGTAGCTAAAACTACTACTACTACAGCTAGCGATACTAAGAAATGGAACACCACAACTCTCAGAGATCTGGCCGAGGCGTAATTGCAACAGAGCATTAGCCTTCGAAAAAATTACTTAAAACTTCTACGGATAAAGTTACGGGATTGCTGCATACGCCCAATTAGCCCTGAATAGACAATACCGGTGCCCCTCCTACATAACTTGAGAACATAAGGTAGCTGTAACAAATGTCTACAGAAATTTGAGACCCTATTTCTGGCATTTCCCTTAAAATAATGGCACTGATAATATCATATAAAACCTGTAAGTAAGATACTAGCCTCAAGTGACTGTGCCCTCAGCTACAATATTTCTAATTGACTGCCACGACTGCAAAACCTATATTTTTTCTCTTGCATAATAACTAAACCCAGAAACAGTAAAGCACCATAGAAGCAAAACTAACTAAATATAAATATATTTTAACTAAGCACCATAAAAATGAATTGCCAATGCCTACTCCAAACGAGGACGAAATAATAAGTCTAAATATAGCTAGATTAATAAAAACCAATAGAACATCACAAATTAAAAGAAAGAACAAGTAGCTAAAAGCCACAGATGTGAATTAATGCCATAGGCAACACTTAACTAACTATGTACCGGTACCGGTACTTATCAACTGTCCATAAGTAAAACGATAAAAACCTATACCTAGCTCTAAGTTTCAAACCAAATAATCAGCCCAACGTTAAAATAGGAAAAAAGTGACAAAGAATGAGCTTTACAACACTGGGTATGACATAGAAAAACAAATAAATAAATAGGAATATAAAGTAAAAAAAAAAGAAAACGAACATGTTTTACCACAGACTCTGCCACTAGCCTACATGAATAATATCGCAAAACCGCTATTCTGACTATTCTGTACACAACATAACGACTATATACCTATGTAGGTACACATTTCCAACACGCATCTCGTGCCGAGGTCACGTATGTATTCGCACGGACAACTGGAAGCGAAGATGGAAAGCTCGCGTGTCATTCTGAACTATATTTCAAATCGGTAGCATAGATACGGTAGCAAGGACGACAAGCGAACTGCTAATCTTCGCATCGTGTGTTCGTGTGGCCGAGACATGATATACGCACACACCTGCCACACACACATACACCCACACACATACGAGTACAAACACGCACTCGAGCAACGGCTGAAAAGTTCGTATTCGGACTTGCGGTTTCATCGAGCCAATATAAAAAAGGCAGCCGTGGCGAAAGTAAGGAGGGTGCAGGACAGACGGTGCTGAGATTTCAGTATAAATAGCTCGCTTCTTTATTTATTATCACAATTATTACATAATTAAACGACCGTATCCGTCAAGGCAATCCGCACAATTATGTTAATAGATTGACAGCTTTTATTTTGTAGCTAGGAAACTACAGTTCGTTCTTATAGCAAATTAAGCGAGAATATTTACTTCATTGTTATCATTTGTCACTCTTAGGCCTACTATGATAATTACCAGGACAATATTATTATTCATCATTAATAGTAGCAGTAGGCTAACACCGTAATATTTACTATAGGTAGCTACAGATATTTTTAGTTGGCATTATCTAATAGAAGTGCGACCACCACCGAAGCTCTGAAACTCCCTACAGTGGTGATAATGCTTCTAACAACCGTATAAGAACAGCATAAATAACTGCACGAAAGCGAGGTTATGAAGGTGACAGTGTGGGGCTATACATGTGTGTCCCCGCCCCCGTATCGTGTCTGTTTTGGAGTGGCTCAGTGCCTGATATACCGTACAGTTGCAGTGTGAACTTGTGCAATGCAGCGGGCTGTGGGTCTTGCGATTATCACTATTATTACCAGTCTAATGAGCATGCGACCAACTCGGTCCCTCGCCGTCTTGACACACCGCACTTGGGAAAACCATTCAGCCAACGAACTTTTCAGTCGAACCTCGCACAAATTTTTCTCCCATACTTCATTCAATACATACGTAAATAAACACGATGATTTCAGTTAGGCGCTTTTATTTACGAAAGAAAACGGCGTGTAACATCGCTTACTGTAATGGTAGCGGTACGAGAGCATTATATAGTGTAGATCTACAGAGAAATATATGTATAATATATATATTATGTATATATGTATATAGAGAGACCAGCTATGGTTCACGCACGCGTTGAGTTCTACATGAGCTGTACCAGTGTCTCTTAGAATAAATGGCTTAACATCGAGCTGACGTAGTAAGGAAATCGAAATACTTTCAAGATAAAAGTATTGCAGTATGTTGTAATGCAGAGAAAGGTGACTGTATAGCAAACAGTAGCCGTCTCTACCGTGTGTGTTTTCGCAACTTATCTCAATCGGTCTGGCTGGGGTAGAGGACTCAGTGCTCCTCCGCCTCTTGTGGCGAGAGGCCGTGCAGTTGTGCAGGCGCAGTTAGCCTGACTGTGAAAACCGTACAGCAGTGGAGTGTGAGTGTCCGCACGGACACTAGTTATGAGCTTATTATAAGCTTAGACTTCCCTAGCCAGTATACGTAATGAGTTTCTCAGAGAGGAAAAAGTGCGACATGTATTTGTTCACAAAAACGGGGAATAGCTAATGCAAGGAGCACGTAGGAAAGGAAGAGGAAAAAAACATCAGCATCATGAGGAAGAGAGTGAAAATTAAAGAAAGAAAAGTGAGCAAGAAACAAAGATGTTCGGATAGCCGAATGGGGTCCCTATGAGGAAGTGGAAAGCTCTAAAACAATAATGGAGAAGTGTATTATTAATATTTGCACTTTCGTGATTAGCTATGTATACGAAACTTTGGCCTGTCTTTCCACCACGATGACGTTTCGGAAAGAGGAAGGCCTGGGGGACACGTAGGATTTCAAGGAATGGGAGAAACCCATGCAAGGAGGATTGATTGTGCATGAAAATACCCACGTTAAACTACGCGTTATTTCGATCCCTACCATTAATGACGTCATCAGCTCGAGGTTCGAGTCTTTATTCCGAAAGAAACAATGGATGTAGGTACGGTACGTACGTACAAGAAGCTACCACTTTAAAACGATAGTAAAAATAGCATACCGCTTCACAAATAGACGAGAAACTTACTTCTACGAAACAATAGTGGAAATTGTTTACAGTTACTCGCACCAACGAAAATTGTGTACAACGAACAATAGCGAAAATATCTGTGGCTTCTCATCCCCCAAAAAGGCGCACAACAATTGTGAAAATTTATGACACATTAAGACAAAAAGAACGCACAACGAATAACTGTGATAACTCATAACTTTTCGCATAAATAAAAATTACGTGCAACGAAGTATTGTGATAACAGATAACTTGCCGCATAAATTAAAGTTACGAAGCTGCAACGAACAAGTGTGAAAATTTAAAATCTCTCACATAAACAACACTTGCGTAGCTACAAGAAACAATTGAGAAAATTGTCCCTATTCTCTCACAACAATAGAAATTCCTAACACGGAACAATTGTGGAAATTGCCGACGGCCCCTCCCGAGAAAAAAAAATGGATACAGTGAACAATAGAATAAATAAATAAATAAATAAATAAATAAATAAATAAATAAATAAATAAATAAATAAATAAATAAATAAATAAATAAACAAATAAATTGTTTATGACCTCCCGTAGGTTCAGAAAAGCCGCAATTCGAACAATAGAGAAAATTATCAACGTCGTCTGACACGAACAAAATTTGCTTGGGACAAACGAACGCAGGCGCAACTTCTATTAAAATCAATACAATTATTATCTGATTTAATATTTTACAACCCAGACGCGGGGCGCTGCATAACTAAACGATAAAAAGACAACTTTTCAAAGAAATACGCAATGAACTGACTCTGCCTAAGTGCAGCCCATATTATGAGTATAATCATGATATCTGTAACTCAATGTGTAGATAGGTACAAGCGTATATTATATCGGATCGTAAGAAGCTAGTATGGCTCCACAATAATTCTTTTACATTATATTGCAGTGACGATGTAGCTATTTATTAGCTACCGGTATTTCTTAACAATTTTAATTTCGTGTAAGCTTCAATTATTCTCAATTATTACAGTAAATAAATATCACCATAAAAGTAATAAAAATGCACGAGACTGCAGAGTGCTTAGATATATACCTCGGATCACTTGCTAAATATGCATTATTATATGCATATACTACGTGTATATATGTAAATATTTCATAAACTATTTAAACACAACATTAAAAAACGTAGACAGTGTGAAATTATAGAATTAAAATTATATACTCGATTTGTATTTTCAATAAAAATGTCAAATATGAAATTAACGCAATTAAAACTAGCAATGTATATTTTTTAAATAAATGATCAATTTCTTTCATAGTTTAATCAACGAATATAAAATACAATGGCTAATAAGGATACAAAAGGTTTTGTAACGTATTACTACAGTTTTGAACCTAACGGATAGTAAAAAAAAAAATCTAAAAGAAACAACATTATTGTCCACAGTGTGGCGTCACAATAAGTAATTTATTTAAACTACATATTTTTATTCATAATTATAATATATACTAATGAAAACAATAATTTGGTAGCTACCAAATAAATATATAAAACTTGAAACATAATTGCACCACGGGTTTAGCGTCACGATTAGCAGGTAGTTTAGAATTGTACCAAAAACAAAACAATAATGACAACAGAAAAAATGAACAGCAAAATTTTCAAAATGCACCACGAAGAAACAAAACCCAGCAATTTGAAAAGCGACATTTAACAGACCAACATATACTACAACATTAAAATCTTTGAAGAAAAATTCTAAATTGTGCAAGAGTTGTCCATCATAAACTAACCTCACAACAGGAACTGAGGCAATACGCAACGATCCCCGCGGCGCTATACTTGGAATAGTCTGGAAGGTAGAGGACCTACCAGCTTATCTTCTCATGGAAACTCGACGGAGATGGCCAGTCATTTTGATACCGTAAAACATTATGGAATTCACAACGAACAAAAGAAACTGAATGAAAACGAGAGGCCCGCAAACATATAATGCGAACTTATGCCTACCTATACAGAGCAAAGAAGACAAACTCATTTACGCCGCCTAGCGGTAATCACATACGGTATATACGTAAGTAGATATTAATGACACAGAAAATCACCAAACAACATAACGATCTCCTCTTTGCTTCAACGATCAATGCAAAGTACAATTCATGCTGATCTATCGTGGAAACTTTACACAAGAAAAGAGACATAGCACGACACATAACAACATTAAATATGAGAAGGCCAAGATCCAAATTAGTCAAGAAGCTGAAATGTATACGGAGTGTCCTAAAAAAAAGTAGACACACCTCTACCCATATCAGCCTTCTGTTTCTCCAATTTCCCCTACAGTAGTGCAATTATTATGAATGTTGATTTAGTCTGCCACAACGATGTTTGAAGAGAGAAAGGGACACAAGGTACGCCGAGAGAATCTGGGAACTCACGGAAAGCAAAGTTCCTACGCAGGACCAGCGACCGTGAGCAAGGCAAGTCAAGAAAGAAAAGAAAAGCAGAACAAAACATCATTAGAAGGAGCACGCAGATGAAAGGAAGCACGAGGGAGGACGCTTTGCTTGGACATTGTGTACAGTAGGCCTACCGGTATTAGCAACTTGCGCCGGTCGGTTAGAATTGATCAACAAAGTACATGAAATGTATATAGAAAATATTTTGACCTCTGAACCGAAGATGCCACGTACCTGTACCATTACCTTGGGAACCTCGAAACAAATGCAATTCATTTGTAATATTTGAAACTCAATTTTTACTCGATCATTGGTAACAAAGTCAACATCCTTCAAATAAAAACGGCTCACCTTTTGCAGTTGATAAATTCATTTTCACAAATGACAAACAGACACCTAACGTGACTTAAAGTGACTGAAAAATTCAGATTCATAAATAACAAACTTGGAAATGGTATATGGTGTTTTGGTAATGAAATAACTACGAGCCTACTGCACTACACAGTTTTTGTAGTCATATATTGCCAGCAATCTTTTTTTTATCTATTTTTTTTGTATTAGCTACACAGAATTAAAAAATTTGTGACAATTTCTACAGCAATCACACAAGACAGGCAGGTTAGGTTAGTCATAGTAGCAGTATAATAGTAGTGGTAGAAGTAGAAGTATTAATAGTAGCAGTAGTAATAGTAGTAGTAAAAGACATAGCATACAATAGTGCTTCTTTCAATAGCATACAACAGTACCTACCTAATATTTGGAAAAAGAAATACAATATTTTTTCTCTAGCACGCAATATTTGGTCGGGCATTCGGCGGCCAGTCTCTCACCAAGTGTTGCCAAGAAGTGACCATGTTTCTCGACGTGTGAAGCAATGCTATTGCTACGGGAAATCACTTTTAGTGCTTTAGGCTGAGCATCGAAAGCATTTTCTATTTGAGTTTTCCGAACGTATAGGACTGTTTACATTCCTTTCGATGAAACGCCCACCTTCGCAAGAACAGCATGAGTTGAAACTTGACCGAACGGTCCCCCAATAAAAGACTGACCGCACCTGTTCCTAATAATGCTATTTCTACGAAAAGTGCTGATCGAGGAGGACCGGCAGCAGAGCACCTGACCAAAATAAGCAACAGAAGATACGACGTGCTAAAGTGCACAGCTATAGCATTCCCTGCAATCCATACCTACACACCGGGAAATCTCTAGTTAATGTAACGCAATAACGCAACCAGAAAGTACGTATTAAACTGGGGGTTACTAGCGCTGCAGTGGATAGGCCTATATTGCGTCGGATACAGTATATATATATAAAAGAATTATTTTTAAATATTTATCTCGGCACTGCCGGAAGGCCTCAAGTTGGGGCAAACTTGAATGTTTTTCAAATAATCAGCAATTCTTAATAACGAAACCAAACACACTTTACTGTATGGATATATGAAGATAGTTATTCGCACCATACGAACACTGTACAGAATCCCATAGTAGGAGCGAAAGAAAGTAGGTATGGTAGTTCTTCGCACTACAACCCACATAGTTGGATCATTTGGCTCTGGATCTCTGGTTCAGTTGTGCGGTGCATTAACTATAGATTTCGCAGTGCGCCGCTACTGTACACAGTCTAACGAGGGCTTATTCCACATTTGTTACACCTAAGTAACGATGATCTTACTTACATATTGCAGTAAATATCATTACCAAGTAGCTCTAGTGAATATTATTATTACTGTCAATTGAAAAGGCATAATTGAGGAAGCTGATTAGCTAACTGAAAATGCAAGGAATGTAGCAAGAAATGACGAGTTAGTATGAGATGGAAATGCAGAAAATAATCAAGAAACAATCAACAGTGATAATAATATTCATGGTACATTTTATACAGTGACTCTTAATTTTTTCAGCGATTTCACTTGTTGCAAAAACATGTTTGCAACAAATATGTTACTTATAGAATCCAAAACGTAACCGAAGTGTTACGGTAGCCGACGAAGTAGCACCGCAATTGCAAATTAAAATAAAAACGAAATTAAAATAACTTTATAGCTTCACAATAGCTTTGGAAGTAGTTTTCGATGAAAAGGGTAGTACTCCAAAAGCCATCAATGCTATATAAAAACAAACTTTATCATTCATACAAAGTGCACAATTGTTGCGTGGATACTTCTCCCGGCATGCTCTGATACCCTAACGGACAAAGTACGATAGGGCGCACGCATGTATTTCGATGCACACTGTGCCCGGCAGAATTCACAGACGCGTGACCATGGCATGTCAGAGAGCAAGCTTATATAAAGCTTCCTATTAGGTGCTGATTATAATATCACGTGAGCAGTTTACTGTTATTAGTTTTCGATCTTACAATAATAAGAAACAGCTCGTACAGTTGGACTAGCAGTGCGTACATGAAACAAAATCGCGGTAACAGTCGTCAAATGTGTGTGTTTAGAAAAAGTTTTCACACGATAATTATTAAAAAAAAAATTTTTCGAATTGGCATACTATAATACAAATATCTCCAGAACTTGAGAAAAATAATACTGTTGGAGGAAAGAGAAGGTAGTAATATAATTAAGGGGAAGGAATAAAAAGGAATGGATTTTTAAACAGAGGCAACTAGACTTAAGATTAAGAGAATACGTTCTCCATATCAAAAAAATGAGAAAGGAATGAACAACATGTTCCTGCACGCCGAAGTATAACAACAGGAGAGAAATAAAGCAAAAAACGTCAATAACGGTTGTTAGCACAATTTCTGGACGTTAGCGAATAAATAAATTTAATAGAACAAGATCTGCACGTCTATGACTGAGGAAAGGAAACGCAGAGTATTGCTTGACTCTTTACCATGCAAAAATTAATGGTAGAATATGCTCTGCAGAAACTATAAATGAAGAGATATTAGAATCTGCTCTGCCGCTCTACATCGGAGAAAAGAAGGAAGGAACGTACAAATAAAGTAGCTACATAATGAAAGAATATATTTTGCAGATTGTTCAGCGAAGACGCACTAATGCGAGAAAAAAACAGAGTTTTGAGAATGGGGAAACATGTAGCTATAGCTTATCGTGAAATGTGTTATGGGTACAGTGCAGAGAGTGTTGTCCCAAAACCAGCACGCCTTCCCGTGCACAGGCGCAAAATGCCAGCCTAGGAGTGCTGCTGCAACACAAAAACCGCAGTTTTAATACACAGGACTACATCAAGGTTATGGGACTACACTTTTTGCAGCATAGGTAGTTTCTATACGTATAGGGCTAAGATGCAAGTAGTGAACAGGATGACTGGCGTCGCTAGCGGACCGATAGTGAATTATTTAGTAGGAGAATTTCAGGGGGCAAGTCTCAATTTGACGAAGAACTCATCTAAGTGCAAATTTGTTAGTCTCAACATTAGGCTATACATCAGTCGACGTCTCCTGAGTCAACACGCCAGCACGGAGCTTCGTGAGAGCGAAAAAAAGGGACATGCTGCATCAAAAATTAATATAAATAAATGAAAAGGGAATCCATGCACGGGGGGATACGAAAAGCCGCTGGGGCTAAAAAGAGTTAGACTAAAAACTGTTATGAGGCATAGAAACCGAGGAAAGAAGCAAAGTGAGACATTACCTAAAAAAGTGGCAAGTTCGCTCTGTACAACACGTAATAAATTCTATAATAAAATTTAGCTGCAAGTCGCACTAGTAGAAGTTTTACTAGCGCATCAGAGATACAATGTCTATATCGCGCCGAACTATTCCTGTGGTTTAACACAGGCTCGTGCGCCACGAGGGTGCGTTTTAAATTTCAATGATTTTTGTCTCGGCTTTTCCGCCAGCAGGTCTCAGAGTGGTCAGTGCGCTACTGACAAGAAAAAAGGTGCAAGTTGAGCATCTCCAACCCCCGGGCGGGGCTGAACGCTTTCGCTCAGCTACGCCGCACAGGGGATGGAAACGAAAAACAAGAAGGTAGAAGTCTAGCGGGAATACGTCGGCCATCGCGATCGGCAGCCCACTTCCCGAAACAGAAGGGGAAGTATTAAGAGCCTACCTAACTTTACAAAACTAACTTCGTCAGTAGAACTGCGGCAAGCTGCAACATCTCCTGCGGAAAAGGCACTAGGGACCCTTGGGTATGTGAGGCTCAAATATATTGTGGCAGGGAATGGGCCCGCCAAAATATATCCCTGAGGGCAATTTAGCTGCAAACGCTCAGTTTTCCTTCAAACACTCAACGTTCACTTCAAACACTCAACGTTCACTTCAAACGCTCAAAGTTCCCTTCAAACGCTCAAAGTTCACTTCAAACGGTCAAAGTTCACTTCAAACGCTCAAAGTTCACTTCAAACGCTCAAAGTTCACTTCAAACGCTCAAAGTTCACTTCAAACGCTCAAAGTTCACTTCAAAGGTCAAAGTTCACTTTAAACGCTCAAAGTTCACTTCAAACGCTCTAAGTTCACTACAAACGCTCTAAGTTCACTACAAACGCTCAAAGTTCACTACAAACGCTCAAAGTTCACTTTAAACGCTCAAAGTTGGCTCAAACGCTCAAAGTTCACTTTAAACGCTTAAAGTTGTTGTTGTTGTTGTTGTAGTTACGTAGGGGGCGGCTCCGGAGGGGGTCGGGCGTGTGGCGGAAGGTATGAGAATGAAGGTAGGGAAGACAAGAAGTCATGCACAGATAGAGGGCTGTCCCAT
>LQNS02276769.1:10087296-10109836 GCA_001587735.2 Parhyale hawaiensis
AGGGACTGTGCGGGACATCGGAGGGACTGTGTGGGACACCCTAGGGACTGTGTGGGACACCGGAGGGACTGTGCGGGACACCGGAGGGACTGTGCGGGACACCGGAGGGACTGTGCGGGACACCGGAGGGATTGTGCGGGACACCAGAGGGACTGTGCGGGACACCGGAGGGACTGTGCGGGACACCGGAGGGACTGTGCGGGACACCGGAGGGACTGTGCGGGACACCGGAGGGACGGTGCGGGACACTATGAAACTGTGTGGGATATTATGGAACTGTGTGGGACACTACGCAACAGTGCGGGACACTATTTAACTGCGTGACACTGCGTTCATGCTCCCGAATCGAAACGGCGTACGAGCCGCACTTCCTGATGCCATGCTTTGCTTGCAATTACAAGTGAGGCCCGGCATTACTATCCGAAGAAAGTTATGTTCGTCCAGGGTTCCCTACCCGCCCATGAATCGAAAGCTGTACATAAATACTTGACAATTCTACCCCTCTTTGTACCAACAGTCGCGGGAATTTGTAGCTCACCGGATGTAAACCCCTGCGATGATGCAGCTGACGAGCATTGGTTGCGATGTGCCCAGTGCGAAGCACCGTAATAACAATGCGTTAGCCTAAGCACCTTATCGGTGGGATGTGGCTTCGCTCGCTGTCACGATGCCGAACGTTCTATTAGCAGGACAGGAAGTAAGTCTTCGAGCTTTGCAATGCAGCGTCAGCATTTCTGCCATTCGTAGTCAGTCGGGATACTGACTTCACGGCCGGGGGGCGCAGTTGTCATATTAGCCTTCCATCTATAACGCCATAGCGAAGAGAATCTTTGGTCGACTGCAGCCGTGCATCTCTCTGGGTCTAAGGGGGGATTTACCTCCAGTACGGATCAGTTCATGTGGGTGTCCTAGCTGGGGTTCAAGGTGAAAGCGGTTTCACCTCTACTTTGCAATCCACAAAATTAGATGAAGCTATGCAAACTTGCGTCTATTCTTGCAAAATATTGGGCGCAGTATATAGCCGCTGACGTGGGTTATGTTGAGTAAGTAAACAGTGCCTATGCGTTATTAAAAAAATTTCAAAGCTACGACTTCTAATTTCTCTGCTTTCTCTATTTTTTCGCTCTTATAACAATTGAAATTAGTCTAATTTTACCTGTTCCACTTTTTTCTTTGCCATTACCATCACATTGTAAGATATAAGTCTCTATTCTATTTTTCTGTACATTGGCGACCAAATGAATAACTATTATATTCCTGATTTTACCACCGCACCCGCGTCATAGGACGTGATTCAAGCAGTGAGACTCGGTTCTTTATGTTGGATCAGTATATGAATGTTTTATCTCAGCATTGCTGCCGGAAACTCTCACGTGGCCAAGTACGCTACTACTATCGGGAAAAGACGCAAAAAAAACAGAATAAGACACTCGCTTGGCCTTCCACACGAGAGAAAGTAGAGAAGTCCCGCTGTCTAGGTCGGCTATCTCGATCGACAGCCCACCTCGCGAATAGTAAGGGAAATATTGAGAATCTACCTCACCTAGCAAACTTTCTCACAGGAACTGTGGCCAGCGGCAAGATCTCCTGCGGAGAAGGCACTCGGCACAGCCCTTGGATTCGTGAGGCCCATAGAACGGGTGGAGCATAAGTCACACCCCTTTTAGAAGCTACTTGGTAAAATACAGTATTTAGATAAGCTTTAAGGTTCTCTCTATTGCCTACAATAAAGAAAACTTTTAGGTTTATCTCAATACTGTATCTTTTCCACCAAAGGGGTGTAACTTATGGTCCACCCGTTATATTGTGACAAGGAAACGGTCCGTCAGAATATACCTTTAAGGGCGGCGACCAAAAGACTGAAGATCACGGGACGCAGAGTACGTCAACAGGAACGAGGAACCCATGCATGAGTGTGTTTCCATATTAGATCAACGCGCATGGGCACCATATCAGGGGAAAGAAGTGGATAAATTGGGAAAAAGGTAATGAATAGAAGCATGGACTGAAAGGAAGCCAAATAAACACGAATAAAAGACGTTCTGAAGACCTAGCTAGGTCTAAGGAAAACTGTGGGGTCTCCTGATGGAGCCACTTCCTAACGGGGGAACCTAGCAATCTTTTCATCAAGTACTGGCAACGGCCGTCCTTAATATAGCGTACAGGCTAAAAAAAACTCATAAGCATGATGTCCTAACACGAGATTCTTCTACATTGGCCGAAAAAAAATTCATAAGAACACTCACCTTAAAATCAATATATCCATTTTTGTCCATATCGAAGGTGCGGAAGACGTGGTCGCAGAACTCCTCGGCGTTGCCAGATGGGAAGAACATTTTGTACATGTCGACAAACTTGTCAGGAGTGAGACAGCCGTTGGGACAGTCTTGCTGTTGGTAGAGAACAATAAAATATTACTCATGTTACAATTACAAACTCAATTAGTTCATTAGGTAAACCCAATTATGCACAAGGTAATCGTTTTTTGCAAGAACAGCACAATTCACACCGTTCAGAAAATGGACAATGCGTCAGCTTAAGCCCCTTGGACAGAACGTGGTGTTTCAAGTGTGGAAAAGGGAAGGAATATGTAGCTTGTTGAAAAATAAGGAACCTAGGTACGGAACACAGCACAAAGTAACAGGTAGGGAAAGAAGAGGAAGACCACAGTAAAGATTGTCCCTGGAAGCTGATACAGGAACAAAGTAGAGCGAAAAAGAAGAAAAAAAAACAGTGGCCCGACGTTGCGAATAGGAAACACATCCATATCAAGTTATCGCATAGGTATAGCTGCGTATACATTTTTTTATGCATGTAGTATGTCTATAACAACCCGAAAATATGCCTTATACCTTTCGAGATAACTTGCTGTCAAAAGGTGCGGTCTTAATAAACCGCATAGACTATTCAGAAACCTGTATTCTGAGGTCCCAACTTTCCCTTGGGAAAACCTGAAATCGTGCCCGGCCAAAAAACCGCAGGCACACAGGCGTAAATAAACACGCAAGAAAAGAAATCAACCAGCAGGTCGAGCAGGCAGAAGAGTTCTCAGAAATTTCCTGCTGCAGCGGAAGAAGGAAGACCTCCGAGGGCCCCTAGACAAAGGAGAAGCCTCCAGCCGGTACTGTTGGAGAGGATCGTCTTTAGGAATGGAGAGGGAAGCAGCTACCCTAAGAGAATTCGGGGCCGCCTCAATAGCTGATTTACGGTTTTAGCTTCAATAGAGCGGCCCAAAATTCTTTGGAGGTAGGGACACCGAGACAAAGACTGCTCGCGCGACAAATCTTAGGCGTAATCGTTACGACACATACTGGCCACCCTCAGTGACGTCATTACGCCCGTGAAGAGGACAAGTTTTGATCAATCTAGGGATGATGGCGAGCTCTATGACGTGACCAAGAGGATGCAGTAGGGGTGTTAAGGCACAGCAGAAGGAGGGTAGGATTGAACGTGGGAATGAAGGAGTGACAGTCAGAGAGGATTAAGAGATGGAAAGAACTGAGAGAGCAAGGATTCAAATTCAGAATGGGAGGGAAGGATACAGAGAGGCAGCGCAGGATGAAAAGAGGAGGGAAAGGATGGAAAGAGGCGGGAAAGGATGGAAAGAGGCGGGAAAGGATGGAAAGAGGCGGGAAAGGATGGAAAGAGGCAGGAAAGGATGGAAAGAGGCAGGAAAGGATGGAAAGAGGCAGGAAAGGATGGAAAGAGGCAGCAAAGGATGGAAAGAGGCAGCAAAGGATGGCAAGAGGCAGCAAAGGATGGCAAGAGGCAGCAAAGGATGGTAAGAGGCAGCAAAGGATGGCAAGAGGCAGGAAAGGATGGAAAGAGGCAGGAAAGGATGGAAAGAGGCAGGAAAGGATAGAAAAAGGCAGTAAAGGATGGAAAGAGGCAGCAAAGGATGGAAAGAGGCAGCAAAGGATGGAAAGAGGCAGCAAAGGATGGAAAGAGGCAGCAAAGGATGGAAAAAGGCAGTGCAGGATGGAGATAGGAAGGAACAGATGGCTTGAGGCAGAGAAGGATGAAAGAAGAAACAGAAAGGCTGAAGAAAGATAGAGGAGGATGGAGAGAAAGAGAGAGGGGGAGGAGGAGGAGGGAAGGATAGCTAGAAGGAAGGAAAAATAGATAAAGGGTAGGGTTGGGAGTACAGAGAGGGAGGTAGGGGGAGGGGTGGCAGAGATAATTATGAAAAGAAGTTAGGTCGGCGGAGAGGTAGAAGATGCAAAATAAGCGCTACATAATGAGGACTTAACGAGGACGGGCCTAATGAGCTAACAACACGCATTAGAGAAAGTGACGCCTTTTGCAGCGGTTCGTTCGCTTGAATTTTCCAGTGCTGTTGAAGAAAGTCTTTTGTGCGAGACTCATATGGTAGAGGTATAATGGACTCGATGCTTTTTTTTAGTTTCCTTGCGGTATCATTGGCTCGGCTGTATTTTGTTCAACCCATAGAGAGCGACGAAGCAAAGCATGACATATTTTGAACAATTAATTTCAATTTTTATTGGTCCTCCGCACACCTGTGATACTTGACCTTTCGAGCGCTGAACTGGAAATGCAATCATTGATTACATCCGCCAAGGAGGTTATGTTATTGTCGTGTTTGTCTATTTGTCTGTATGTCACCAAGATTAGTCGAAAAGTAATAGACGAATCTTTATGAAATTTGCAGGGATTGTTAGGCACGTTAACAAAAACAGATGATTAACTTTTGATGAAAATTCGTTGGTCTGTTTGTTTGTCTCTTTGCCTATTTTACTTAGCGCCATAACTCAAAATGTTATGAACGGATTTTGATGAAATTTACATGAGTTATTTGGTACATTACGAAGAGTAAATGAGCAAATTTTTGTGATGACCTGTTCATGTGTGTCGCTGAGTTTGGTTTTATGCTTGTTAGCACAATAACTCAGATGGTTATGGATGGATCTTTATGAAATTTACAAGACTTGTTAGTAATGCTAAAAGATATAAATTATTAAATTTTGGTGATGATCGTTTGGCCCGCTTGTGTTTGACTTTGTCCTAATGTTTGTTAGCAGCATAACTCAAAAACTTATGAACGGATGTTTACAAAAATTACAGAAACTCTCAATACTATTAGATGGCATAAATGATTAGATTTTGGTGTTGATAGAACGAAAATAATGGTTTAAGAACCAATTTGAAAATTTCGTTACCGTTGCCGTGCTTGGCGGAGGTATGCGCTCTCCGAGTGCTCTCTAGTTTATGTATTCTAGCATGTTGACGAAGTTTTTTCGTAGCGGTAGAATTACTGTTTCCCCGTCTCATGAAAGTAACGCTTTCTTACACAATATTTACCTATCGAAGTTAAGCTTACAGTGCGAACCCTTAACTCATTTTTTCTAAATCATTTAAATTTGAAGGTTGCAACCTTCGATCACAAGACAACTGCCGGACTGATGTAGGCAGGTGAGTTAGTTCCTTCAAGAGTGAGTAACTACGGTAAATATCCCTAGACTTCATTAAAGGGTAAAATACAGTTGCGAATTGGTGCAGCAGGAATTTATTTCGTGGTGGTATAATAACCATTAGAAAATTTAACTTTTTGAAAATATACACATTTTGGGTAATAACATTACGAGGCTCTAAAGATGTCACAAGATTTGAAAATAATATAGCTTCAATTAATGATAAAAATCTGAGCTGCATTACACGACTAACATGAAATTCTTTTCTCTATTTTTCAAACCTAGCCAAATTGTTGCGAGAATATGAAAACAAATAAAACATGAGGAGCATGTACACATATACCGTACGTCAATTAAAACGAAAGTCTCGTGAAGAGCCAAACTACAAAAGATGAAAGCACAAAAAATCACCGATAGGAACACGGTATACGAAAGGCCAAAAATGGTCACGAATCTACAGAGGGAGTTCGAGTCAAGCTCAAAGACGCCTTTTACAGTGAATTCTCTGTGTTTTCTTCATAGAATAACAAGTGTTTTTAATTTGAACAACTTTTGATTCACTTCTGGCACTCGAAAAATTCAGTTCCACAATAAATGAGGTACGAACTATGACACACGTGCATTTATGTAGCTAATGTAGAATGAAATTTATGGAAAGGGCTGCTGTTGAGAGTTCCTTGAACACGAACGACTCAAGTAATCGCGAAGCGTGCGAAGGGCGGAAGCCGGTAAGTGGGTGCAAAAACCTACAAATACCTACCCAACCATGCTTAGGGGCGCCATAGCGACACTCCAGGTATCCCCACCGGCACCCCCAATCATAAGGGTCGCGGGGGAAGAGAATGGGGGGGGGGCAGAACGATAAGGACAACAAGTTTGGGGAAGTTAGCCAGGGAGGCAGCTATGATACGCGTCCCCAGGGGACCTCCGCCCCCCCCTACCTGCCGCAACCCGGCCAGGCTGTACACTGCTGACGATGAAGCGTAACTAAGTTACAGGAAGTAATATGCCCATGGCGTTGTAGTGGGCAGTGTGCACATAGCCTTAATAAACGTTTTATAGGTGGTATAATAGGGGGTATAATATACAACGCGGCGGTGCAGGAACTGGCGGTGAGGTCACCACGTCAGGGAAAATAACACAATCCCGGCGTTGTGAAACTAACAAAGGATTTAAGCGTAAAGCTAACGCTGCGTTCAAGAAGAAGGCGGTGCGGGAACCGGTTTAAGAAGAGACATAACACAGCATTGTAGCAGATAGGACGGTGTAGAGAAATGACTGTGTAATAACGTGACATACAAGAATGATATAAAAGAGCGTGAAGTAGGAAATACGCGCTCCAGCTAAATACCAATTCTAAATGTGGCTACACACGTTGCTGCAAACTTGACAAGTGTACTCGCGCAAGTATTTGAACAAGTATTGGAATATTTTCCTTCGTCACCGCACGACACAGGTATACTGGCACAAGCCCCCAGTAGAAATTGTGACAGTGTCGCGTTCAGACGACGACGCACTTGCTTTGGCAGCTGTTTGTCTTTTGCACAAATGAAAATCAACAAAGAAAAACCCTGATGAGCAACTTTCTTCTTTTCCTTTAGTAATAAGTTCTATAACCATTGATTTTTTCAACAACTGCATCTTTACTCGCATCCTTATCAATAAGTATCAACTTGCTTATCAATCTGTTATAGGCTATGCAGTTTTTCTTTTCTATCTGTGACGATAAATCTGGAGATTTAATTCGCCAAGACATGGATTGTTCTCATATTCCCTAATATAATCTTGGAGCAACTCATGATTTGCTATTTTATAATCACACGACGCCGCTGTTTAGGAAGACAGCGTCACTACTGGCCCTGATTTGTTACGCGGTAGCCAGATATTTCATAACAAGATAAACGTGGAAAATATATTTGAAGAATCTAACTACCTATTCAATGTCGTTTGGCATGTATTTACTATTCACCTGATACGAATTAAATAAATTTATGAATTGTTTGAAATAAATACCCAGCTAAAGCCACAGTGGAATATGATGGCCATTATTTTTTATCTTCATATTCGACTATGTGTTTACAGTCATGTGTGAAAAGAAAAAAAAAAAAAAAACAAGAAAAAAAAAACTTTTTTTTTAACTTAACCGTAGCTCTAAAAAACCTAATTTGAGAAATTTTGATCAGAAAACCCCAAACGGGCAACGGTGGATTGTCATCAAGTGAGCAGCATCCTCGGTACCTACACACGCTATGTTGCACTTGGACCAGTTACCCTTGCTCATGTTTACAGGATTCAAATCCAGTCAGGTCTCAAGTGACTGCGCAAGTCTAATACTTAGCGACACAAATCTTGTAATACAGACCCTCCAGTTTGCTTGTACAAAACACTTGCGCAAGCGTACCGGTCAAGTTTGCAGCAACGTGTGTAGCCACCTTAACCCCGATACACAGGAGCGGCAAAGGTTGCATGTACAGCTACCAAACTGCACATCCGATGCCGTAACGGGAACACGGCTTCGGCTTGCTAATTGTTGCTTTATACAAAATTTTGCATAAAATGCTAGCTGCTACTCCCATTTATATTTACTACAGCAAATGACACCGATGAACTTTCGAATGCCTCTCCTAACTCTGGCCGAGTTTAATTTCCAAATGGCTCATATTTCGAAGTAATGCCGATACACATCAAGTTGTAGTCCAGGCACGCAAAGCTTGATGGAAAACTATAAGTACAAACAAAAGACTTGCAAGTTTATAGGAGTAACGGCCACACGCTATGGATATTTGTGTTATAATTTTATTGTTACCAAAGACGTAACCATTGGCTCAGGTAACAGGGTCACCACTGTGGTTAATCAAGTATCACTACCCACTATACCATTGCACGTGTTTGAGCGCAAGTTCCTCACAGTTTCTATTCATCACTGCTGAACACAGTCAGTGCTGTTGCGGACAAGGTCTCATACCGCTGCTATCATCTGAGCCTGTGAACAATGCGGATTAATTTTATATACGCGCTTCAACCCTTTAGTGCTTACTGGACGCATTTGCGGACAGTACAAATGGTGCTATTCGAACGGGGAGTGAGTTTTTTGAGGCACTAAAGGGTTAAATAACTCAAAGCGTTTCAAAATTATCGCCACATAGCATTACGAACAATTTTTGCTGCCCAATAGTACTGCTAACAGAACTATCAACAGAAATTGTATTGCCTAATTGCATTATTAACAGAATTATTATATTTATTGCCCCATAGCATTACTAAGAAAAGCTCTGGGCGCTCTAAAAGCTGTTACGATGCCATCAGCTTGTATTCACCGCAGCATTTAGCAAACACGGGTCCATTTAATACGCGCTCGACACACGTAACACGACCATTTCAGTAGCTTTTCTCTACCGCTACAGACCGTGGGGCGAAGTACTGCAAGTACGATACATATGATACAAGAGGCCGCTTGCAGCAGTGCCTATAAATGAAATGTTTATCAACAATATGGCTACTTTTAGCTGCACGGAACGCTCTCGAAGGCAAAGAGGCTGCCCACTGTATGCCCATGCTGAGAGGAAAGAACATATGGAGTCCCTTGGAGGAGCGACTCCCCACAACATCCTAACTGAAAAATTTTTGGGAAAGCATCTGATATTATCCGATTCTGCCCCCTATAAACACCGGATGTAGGCCTTAATTTTTCTACAGAGATATACTGTATATACACTTAGAACGGAAATAATGGCTATATCGCAGAATTAACCACATCTCGACGATAAATTTCAGTGAAAATGTCACATAAAATTAAACTTAAGATGTTTATATATGTACATATCTATAAATTTTCGAACGACTAAGCGTGCTGGTTCTACAAAAATTATTTCTTTGTCAATTTTACTAATTTCTCTGAGCGGCGGTAATAACTTTTTGACTAAAAAACAATGTTCCCAATTTTATATCACCAAAGGAGCAAAAATAACACAAATGAGAAAAATATGCATTAAACAAGAAATCAATAATCAAAAGTTTACAATGACTGAAAAAAGTCTCATTTGCCAACATGACCCTCATAACGTTTAATAACTTCAGTAATCCTTGAATTCATGTAGCCAGTTAGTTTCTTTACTGCAGGAAGTGGAACTGCCCTTGCTGCTGCTGCTGCAGCAACAGCATTCCACAAGACAGATTTTGATTTGAACTGCCTTCCATCTTCGTAAATTTCCATTTTCAGAAGAGCCCAGAAGTTTTCAATTGGGTTTAAATCAGGTGAGCACGGTGGCCAAACCATCAGTTTCTCTCCATGGAACCCCCAATAGTCCAGAAATGCTATGGTAGTACGGGCAGAGTGAGAAGGCGCATTATCATACATGAAAATCAAGTTTCGATGCAATAAAAGGGGTATGTCATCCAGCCATGGGACCAAGAAGGCGTCCTTTAACATGTCACAATATGAAATGAAAAGGCAGGGGATAACACTCGCAGGGAGATCATTTTTGATAAAACCTAAGTTGAATGAATAAAAATGAACGTTTCGACTTACAAATTTCCAAAAAAACCTCCTCAGTCATTCGTACGATCTCATGCTGAGAGGTGCAATCAATCCGTCCGAATAGATGATTTTACTGTTTTAGGGACAGCCAGTACTCATTGTGAATTGCGTATTTTAGAATCTCTTCTCATACAAAGGCTGAAACAACAACTCAACGACATGCAATCTTCTTGTCCTTTGCAATAAGTGAATTTTTAGTTTTTGTTCCCTTTGTGCTATGCATCAAAATATAGATTATAACTTGTAGACTTTCTGTTTAGTAATGCTGGCTAAAATTTATAAACTTTATTTTTGTCTTTACATATGTTGATAATGACTTAGTAAGTCGAAACGGTCATTTTTATTCATTCAACTTAGGTTTTATCAAAAATGATCTCCCTGCGAGTTTTATCCATTGCCTTTTTATTTCTTATCAGAACCTTTAATGGAAACAACCGTAATTTATGTTACAATATGATACAGATGTAACTTTCACGCATTCAGGTACTCTAACCGGACCAACAAGTCGATCCCCTATGATACCAGCCCATATCATAACACCACCTCACTGTTGTAGCCATTTTAAGCGTTGATGACACCTCCAGGTAGCACCCAAGCGTTGCTCCACCCAGCAGGTCCATCAAGGGCTGCCCGAGTTTCGTCGGTGAAAAGAGCATGATTCGTGTTGATCTTCATTATTTCTCTGCCCATTCCATCCTCAAAATTTTATGTCTTGGGGTCAGAAGAGGCAATTTCAGAGGAATTTGACACAAGCAATGGAGCGGAGGATGTAATTTCTTGTGGTTTTAGGCACTTCAGTAAGCCCAGCAGCCGTAAAAATTTATTTACTTGTTTGCAGTCCTTGAATGCCCGCATCTGATTGTTTTTTCCGTGGTGAAGGGTCCTTCAAGAATCCTGTCACGTGTCAATATGGCGTCCTATTTTTTAGGCAATTAGATCAGGAGAGGTGCCTTTAGCAGTTTTTTTTATCATTATTTCTTTCTCCTCGTTAGTTAGAGCTTTTCCACGTCCCATTTTAGCAGAATATACAAAAGCTATTATTGTCGTTCACCTCAAAAAGAGAAAAAATGCAAAGAGTTGCGAATCAGGAGACGCAGCAAAATGTAAACAATCTTAAGAGTGTTGCGATAAGATGTTACGATTTCCCTGCAAGTTTCATGAAAATTTGATTGCGCAAAAATGAGATATGGTCAATTTTGTGCTAAAGCTATTATTTCCGTTCTAAGTGTACAGGTCGCTCCTAGCGTAGCTCCACGGCTTATTCTTACAGGTTGTAGCTGGTGTGAAATGAATGTTGCTATCGGTACAAATGACTTAAGCTATTGTTTACAGTGTGGTTAAAATCTTCAGCACCCGACGGAACCATCTTCACTTGGTGCCCAGTAAGTTCGCAATGACTTTGAAAGAAGAAACTGTGTCGAACCTATACCAGGGATGTAAGGTAGAATATCGCTACTGACTATTGGATAAGCTACAAAAATCGGCACACTGTGCCTAGGAAAAAACGCACAACTTAGCCGGAAGCTCAGTTCATTTACAGAAGACAGTTGTGTCAGATTTGAGTAGTCGATTAGCAACAAGCCCTTGAAATGTTCAGAATGGTGACGTCACAATTCTGAACATTTCAAGGGCTTGTTGTAAACACTCAAATTTCTGGCATAACTTCTATAGTAAGTGAACTGTATAAAAATTTTACAGCTCACCGACAAGACCCTTTACAAGATATGCGTATATAGGAAAGTCAATTTCAGCATCTCTCGCAACGGTAAAGGTGCTTAAATTAGAGAAAGGAATAGGAGGAGACATGAAAATAAGTCAACAGAAACGTGGAACCCATGCACGAATCAACGAGCATGGGAACAGCAGTTAAGAAAGAAGAGGTAGAATAGAACACAGCGTCATCAGTAGGAGCATGAAATGGAAAGACGTAAGGTGGGCACAAACGAAAGACGTTCGATAAGCCAAGATAATGTTACCTATGGAGACCCTGTGGGGTGACTGCTCTCTATAACATGAGTTGGGCGAAACTAGTTAATCCTATAGCCTAAGGGCCCATCTTTCGTCCACCTGAGGTACAAAAAGCAAAATGCAACTAACCGGAATTCACCCAAATGCCTGTACACGAAAAAAACTTAATTTAACTCACTTAGAATCCGGCTACACAAGCACACAAAGGAAGAATATGTCTAACTCAACAGGGACCCGCAACGCACAAAAATAAGAAAAAGACGCTGCAACTCACCCGGAAGCCCCTGTACCACTCTTTGATCATAGCCTCATCGTAGCGCGTGTGGGTCTTGAGAAATTCCAGGTCCTCTTTGGAGAGCTTCTCTTTGCTGCTACAACAGCCCATGGTGTTGGTGGCCCTGGGGAAAGAGAAGGAGACGTGGCTGTTAGCGGGTGTGCCGGGGCAGACATTGCTAACTGTGGAAAAGTAAGGGTCCTCGCGGAAACCCGCAGCCGAAAGCACAGCACAACTTCACAAGACAATAATACGACAGGTTTTGAACCAAGTCCAAATACACAGATTATAGTTAGTGATGGGGCGAATATTCGTATCTGCGTCCGCGGAACATCCGCACCTTTTTTGACATCCGTAGCCGCATCTGCATCCGTGGATGCTAAGATGGTAACATACGCAATCGCATCCGCTGATATCAACTGTAAAATCCACAGCAAAGAAGGCGCAAGTTTATCACTGTATACTAAGCTCATCCATTGAGCTGAAAACTCCAAATTCTCATTTGGATTGAAATGTGTGCAAGTGCAGTCCCTGTTTTTACAAAGCACCATCTAAGTTTTTTCCCCCCAAGTGTTGTATAAACTGCCGTCATGAGAGGGGGTGTGTGCGTTTGTGGTGGGGCGAATATACGCATCCGCGGAACATCCGCATCTTTTTTGACATCTGCATCCGCATCAGCGGATGCCAAGATAGCAACAACCGCACGTGCATTCGCATCCGAGGATGTCCAAAAAATGACATCCGACCCATTCACTAACACAGATTACTAGTAGCAGTAGTAGAAGAATTTCCAACGCAACAATGCTAAGTCGCATCGAGCCGAATTCTTAGTGATTTTTATACCGGCTTTTCTGCCGGAATGTCTCTGGTTTATTGCATATTCTGACAGGGATAGGGCCCGCCAGAATAGGTACTACGGAGGCACTGCCGTCGTCCGTGACTGTTGTGTGTACGTGCCGCGCTGAGCGGGTATGTTCATGCCGCGTCACCACCACCAAAATCACTACCATGTGCTATGCAACAGTTGCCAGACGTCGCTATGTGACATAACTGCGCTTGTGTGAGCTAGCTATACAAGCATCGTTTATAAATTAACCTAACCTAACAGACGATACAGCGACTTGTGGCAGTGAGACACAGCAGTACAGCACGCGTGCATGAACGCACACAGAATAGTCATGGACGACGGCAGTGTACCGCGGCAGAGGAAGCAGAACACAGGGGCTTGGGCCGTGACTGAGACTTTGTGCACATTTTCGTCTTCCATACGAGTACCCGCTATTACTGAATTCTTGCTGCCCCAAAAGCTAAAGCCCAAAACACAGCTCCTGGGATGGCCAAAACTTCTGCTAAAGAGGCAATAAATGAATGCCTGATCTGTTACAAATTAAAATCAGAGAGCAGGAAGTATCGTAGATGCTATCGGTTGCTCACTCTACTGTAAGAATTCGATACACAGCCTTATTATATCACCTGCCCAAAATTGAAAACCGTATCTCAAAATTTGTACAGGATACTTATAAAAATGATACACGACAGAAGAGTAATTACAAAAATATATCCGTGCAGAAAGAGAGCTCCTAGTGCAAGACCTTTAAATCACATTGGACAAAACAATCGGAAAAAATAATAATATTAATAACACAGAGAAGGAACCGCAAGTGGAAGACATGTTCTTGGGTTGGACAACAAGTCGTGGGAGACTGTGACTATCCGCTGACACTGGATAGCCTTGATCGCAAGGCGTCAAGGAGAAGCATGAAATTGATAGTTTACAGCGCATTGTCCACGGATGCCACTCAGTGCTTATGATACCAACTTCTACGTTTGTTAATACGGAGGCCGAATCGATTTTTTTTCTGCTTACCTTATACCCATACAGGACGAGGATACGAAATAGATAAATCCCGCTATATAGGTAATAACAGTTGTAGGTTGGTAACTTGCTTGCTTGATCTGTCCCGGTATGGACAAGTTAGAATACAATTAAGCTGCTAAGGGACAAGGTAGACTTTGGTGTGTCAACTTTTGAAATCTTAGATCTGAGAATCTGCGACTAGACGGCAGTTTCATGCCACTGCGAATTTTGCTTCACTGAGGTCATAAAGCGCAAATTGAGGAGCACCCCAACGAAGCAAAATGGAAAGTTCTCCTTGAGCACAGAACCACGGCAAAGAAGGAAAAAACGAGGGTTTCGTTGACCTAGTTCTCCTTGAGCACAGAACCACGGCAAAGAACGAAACAGTAAGGGTTTCGTTGCCACAGTTTTTCTTGAAAATAGAACCACGATAAAGAGGGGAAAACGTGGCTTTCGTTGCCCTAATTTTTTTCTAAAGAGCAAAGATACAAAAGGAAAAAAAACGAGAGTTCGGTTCCAACATTTTTTCGAGAAAAAAAGACCACGACAAAGAAGGAAAAGACAAAGGTTTCACTGCAATAATTATTTTCTGGGGCCATTTACTGACGGCGCAGGTATCTAATTAACTAGAAGTACATAATTTTTACTAGCCACAATGTCTTTATCGCGCCGAACTATTCCTGTGGTTTAACACAGCCTCGTGCGCTACTAGGATACGTTATAAATTATCAATAACTTTTGTCTCGGTTTTTCTACCGGCAGGTCTCAGAGTGGGCAGTGCGCTACTGACAGGAAAAAGACGCAAGTTGTGCATCTCCAACCCCCGGGCACGGCTGAACGCTTTCGCTCAGCTACGCCGCACAGGGAATGAAACTAAATACAAGAAGGTAGACGTCTAGCGGGAATAGGTCGGCCACGTCAATCGGCAGCCGACTTCCCGAAACAGAAGGGGAAGTATTGAGAGCCTACATAACTTTACAAAACTATCCTCGTCAGCAGGAGCTGCGGCAAGCTGCAACATCTCCTGCACTCGGGACACTTGGTTGTGTAAGGCCCGTTATTCAATTAAATACGCAATGAATTTCTAGGTCGAGTAGAACTTCTTGAAATTTTCTGTATACTTCAGTGCGACGAAGGATCTGCTCATGCAGCTTAAAAACGAGAAATTCTGGCGTAATTTGATACGCTTTGTAGAATTTTAAATATTGAAGGTCTTGCTTTGCTTTAGAAAATTTACGCAAACTAACGAGTTTAAAAGCCTTGGTCATGTCAGGTAGAACAGGTATCGCTAATGCATTATATAGTCTCTAACCTGCAAACCAACCTTTAGATCAACATTCATATTTTTCTTTGTGATTCCAGTGCTATTTTTTGTAGCTAAATATGCATTCAGACCAGGCTGGTTTCGACTAAAAACGTCATTTTCAATGAATGAATGCTTCGCACTTAGGAGCGATTTTCAAATTGGTAGCTTTTTTAAAAGTACAAGGACAGACTGTCTTCTGAGTTACTTTCCAACATTGTATACAAATATTCTTGTGGAACTTGCCGGAGTTCTTACATTGGAAGTACTCAGAAGCAGTCTAAAATCAGATTTTATCAGCAAAGGGTAGCATGTCTAGTACCCGTCCACCATGCTAGTAACCGTCCACTTGGGTTTAAAAACTTCCTGTGTGAAAACTAGCAGTACTAGAGAGCCGTACATAGTCTTAAACTGTAGGGTACTGCTTTCTAGTACTGCTAGTTTTCACACAGGAAGTTTTTAAAGCCAAGTGGACGGGTACTAGACATATTACCCTATGGGACGTTCCTTCAGAACGAACCTTCCTCTCAGTCTTACCACATTCACCTCCCAGACAGCATTGCGAGCAGACCGGTCATTTATACTCCCTAGCACGAAATAGTTGGTTCATCTAATGCTTCAGATATTATAATTTTAGAATCTTTGCACATATTAAAAAATAGACCAACCCTTAACTCTGACCAAACAGCCGTACCTTTATTCACTCGGTAAAATCTTATCCCTTCTTCTCTTTTTTTTTTCTTCCGTCTCCAATTGCCCGACGTCTCACCATGAGCATATCAATGCTAGTTAGGTTAGCTTCAAGCTTACATCCGCATACCGTTTCTTATTTTTCCTTTGTTAGTGACAATTTAGTTTTATCCTCTATAGAATGTTATTTTACGGTATCATGCTTCTCATAAGCATTAATTGATAATGACGTTTTTAGTCGAAACCAGCCTGGTCTGAAAGCAATAAATCGATGTTTTTTATCGTGACCTTAGTGTTTCTTTTTATACTTACAACTAGATTTCCAACCAAACGTCCAATCTCTGATATATTACGTAATCGCTATGGACAAGATGGACTGTACTGGTTCCGAAAATTTGAGCAATGTTCGCGTAAATTTTCTAAAGCAAAGCAAGACCTGCGATATTTAAAATGCTGCAAAGCGTATCAAATTACGCCAAAATTTCTCGTTTTCAAGCTGCATGAGCAGAACCTTCGTCGCAGTGAAGCATACGCAATGGAGTTCAGTAGGGTGGTTTCGCTCATTAGGTACCTAATTAGTTAAACCCTTTGTGTCATGTCGTAACACATAAGTTACACAATCTAGTGCTATTCCTCCGAGAGACGCAAATCAATTTATACAAGTAAGAAAGGCTAACCATCGTGCGCACGCGAGCGATTCGTACAGCGTTGCTAGCAGACAAGGCAATGGCCGTAGTCTGTAAATGGTCGTTGTAAGATTATAGTAAACTCAAGTCATGAACTACTCTCAGTTTCGAGTAGCCCTCGACTCAAGTATATATAAAACATCAACCGTAGGTACTACTTATTTGTTTCCGCCGGGTACACGAAAATAAACTGCGACAAGTATCACCGAGATCAACTAAAAAAAAAGAAAGCAAATGCCTTAGATAGCTCAAAGAGAAGGGAAGCAGAGATGTTGGAGGCAATGCATTAGGGCAGAGCTCGCTGTATGCGGAAGACTGCAAGAATGTAAATAGACTCGCGGGTACCGACGCGCTCTAGGCACTTTGGCGAATTTGTGGACGTTCCCTGCAAGAATTTCAGAGGTTCAATTTTTAGTAAATCTGTAAACATTCCATTTAGGATTTTTAGAGGCTCAGATTTTAGCACATTTATAAACGTTCTACGGCTGTAAGATTTTCAGAGGATGAACTTTGGTATAGGTAAAGCTGAAGCTGTTAAACGTTCCAGTCAAGCACTTCAGAGTTCAATATAGGTATAACTATTAAAAAAAATGCGCGAAAGAGTGAAAGATGTTAAGTAACCTATGGAATCTTTGTGGGGACATCTATGGATATAAAAGGAAAAGATCTTATCTGTAGAGGAAGTCGCGTAAAAGAGTCAAATAACACTCTAAAGAAAATTGCGCCCGATACGAGATAAACCCCAAAGTAGAATCTCAAATACAGATAACCCCAACAATAGAGACCGGAAATACACATAAACCCGACAGTAGAGGGCACAAATAATGATAAACCCGACAGTAGAGGGCCCAAATAGAGATAAACCCAACAGTAGAGGGCTCAAATAGAGATAAACCCGAGAGTAGAGGGCCCAAATAGCGATAAACCCGTCAGTAGAGAACCTAAATAGAGATAAACCCGACAGTAAAGGGCTCAAAAGTCGAAGCACAATGGCAGAGGTCCTACAAATCAGCGGTAGCCGCAGAGCTACAATGGCAGAGCAATCAATCGGGGGGGAGGGCGGCAGGGAGGGAGAAGACACAGGGGAGCGCCGTACCCGCCTTTGTGTGGTCGCTAACGGCGGCAGATTGAACTCCAAACCGCCATCTCGGCCGTGATAAATCCTATTACGTGCTCTATTTTGCTGGACACAACTAATTCATTCACGGCAAATTTGCTTACGGAATAGGTTTTTTTTTCTCGTTCGAGACACACAAGCAATAGGATTACGCTGGCTAACAAGAAATATTCATAGAGTGCTCTCTGTTTCAATAAACTTAAGAACTGCTGTTAATTTACCAATGGACAAAGGTTGCAGATTCGTAGCAGCAACTACAGGCTGGCAAGTCGAGCACATAATTGGGTAATTATGCAAGCTAATTCTTGCAATTTTAATGTTGAATTATCTTACATACATAATGAAACATGCAAGTAGTTTGCGGGTGACCCTACAGGTACTGTTAGTGAGAGTCTCACAGGAATAACATTACACTACAGAGCGAGGAAAAACAAAAAATAGCACGCAAGAACTAAAAAAAATGGAATCTGATACGAAATTCAGACCTGGCATCACAAAGGCGGTGTTGATGAAAATATAGATGAAAGAAACCAAGTGTTTGTTGTTCGGCGAGGAACTTGGCCCAAGTAGGTAGTTCAATTTTTCTCACTACTTGTCGGGTGGTACTAATTAAGACGTTATAATTTATCACGGCACAATTAGTCTTATTGCAGAGTTAACTACATTAATTCGTGTGATCCTGCCTCATCTTGATTTATTTAATTACAGTATGCAATATTACCTTCAACAGGTTACAGTCAACTCTAGGCACAGAATAATACGAAAGCTAGCTAACTATATCAAGAAAATTCTACTCTTATTATAACATAACGCGTTTTCTTTGCATTGATAGAGCTAGAGCACTCTGAGAGCGCATACCTCCGCCAAGGAAGGCAACGGTAACGAAAAATTCAAATTGGCTCTGAAACCATGATTTTTTTCTTTTGCATCAACTCCAAAATCTAATCATTTGTGCCTTTTAATAGTATTAACAGAATCTGCAATTTTGTTCAAGATCCTTTCATAACTGTTTGAGTTATGCTGCTAACAAACATAAGTAAACATACAAACGAGCCAACTGATCTGCACCAAAATTTAACGATTTATGTCTTTTAACAACTCCTGCAAATTTCATAAAGCTTCACTCAAAACTTTTTGAGTTATTGCGCTAACAAACATAAAATCAAACACAATAACAAATATAGAAACGAACAAACAAATCATTACAAAAATTTGATCATTTACTTTTGGTTATATACCTAACAACTCCTGTGAATTTCATAAAAATCCGTCCATAACTTTTTGACTTATGGCATTGAGAAAAATGAGGCAGACAAACAAACAAACAAATAAACGGATCTTCACCAAAAGTTATTCATCGGTTCCTCCTAAGATACCTAACAATCCCTGTAAATTTCGTCAGAATCCGTCCATAACTTTTTGAGTTATCTTGGTGACAGACAGACAGAAAGACAGACAAACCTGGCGAAAACATGACCTCCTTGGCGGAGGTAAAAATAGTGAAGTAAACACCTAAAATAACATGGTCAAATGGGGTATATACCTAAAAACAACAGATGTAACTGGGACGTACCGTAACATAGCAATAATTTAAAAAAAAATTATACACGTAAAATAAAAAATTTGGCCTGCAATGTTAGATTTAGTTTATTCGAAATTCAAGATTATTTCGTGTAACAAGTCTTCTAATTTTATTTGCAAACCAAAAAGCAACTTGTAACAGGCTACCAAACAACAGAGATGAAAATGATGGTACGTTAGAATACTGTATGGTCCAAAACCTTTACAGTTCTATTGTCAACGCTCTCATTTCGAAATGTACCCTTGTAGAAAACGCCTTGGTGTGCAAAGCGAGCGTTTTAGTGCTGCGCAGGGCCACCACTTGAGTGCTGCATGCACAACCTGCAAAACACAGTCAGCAACGCACAATTGTGCCTTTGTGCAGCACAGCCTGCATCTTGGCCACATAGGCCTAATAAGCACCTTACTGCTGCACGGACATCATTTTAATGCTGCACCGCTCACATCTAATTTTTCAATGCATGAAAAAAAAAATTAAATTGCACAGGAAGGCATATAAAAAGAAAAGATGCCTAATCAGCCCTATATATGAGTAGGTATTTCCTGCCACATTCATTGTTGTTGTTCTACAGTGCAATCAGTGTGCAGAGAGAAAAGAACTTTGATTTTGAATTTAGAACAACTAAATTACTTTTCAGTTTTACCCAAACTGTGTGTCGCTGGCTCTTACACGCGTGTGAGGATCCATCATGTTGGAGGGGCAATAGGACTCATTACCAGAGGCCGATGGCAATGTGCAGGACCATCGTTAACATATCCCCCCTCCCCTCTTGGCCTCACAACAGATAGGACGCTCGTTTGATGGTGGGTTCGAGTCGCCCAGTTCGACTACGACCATCTATTAATTCCAATCAACTTTACTACGTCACCCGGAACTTTAACCCTGCACGTTGGACTCGTCACTTTTGATCGAGTACAAGTTGTTATCGCAAATCGATTACGCTTGAGACAGCCGAATATCAGTCCCGCTACTATAAGGATAGGAACATGGCAAGGAAGCGTGTCAAAACATTAAAATAATCGGCAGCTACTCTGCCGTTACGATGGTACCGAAAATAGCAAAGGAGGGAAACCATACACGGGGGAACACCGCGCATGGAAACACGCAAAACACATACACGTTTGCTATTTATTGCGTTAAATTACCGATTGGCAGCTGTGACGTCAGTATGGGTAGGCCGAAGCAGGGAGTCCTGCTGGCAATGGCAGATATAATTCTCATCAAAAGATATCCGGGGAGCGGTGCCCCAGTAGAGGCTCCCCTAGGGGGGGGACACAGGTGCGGAAGGGACGAGGGAGGTAGGGGGGGGGGCGCATACCCCGCTTGACCTTTGCTGCGACGTAAACAATACGAGCACAAGCGGGGAAAAATTCGACAGGCGGATATAGCCACACAGGCCGGGGGCTGTAGCGCAGCGTCCAGCTTACTTCGTCTCTCTCTCTCTTGGTTGTTTTTATTGCTCTTGTTATCATTAATTGTACTAGTACCATTGCTAAATAATTAGCAATAGCTAGGTACTATCGAGGCCGGGGTGTTAGTCCCGGTGTCTCTTTGGGAATGGGCCTCTTGGTTAGTCTACTGCCGCCAATCTAATCTAATAATCTAATCTGCTACTATCATCACTATCAATATTGTTGTAATTTTTATTACGATCACGAGCACCATTTACGAAAACAATTACCATTATTATTGTTAGATATTATTACAATCCCTGTCACATTAGTATATTATCTACGTTATCATTACTAGTATAACCAGCTGTCAACAATGACGGCAACGTACGTGTTTTGACACTCAAGCGACTGTTGACGCATGCGATGTTGACCTATAGGAAGGATGTAATGCATGTCAACTTGATAATTTATTGCTAGTTATAATTATTATTATTATTACCTCCGCTAAGGATGTTGTGTTTTTGTCGGAGTTTGTTGGTCTGTTTACCTGTTTGTGTGTGTGTCATAGATAACTCAAAAAGTTATGGGACGAATTTTTACAAAATTCGTAGGGATAGTCAAAGTAAGTTAGGAGAAATAGACGATTCACTTTAGTGATGATCCGTTCAACCGATTGGAAGTTTGCCTCTTTTTTTTTTTTTTTTTGCAACATCACTCAAAAAGTTACGGACGGATCTTCATGAAATATTCACATTTTTTTAGAAATATTACGAGGAGCGAATGACCAAAGTTTTGTCCCTTTGTCTGATGGTCTCTATATTTGTCAGTAACAGAGCCCACAAGTTATGAACGGATCTTCATGAAATTTTGAAGAATTACTAGAAATATTAAAAGCCACGTCCGAATTTTAGTGATGATCGGCGCGTCCAATTGCGTGATTATAAGTCTGTCAGTAACATAACCCCCAAAAAAATTATCAACGGATCTTCAAAAATTACACAAGCTGTTAGGGATGCTTAGAAGTGCAAATGACCAACTTTTGGTGACGAAGGCTGCGCTTTCACGTGCTTCTCTATTTATTACCATTATAATATTGAACAATTTCAGCCTCCATTTCCAACAGAAGAAAATATAAGGAACCTATAGAACAGTAATAGAAACGCGGAACCTTTTCACGAGGGGGGTGTTCACCACACAGGATCACTGCGTGCGAAAATAGCGAGTCAAGAAAGGAGAGCAAGAACAGAAGTCAGTACCTATGGGGTGGGCACAGCAAAGTGGGTACGAACGGAAGACGTACCGAAGGCATAGCTAAGGTTACGGTAACTTATGGGGTCCTCCTCGGTGGACTGTTCCTAATAACATCGGCTGTAGGATTAGTGAAGCTAATTAAGCTAACCGTATGGCCCATCCTCAGGTGCGGTGCTAATATAGTCACCTTATGGCCAACTTATCCTCACGCCACCTGTCGCGGTGAGTTCTAGCCTAACCGAGCGCAACCTGTAGCGGTGAGTTCTAGCCTAACCGAGCGCAACCTGTAGCGGTGAGTTCTAGCCTAACCGAGCGCAACCTGTAGCGGTGAGTTCTAGCCTAACCGAGCGCAACCTGTCGCGGTGAGTTCTAGCCTAACCGAGCGCAACCTGTAGCGGTGAGTTCTAGCCTAACCGAGCGCAACCTGTCGCGGTGAGTTCTAGCCTAACCG
>LQNS02276769.1:10117599-10131161 GCA_001587735.2 Parhyale hawaiensis
AGGCCCGGAGATAAGGCCTGGTGTTTGCCAGGCCCGGAGATAAGGCCCGGTGTTTGCCAGGCCCGGAGATAAGGCCCGGTGTTTGCCAGGCCCGGTGTTTGCCCGGCCCGGAGATAAGGCCCGGTGTTTGCCAGGCCCGGAGATAAGGCCCGGTGTTTGCCAGGCGCGGAGATAAGGCCCGGTGTTTGCCAGGCCCGGAGATAAGGCCCGGTGTTTGCCAGGCTCGGAGATAAGGCCCGGTGTTTGCCAGGCCCGGAGATAAGGAACAATTAGCTCATCAGGAGGAGGTCGTTAAGGCAGTAATGAACTAAGCACGTTCGCAGTGAGCTACAGCCACTCCAATTTGCGCGCTCGTTAAATCCGAGACGTGTTATGAACACGTTCATGGTCATACTCAAGTGCACACAGCATCAAGCTGGATCATTCCCCTTAGCAGAATATTTTAGGTTTCCAACGCTGCGGGGCAAACTGGATATACTGTACATATATGTAACGAAATGAAGATATAGTGCACTTAGACGCTAGCCATCAGTGGGTATTAAGCATCTTCTACTTGTAATGTAGTTCTTAATGCCTCGCACCTACAAATGCGTCCAGCATGTTTTCGCGTTCGCTTAGGATAAGTCAGTGACTTAATCGATTATTATATTAGTTGTTCAAGCCTCCCTACACACAACTGTGGTGATTCAAGAGAGGAAAGAGAAGGGACATATAGTATGTCGACAGAAACATGGAACCCATGCACGAAGATGGATCAACGCGCATGGGAACAGCAAGTCCGGAAAAAAGAGGAAGAACAGAGGAAGGTCAGTAGGAGTATGAAATCAGGAAGGAAGCTAAGTGGGCACGAAAAACACACGTCCCGAAGGCCTAGCTAATGGCTAAGGTAACCAACACAAAGCGGTGACTTCATTGATACGAAATAAAGTCGAACTGTACAACCGAAATAGCTGTCTTCCACACTTGCGAAAAAAAAAAGAAAAAAAAAGACCCCGACTTCTACGATATAATGTTGAAACATGCGACTGGACAGTCTTCAGGCACACGGTACCTACTTTCAACAGGAAGCCGTTAAATTCATGGCTGGTAAACTTAACACGGGGCTTAGGGGTGTAAACGCACATGAATAACGAACGATACGGCCGCTGGTGACGAATTTAGCAGGTGATGAATATACAGTAAGCCTCCTCAGGATAAATGGCGCGATTTATATATAGGTAGTAATGTTGAAATATAACAATGAAATGTTATCATTTATCTCTTGAACAGCGTTTTCGTAGCATCCCCATAAAATCCGCCGCCATACATCTTAACCCTAACATGACAAAGCAAAACTTCAGTTTCACGTAGAAATAGCATCGTTAGGAACGTCGTTTGTACAATACGCTGGTCTTAATAGGGTTAACGCTAATAACAGGGTTTTAAGCATAGTTACAGTGCTACAGCGCTCCATGTACTTCTTTTTTTTTATTATTCCATAAAATACAAGAGATTAAAGAATCCTGGTAGGAAAAGAACACAACCTGGATAAAACACTGGTTACAGAAAGTAAAAAGAGTACCGGTGGTAGCAATTCCCGCTCCAGACACAGCTATAGCCTATACAGTAGCACAAGATACCTAGCGGGAAATCCCATATTTGGAGAAAATCAAATACGAAAAATCTCGGTTCACTAAACTAAGGAGTTACATTGCACCTCGGCTCGATGAGCAGGCGTGAGTGAGCACGCTGCTGAAGCCTCTCTGGACACTACACGGTGTTTCAAGCGTAGAAAAAATAGGGACATGCAGCATGTCGAAAGAAACTTGGAATACATACACAAGGATGTTCCCACATAGAAACGAGGCATACGGCTACAGTAAGTCGGGAAAGAAGAGGATGAATAAACAAAGAACCATCGGCATGATTAAGAAAAGGGAAGGAAGCAAAATGGGCAGGAAAGACCAATGTCCTGTGGCCTACAGTAGACAATTAAGGATTACGTAACTAAGGGGTTCTTCAGGGAGCGATAATACCCATAACGTAGGATTTGCGACCCTAACTAGCCTCACTTTTGTAGCCCATCGTATAGTATCTAACTCTTGAAGGGTATGAGGTCCCCAGAAACATGCAACACCAAGCGCCCGTTTTTGCAAGATTCACGACACGGCATCCGAGTTTGGTGACTTCGAAACACATGTACGGTACCTAAGCACCTAACTAACAGAGGTACCGTACCTATACCTTCGTTTGCAAGTGCTGTGTAACACCTACGGAACCACGCCAGTCAGTTCATTTCAATGACGATGAGGGTAATAATGTAACGATCAGTTATTTTGACTATGGCCCTTGGTAGCCTACCGTGAAATGCCAAGGCTTTATATGAAATCGCAGCCAAGGGGTATTCGCCGCAATATTATTGAATTGAAAACAAAGAACACTCCAGGCTAATTCATCGTATTTATAATTAAGGGCTAAAAATATCTACAAAAAGGTCAAAGTAGATCAGCCAAGATTAACTGGCAGTACCTTGTATTATTTATTTACCAAGCGCTATAGAGAACTACAAAAAACATTAAGAAAGAGCAACTGAGGATAATTAACAGTACTACTATTTTCTAAGCGATAAAAATAACCACCATAACGTAGACTTACAAATACCCGGACTAATTCGTAGCAGTATTATCAAGCGCTAAAAATATCCCTACCCACAAAACGAATAGCCAAAGCTATCCAAAGAAAGGCAACGGGAGCAGTAGCAGAACGAAGCAAGAAGAGCTCCTCACAATAACCTTTTCAGCGATGCTGTCACCATCGATTGCCAGCAGTTATGGTGACGTCATCACGAGAGACATGCAGGCGCGTGCTGCAACATGTAGAGGCCCCACTATAGACTCTACTTGTGAGCGGATGTTCAGCTTGCATGTCGACCTGCATGATTATAAAGTCAGCGTCCGTATCCAAGATACACTCCTGCACTTAAAAAAAAATTCTGCGTTTCAACGGGTAGAAACTAGAAAAATGTCTGTAGTTTTCTCCGTTTTGTACATCCACCTAAAGTGTCCGTCGTTTCGCTGGAAGAGCCTGTACTTCACATTGTTCACAGAAGCAATATAACGTTCCTTTTAATTACGGAGATTAATGCATTGTTTCTGTAGTATCACCGGGAAGTGTCTGTTGATAGGCCTGTTACCGGAAAGTTTTCCTCGTGTCCGTCAGATTCCAGGTCTAGAAGTTCTATGTTAGCGTGTTTATCCAATTTGCTTGAACATCCCGAGCCATTAACAGTTAGAGAGTTTACAATACCAACTATAGAGACCACTCTTCAGTGCGCATACCTCCGCCAAGCAAGGGAATGGTAACGAAAAATTCAAATTTGTTCTGAAACCATGTTTTTCTTTGTATCAACACCAAACTCTAATCATTCGTGCCTTTCAATAGTTATTGACTGTTTCTGCAATTTTTGTGAAGATCCGTTCATAACTGCCAAAAAATTGTGTGCTGGATACACATGACCCTCTTTTGACCACTAAGTAGTCAGCGCTGTGATAGCTAGATTGGCTAGGGCGTGGGTTCGAATCTGGCCCAGGTACCGTGCTTTTTCAAAACCACAAACAACGGAATGAAATTTCACAATCTGTATTCTACCGGGAAGTTGTTTTTGTTTCTGTAACAGAAAAGAATCCGCGTATTGACAGAACCTCTAAATACTTCCTGGTACGATTAAACAGAAAGTTGGAAAGTGTCCGGCATGGGCTGCCGGACACTTTCTGTCATTTCACGTAAAAATTTTTTACAGTGTAGAATGCACATTTCAGTTGAACGACGTGCGAACTGAACAACCGCTCATCAAGTTCAGCGTGCGACAGCCTACTGTACCCACGGCAGCAAATTACGTCCTAGTCTCGCATCCTTGCATCAAGTTGTGTGTGTAAATGCCTAGTGTGTTCCCAGCTTTATACTGGGGACACACTAGGCATTTACACACACAACTTGATGCAAGGATGCAAGACTCGGAAGTCATTTATGCCACGGTATCTATGCTACCGATTTTAAACATGTATCAAAGCGGCACGCAAGCTCCACATCCCAGCAACCTGTTGGGAGTAGAAATGCATATGTGTCCCTGGCATTACACATCACAGTGCCTATACTACACCACAATATCGAACACACAATAGTAATAGGTATCGAACACACCACAGCATCGAACACACCACAGCATCGAACACACCACAGCATCGAACACACCACAGCAATCGAACACACCACAGCATCGAACACACCACAGCATCGAACACACCACAGCATCGAACACACCACAGCATCGAACACACCACAGCATCGAACACACCACAGCATCGAGCACACCACAGCATCGAACACACGACAGCATCGAACACACCACAGCATCGAACACACCACAGCATCGAACAGCATCACACACATCGCAGCATCGACTGGCGACGTGTGAGTTACAAGAGTTGCGCGGCGATAGCGGCTGTCCGTCGGGTGCGCCGCAGCAGTCAACGCGAGACACGCCGGGACTTTTTCAGGCCACCTAATTAGATTTTATGGGACGTCTACATTTGCACGGAACCTGAAGGGCAGGACGTATGGAGACAGCAGCTCAATTCTAGCAGTTATTGGGACTGCTCTGACTAAAGAAAACGCCCCTTGCAAAACGATCCGGTGCTGGAAGCCCCCCAACACGAGAATAGTAGTGGAACTGGAAAGACGCTCCTCGGGTAAAACAATGCTCTGAAGAAACGAGTCTCATTCCAATGCGAATATTCGAGGAAAAAAATGGTCCGAAGTAATGTCTCACTCTGTAGACGGACGCTCGAATAACAAAAATTACGAGTCTCGCTTGCGTGACTGTGCCGCCGGCCGTTAGCAATGACGGCGAAAATCTTGTGACAAATAGTGCCTCTTCATTGCTAATGGCGCTGAGCTGATAAGAAACATGTCTGCACAGCAGCCGCCTACTTAAATAAATGAAAAAAGTAAACGTGGCGGCCAATTCCACTTTGGTAAATAAATCAGCAAAGATTATGGCAATTCTAAAATCGCGTTTTGCATTGAAATCTTACAGAGGAAACCAATTAGGGCGATTATTAAATCCTTTTCTCCAGTCAAAGTTCATAAGAAACCACTTACGGCAATTCTAAGATCCCTTTCTGGAGCGAAATCTTACAGAGGAATCCAATTACGGATTCCTTTTCTAACGTAGAAGCTCGCCGGGCAGGTATTATCAGGTATAGGGAGTAGTTAACACCTTCGTCTTTACGCACTACAAAAACAGCGATCTACCAGAGAAAGACGTGAGAGATATCTAGTACATCAACAGAAGCGTATTAGCCATGTACGAAGGCGCTCCCACACAGGAACAACGAGCATAAGGACAGCAAGTCGGGAAAGAAGAAGAAAACAGAAAGTGATTAGAAGGAGCCTGGAAATGGAAGAAGGCAAAGTGGGCACGCAGAAAAGACGTCACAAAGGCTTGGCTAAGGTAACTAATGCGGTCCCTCTGGGGAGGAGGGGGGGGGGCTGCTCTCCATAGAATAGGAAGAGGAACCGAGCAAACAAAAAGATCAATCTACCGCAATAGCCGGAAACATTTCCAGGATTGTGCCTGAGACAGCTGCCATTTCTAAAATTTGTCCCTCAATCGAAAAATTATATGCATGATCATCGGATATTACTCGATGCAGTTCCTGCAGACATCGGATAATAACCTATGAATTTCCGACTGGGCCGCAACAATAAGCTTAATTCAGCGTGCCCAGCAACATCGTCACTCACTGGAGAACCTCTCACTGAAGATAAAATCAACAGCGTGGCTACTGACCGATAGGCGCAGCAGCTCCGTATAAAAGAAAATTGGTGCAGCAAAAAATGTAGTCACCGAGTTACTCAGCGTACGCAATATCAGGAAAGTGGTTTGATTGTTATTAAATTATTTAGAGCGTCTCCACACACACAGCGTACACCGTGATCCAAAGAGAGAAAGAAAGAAAGAAGGAGCATGCAGAACGTCGAGAGAAATGTGGAACCCAAACACGATCAAGGAGCATAGATACAGCAAGACGAGAAAGAAGAAAGCAATGTCAGTAGGAGTACGAAAATAGAAGGAAGTAAACTGGGCGAAAGACGGACATCCCTGGAGACCTAACTATAAGGCTAAGGTACCTGTAGAAATTCAGAGAGGAGCAGACACTTAGGGAAGAGCTTTTTATACCGAAAGTGAAAGATGCTAGGACAGCGACGCTGCTTGCAGAAGCGCAGGTCGCACGGGCACCGTACCTAAGAATTCGTCTCTTGTTCCAACAACTGCTCTATACTGCTCTATACAACTGCTCTATACAACTGCTCTATACAACTGCTCTATACAACTGCTCTATACACTTACCAATTATGAATTCGAAGCTTCAGCTGCCGGCTCCCTGACCATATACAGCACAATACATAGGTAATCATTATTATTAAATTACACAACGGTGATAAATGCAGGAGAATGAGTTTCTTAACTATTAGGTTCAAGTAACAGTTTGTCTGAGTAATAAGTCGCCCAAAGCTTTAAGTTTTCCTTGTATAAAGCTTTGTAAGAATATGCAGAAACTCCTTCGAGAAATAAAAACAAACAGGCAACTGATGCAATCTATACAGCATTGTGCGAACCCCAAAGTATTCGACTTCATTATGCCCCCAAATTCACTACAAACTCAACTTGCAATTTGGCTAGAATATGCACAGGCCGCAAAAAACGAAAAATTAAATCTACTGGTACCATAATTATTTTTCTTCTTTAAACTGACAGAAAAGCAAGCAGGGCAAAACCCCAACAAATATCAAGCCGGCGCATGTTGTCTCCGGCAATTCTTTCGAATATTTCCCTAAAATCTAAGGAAAGCAGACTCGACAAACATGACGGCAGTGCAGGGAAGCTTCGAGCCACACCTGAAAATTCCAAGTTTTTACAGGTGAGTTAAGAAGGAGGCAAGAACGAACGGCACAAACATGAGGGCAGCCGCCAGCAGCAGATTGCCTCACGCAAAGCCCTGCAGAAAATCGACACCGCAGGAATCGTGACACGCTAGGCAATAGGCAGGAAGCCGTTCATGGGAACAGCAGGCCGGAAAATAGGAGGAAACAGAGCAATAAAGATGAGTAGGGAAAGGAAGCAGGCAAAGTGCTACGGACAGAATTCACACCGTATAGACTTGAGAGTAGGGTAATCTATTCATATCAGAGATGGCGCCAAAAGGAAAGGGAGAAGGGTTTTTATCGCCCATTGATGAGCCAAGTGTTCTTCTCGGCCACCTCCCAAAATTGCTACCTAGTAACCAACATACATATGCCCCACAGTAACGTCAGCCCCTCCACACTTTACTCAACTCCCAAATGCAAATTTTCTGACGCCGCCACTGAAGAGTTTCTCATAAGCACCCATAACAACAAATGTCTTTTCTCACGAGGACTCGTTACTGGGGTCTTGTCGCAATAAAGACCCATGCATAACCACGCCATAGAACATAAGAAGGTTAATAGTTATCTATCAGCAGAGACCTGTGAAATTTGTACAAAACAGAAGTGTTACATTCTTCAGTTATGCCTGGACCAGTAACATAGCTACGAAGTGCAAAAATATACCTATTCCAAGTGAGTTATAGTCAGAAAGTTTAAGCCCCCGTTTAAGAGCAGAACGATATCACAGAGGAAAGAGCAAGGGACTTATAGTATGTCGAAAAAAACAGGGAAGCCATGCACGAAGGTGTTCCCACACAGGATCAACGCGCATGGGAAGAGTACGTCGGGGGAAAAAAAGAGGAACAAAATAAAGCATGAGCAAGTAGGAGTATGAAATCGGGAAGGAAGCACAGTGGGGACGAAAGACAGACGTCCCGAAGGCCTAGCTAATGGCTCGGGTAACCTACACGAGCCCCCTGGGGTTGCAGGGCCGCACTACCGTCGTTCACGACACCTTTGCGTTCACGTAAGCTTTCCTGTGCGCGCCACCACTAAAACACTACCTAACGTTACCTAGCCCAACCTAACTTAATCAGCGATACAGCGAGCAGCGCGGCGCGCCTACTTGAACGCCGCTCACACGCACACGATCTGCGTACACAAACACGCACACAAGGTGTCGTGAACGACGGTAGCGCTGCCGGTCCCCATAACATAGGATGGACGAACCTCACCCTATGGCCCGTCCTATGCCCCCTGAGGAGGATATTCCAAGTGAGACGCACATCTATGACCCGTGAGCATTAGCAGCTGAACTCCGATTCCTGTTCTTCCTCCCGAGACCGTATACCAAGTGATACTGTATCCCATGTCCCCCCCTATGGAATACTGCATGCGAAACGCGTAGTGGAACGAATGAAGGGTCGGAGGAATGGAATTGCAACTAGAATAATATCACTGAGTAGGAAAGAAAATAAAAATAGCATCCCGATGAAATTTTGAGTCTTCGCAGTGAAATAGAGTTAGGCTATAGGCCCTATAATTTTCACCAGCAAAAATATGCAGCTGCGGTTGAAGTTCCTTCCAGCCAGAGTCAGAGTTTCTTGAACGCACCCTAATCAACACATGGAAGCTTTACGCGCGGTCGAATGGGTGGGTGGACATACAAGCAGCATAAAATATGGAAGACTAGTTAATATAAAAAACTTCTATAAACATGTGACCTCTCTTTAACATGTGACCTCTCTTTAAGGTTATGTTCCCATCAGTGTGATGGATCAGCCGGTTTCCTTCTTGCAAGTTCTTCACAGCTTGGTATTGTTTTTGCTAGCTCACACCTAAAAATCGTCTTCTAATTGTAGTTTGTTCCTGAACAAACAATTCTAGAAATTGTTGTAGCGATTTAAAACCACCCCATATAACTAACATCAAGTCAAAATGCTACAGGAAGATAATACACTCTTCAGTTTCCTACGAAAACCCCGTTTTCAAGTCATTACCCACTCCCTAATCTTCATTGCCCACTGGTGGGTAATTCACCTACAGTTTGGGAAGCTCTGCTCTAAGGACTTCACATTTCCTCTACGAAGCATTTGTTCGCAACATCAAGACAAGGTCTTGGCATACAAGATGGCGTGAGCGGGAGTCATCACGCAGGTGGTTTGTTCAATAAGCTCCACAGAGGAGCGGTAAAATAACCCCAGAATTACATGCATCACAGCGCAAAGTTCTCTAGCACTTCAGTACACTGACACTCAACACCTTATCGCTTGCACACTCCACACCAGGCGTATGTATGTGCTGCTTGCACGCTATATCCTTGCCCTTTATGTCCCGTTACGCGGGTCTGTACAGAATTGTCAAGCTCAAATTTCGCCCAGGAATATTTTACCGGTACCAGGAACATTTCCGTCAGGTGTACTGAACGTTTAAAGCCCTGCTTTCATGACAGTAATGATAATAGTAATAATAAAAATGATGGTAATAGTACCATTCTTTTCCCACAGCACTACCCTATACATAAGATCCAGACGGGAAAGAAGAACACATAGTATGTCAAGTAAAGCAAGAAATCCGCGCATGGCTTAAGGGGTAGTAAACCGGAAAAAACAGTCCGAGTAACATAGATGGATATCAGAAGCAGTATGAACTCGATTACCCTATCGGAGAGATCGAGGTAGGAAAAGGAAACACAGTAGGTATACATCAAGCCAACTAGAAGCCCATGGACGGAGGTACACCGGGTTGCGCTATCGTCTCTCACGACGATTTGTGTGCGTGTTTGTGTACGCAGATCGTGTGCGCGTGAGCGGCGTTCAAGTTGGTGCGCCGCGCTGCTCGCTGATTAAGTTGGGTTAGGTTAGGTAATGTTGGGTACCGTTAGGTAACATTAGGTAGGGTTAGGTAAGGTTAGAAAGGTTAGATTGGGTAAGGTTGGGTTAGGTAAGGTTAGGTTAGGTTAGAAGGTTAGGTAAGAAGGTTAGGTAAGAAGGTTAGGTTAGGTAAGGGTAGGTTAGGTAAGGGTAGGTAAGGTAAGGGTAGGTTAGGCTAGGTTAGGTTTGCCTTGGTAGTGTTTAGTTTAGTGGTGGCGCTCGCAGGAAAGCTTACGTGAACGCAAAATCGTCGTGAGAGACGATAGTGCCACCGGGTTAAGTGGGAAGAGAAACCTAAGAAGACAATTAAGGGCGGCAGCAAAAGTTCTAGACAAGTCGGAAGTCCGCGCTAAAAATAATAAAAAAAAAACAGCCCCGTAGGCATGAGACTTAGTAATTAGGTAACCTGCGGAATGGGGCATAGTACGGGGTCACGTCTGCCCGTGTGATTCACGGACGTGCCGTGAGAAGATACAGTAGGAATTAGAGAGCACTCCGAGAGCGCATACTCCGCCAAACTAAGTTACGGTAACGAAAAATTCAAATTGGTTCTGAGACTATCAACACCAAAATCTAATCATTTTTGCCTTTTGATAGTATTAACAATTTTTATCATTTTCTTGAAGATCTTTTCTTACCTTTTTCAGTTATGCTGCTAACAAACATTATGACGAACATGCATAAGTCAAATACAAACGGATCAACCGATCATCATCAAAATTGAACCATTTATGTCTTTGACCAAAATTAACATTACCAACAACTCTTGTACATTTCATAATGATCCATCCATAACTTTTTGAATTATGGTGCTAACAAGCATAAAACCAAAGAGAGCAACAAACAAACAAACGAACGACTGACTGCACAGCACGTGCCATTCAATTTCATAGGACCATTACCCGATCGATTTATTATTCTTCCAGGCATTTGACTATGGCGATTTTTGTAGCAAGAATTACAACATGCAGACTTCGCGTAAAGCTGAGAGTCACATGGAATAATATGAGGAAATTTCCCACTTAGCTAAAGCTTAGACTATACTCCAAAGTGAACGTAGGTACCGTAGCTACTATTTAAAGACCACTTCCACGTGACATTTCTGACAATGGAAGATTAACAGAAAGGCAGTTGGTGAAGACATATCTCTCTGCTTGGAAAATATTTTAGGTAAATAATAAAGCTAATACGCGAAAAAAAAAAAGATTCGTCGACTAGGTACTTTTTAAGTCCCGCACGAATTTTCACAAACTTTAATTTCAAACAGTAAATTGGACAGAATTCATATACGCGGCTCTTTTTTTCTTTGGGGGGGGGCTACTTTAACTCTATTTGGGCACTTCCACTCTCTATTTCGGTGAAAGCTGTAGCGACAAAAAAAAAAAGGAACAGCCAAACAAGGTTATTTTGCATAATGGATAAGTTTTTTTTTTTAATTCTAAAACTTCATGATCAATGTAAATGTAAGCATTTATCAGGAATGATGAGCAATCAATCATTTTAAATAATTAATAAATTTTTAACAGGAGCCTAATCCTCTTAGCGGAGAAAAAGCGCTGCGGTATAAAAATATAGCAAGTTTGAAAGGTTTCATTTGAAACATAACCTAAACTTAATTGCGACGAGTTTTCTTTGCAGCGGCGTTTAAAAACGCAAGTGTGAAGCGACCCTTAAAGTAGGTCTTTTATTAAAAATGAATAAACTTTCTAAAATACGAAGATCGCGTTTAAAGATGCCCCATCTAAAAATGAAAATTTTGACAAGCTGGAATACCGATTTTCTGGAGTGGAAAGATTTCTATCGGATGAATGCGGTGGTGCTGGGCAGGGTCTAGCTGGTCCACTGGAGATGCCTCACTGTACCTACGATGGCTGCGCATGACGATCCTTTTGAGAACTACTTAGCTACTCTTTGTAGTTTAGTTCTTTCTTTTATGACAGCCCGCGGAGCTACCGCGAGGATGCATAGTTTTCACCATGTCTGTGTGCGTCCGTTTGAAAATGGCGGGTCGAGGGCCAGGACGTCCCGACGTGTTTACAACGTTGGTTCACGTTATTAGTGGACCGATTAACACTTAGGCTAAAAGTCCCGAAATTCAATACGCCAGTGACCCGGAGGCGTACACGCCCACCAATACGCCACACCGAGGAGCAGGAGGAGTGTAAACAAAAGAATATGGCGCAGCTGCACGCGACCACGTCGTTACTTTTCTATTAGGAAACATGCAAACAAAACAACGCGAAATGAGGGGAAATTTACGGTAGTAAATATCGACCAGGGCTTGGCAAGGACAGGTATACTGGGCACGCGGACGGCACGAAGTCGGGTCCCCAATAAAGCATTATCGCAGGTATCTTATTTTAAAATATTTTTCCAACCTTGAAAATGTTTCGTCTCACAGCTAACATTTTATCACCCGCGAACGAAGTGAGAGAGGTGATAATGTTTTTGTTGAAGATTCAAGTCCACCCAATAAGTTGTCGCGAGTCGAGCAATGTTCATAATTTTTTGCAGGGAGTTTGCTGGGTTGACCTAGATGTGACCCAAGTCAAAAAAACTAGGCCTAGCTGGCCTTAAAAAATGACTGCGTTGAATTGCCCCCACCGCGGTTGATGGTCTTACGTCACGAAGCGTTTTAGTTAAAACTTTGTATAGATTTGCTCTCAAAAGTTAGTAGGTGATACCAGAATTACTCTATTAGCCGTAATATTTTACTAGATTTAAAATTAATGCAGTTAGAAACAATTACTGCCTGATATAAAAAAGGTGGCATATTAGTTTTACTGTTACAGAAAAAATAAGTTTATGCAAATGAGATTTCTTTCATAACCAACAAGTACTACTATAACACAGTTTGTATATCAACTAATACTATATTACATTTTGTATATTAGTCTAAGTGTTATATAACGGAACGTGCATAAGGCAAAAGCAACTAAAAAAACATAAGGAACGCACATCTCCTAACGCTTATCATTTAGAAATAAAAAATAGGACTTTTTCCACAAATTTCCTAAATATTCTGAACATTCACTCTCAGCATTGCCACGATATTTTTTACACTTGTGTTGCTAGTTTCACTGCAACAGTCTCACATCGAAATATTTATAATACATTGCCAGGGTTTTTTTTAGCTAATGTTACAGAACGGCAAGTACAATTTTTCCTGAGTCTTTTCAAGCAATGAGACTTTAGTCTTGCTGCATTTTCTAGCACTGCTACAGTTCTTACGAACGTATTCAGGAAATCCTGCAGTACTGTCTAGTACCACCAAACTATTCCTTTAACCTTTTCCAGCACTGCCACAATTTTCCCGAGCCGCAATTTTCCAGGAGTATTTGCCAGCACCGTCACAATTTTTCTCAAGCAGCTGCCGGCGCGCTGACAATTTTGTGAAGTATTTCCTCGCGCTCAACAATCGCAATTCTTCGCGCAGAGCCGCCGGACTAAAAAAAAAAAAAAATTCAGCTGGGACTCCTAAAATGTCGAGCGGTAGAGTAACAAAATCCGCACCCGAGGCTGAGCGCTGGAGGCCGGGGCTATGCTCCAGCTTTTTACCATTTCCCGTCCTCTGACCTCCCGAGACTCTTCAGTCTTCAGGCTATTAGCCCGTTATTATTTCAAGTCCTCCTACCAAGACTCTTCAGCCTTCAGGCCATTAGCCCGTTACCATTTCCCGTCCTCTGACCTCCTGAGACTCTTCAATCTTCAGGCTATTAGCCCGTTATTATTTCCCGTCTT
>LQNS02276769.1:10134244-10145089 GCA_001587735.2 Parhyale hawaiensis
TTAGCCCGTTATCATTTCCCGTCCTCTGACCTCCCGAGACTCTTCAATCTTCAGGCTATTAGCCCGTTATCATTTCCCGTCCTCTGACCTCCCGAGACTCTTCAGTCTTCAGGATATTAGCCCGTTAACATTTCCCGTCCTCTGACCTCCCGAGACTCTTCAATCTTCAGGCCATTAGCCCGTTAACATTTCCCGTCCTCTGACCTCCCGAGACTCTTCACTCTTCAGGCTATTAGCCCGTTATTATTTCCCGTCCTCTGACCTCCCGAGACTCTTCAATCTTCAGGCTATTAGCCCGTTATTATTTCCCGTCCTCTGACCTCCCGAGACTCTTCACTTTTCAGGCCATTAGCCCGTTATTATTTCCCGTCCTCTGACATCCCGAGACTCTTCAGTCTTCAGGCCATTAGCCCGTTATCATTTCCCGTCCTCTGACCTCCCGAGACTCTTCAGTCTTCAGGTTATTAGCCCGATAACATTTCCCGTCCTCTGACCTCCCGGGATTCGTCAACAGATGACCACCAGACACACTAATTTAAATATATGGAAAAAAAATTAAATCCTTGCAAGCCAATGGCAGGAAAAGAGGCACAGAGCCTCTCTGTGAGGAAAACGAAAAAGAGAATAAGACATACGAAAGATACCTAAGCAGACAGCCCACTTCATGAGCGGAAGAGGCAGCCACAGCGGCGCACACGGCAGCCACAGTGGCACACACAGCAGCCACAGTGGCGCACACAGTAGCTACAGCGGCATACACAGCAGCCACAGTGGCACACACAGCAGCCACAGCAGCGCACACAGCAGCCACAGTGGCACACACAGCAACCACAGTGGCACACACAGCAGAAGCAGCGGCGCACACAGCAGCCACAGTGGCACACACAGCAGCCACAGTGACGCACACAGCAGCCACAGTGGCACACACAGCAACCACAGTGGCACACACAGCAACCACAGTGGCACACACAGCAACCACAGTGGCACACACAGCAGCCACAGTGGCACACACAGCAGAAGCAGCGGCGCACACAGCAGCCACAGTGGCACACACAGCAGCCACAGTGGTACACACAGCAGCCGCATTTGCACACACAGCGAGCCACAGTGGCGCAGACAGCAGCCACAGTGGCACACACAGCAGCCACAGTGGCACACACAGCAGCCACAGTGGCACACAGCGCTCTTGGCATCATTGACAGCTTCCGGCAGATACTCTGTCTCCCGACAGCCTCTTGTATCGCTTCCTTTACGGGCTACATTGCCGATGTTTACAACCTGGATGTGTTCTGTACTTGACAATAGATACAGACAAGCAGAGTCGTGTTAAAAAGCTGCAGTAAGACACATACATGTTTGCAGAAGTTTTTGAATACAGCCTTCAAAGTTCGAGAAGTTTTTACCAAGTATTACACAAAACAAAAAAAAATAAATAAACTATACTTATGTCAGTTTTAGACACCAAATGGCATGAAAAATGGAAGAACTATCTAGAAAAGTCACTTCTTGAGTCGAGGCTGTAAATAACAATAAGACGCCCCAGAGAAATCGTTTCGGCCGCATTCCCGGGAACTATTTTACCAGTAATGACCTTATTGCAGTTCGTCACCACACCGGGAAAAATGCGGTGACATTAAAAGGATAGTACGTAGGCATCACGACTAATTTTACCTTTGTATATGAAATACAGTGATATAACGTTCAGCACAATTATTGCATTAAATTTTTAATAGCTGAGGTTAGTAAGCCCAAAAAATTTAACCATCATTCTACCAGAATGCTTGGCTCGAGTCAGATGACTGATTATTACATCATCTGTCTCTTATGAATTGATCTCATTTTCTCGTAAGCATAACACAATTTGAATTGTTGTTGTACATTGAGCACCACGCTCTGAGAGAAAGTGTTTAGGACAGACGATGACCTCGGATACGCTGCAAGTGTACTGCAGTAGATTTACAGTTCAAACATCATTATGGCAGGTGGTACTGTATAAGCCTCCGTTTCCGCACGAAGACGATGTTACGGAGGGAAGAACAAGAAAAAGGATAGAATGTCGACAGAAGCGTGGAACACACGCACTATCTAGCATGAACGCACTAGCGACTAGGTACCGGAAGCAGGTGAAGTAGCCGTCAAAACTTTACTATCGCTTCGAAATCGTTTAGTCTCTAAATTTAACTTCATACACATACAATTTTTTTCAATACGGGAAGTTTTTAAGTTAGGGCTAAGGAGGGCGGGACCTGGTCTGCAGGAGGGCTCTAGGCCTTCACGCCCCCTCAAAGTATTCACCGTAATATAATCTTAATAGGTACATTCGTCGTAAATAGATATCAGTTGGGCGGGTTTTCAGAAATAGTAAAAGCACCCCATCAAGTCAATGAAGATCTTGTAATTGTACCTTTTTATTAAAATTGCATCACAACCAAATATGGGCATTGCGGTAAAAGTACCGTAATAGTCATTTGGCATACAGAAAATAAAGTAGTGTACAGCTCGGTGCTCAAAAGAAGTTTACTATGGTACCGACAAATGATTACCGTACCTACTATATTACTGACATGGATTCTTAAGACGGATGAGAATGTAACTAAGGACATCTGCTCCAAGCGCTTTCTTGTACGAGGGTCCTTTTCGATGTAGGGAGGGAGCCTTTTCTGGAGAGAGTGATGCTGCTCTGCATGTAATGAAAGGAAGGTGAAAAGTTTGTGCACATGCATTGGCATTACAGTACAAGATGAATATCTCTATTCTTTTACGAAGTCTACAAAATTTGGACAACGAGATTTTTCAATGCGACAACGCTTTTATCTAAACCACTGAGCTTTCAAAAGGATGATTTGTGGGGCAGAAACACCAGTATTCTAGATTGACCAACGAAATCGCCAGACCTTACATAAGTAGCATCACCCTATGGACAATCTACCTACGGAAAATTTCAACGAGGTATGGTTGTGAAAACAGTTAACAATCTGACAATAAACAATCCTTGTTTAGCGCATAGAGAAATTTCTCTCACAACTTTGGTTAATATTAGCTAATCAATGCAGAACTGCTGCGCACGAATTCTACAAGTCAAGAGAACTACATACCTATTAACAAATAGTGAATATTCCGCTCATTGCCCTTGAAATAAATAGTCAAAAAAAATCTGTATCGTTCCAATTTTAGTATACGTACCGCCGAAGCACGTAACAACACGTAATACTGTAGATATTCGACATATTTTTTAACCTTCTCACTTGCACAAACAGGTTCACCGGCTTATTTGCATAAACAAGCTCGTCCGGTGACTTACCTGAACAGGTTCACCTCACCTGCTCATTAGTATGTACAGGTGAGGAACTAACTAGCATCCAGCCACTGTGTGTATTATGCAGCAGATCGACTGTGACCTTCAAAGGTCGCAACGTCTGTGGTGTAGACCGAACGGCATGTGGTTACGCGATATGTGACGTCGTCTGCAGTGGCCTCAAGGTGATGACGTCATGATGTGCGGGCAACCAGGAAGTGCCTGTGTAAATCAATGCATCATATATACCTACACGACTCGTGAGACATACAACAAAGAAGAGTCTGTCTGGACCCACACGAGTCTGATCTAATTTGTCTGAATAGTGACTGACCCAATTTTTTTATAATACCAGATCTGTAGAACCACGAGAGTCCATCTTGTTTTTTATACTAAGCTTCAAAAATATTTACAATAGACCTTGAGACCCACACGAGTCTATATTGTCCTCAAATTGATCCGTTAATTTTTATCACGCAAATATGAGTAACGTTCCGTCAAAGCTTTGCACTACCGAGAAGTGCAGAAAAGCGGGCGTGTGTTCTCATGACCTGCCAGAGAACCTCGTTAGCTCGCATAACGTTAGCAAAAGATCAGCGTATTATCTGGAGTGACCTGAGTAGTAGATGCCCATGAAAATAGGAGTACGGTATCTTCGTTTTTGCACTTTTGGAAACTACGGCAGATGTTCTTTAAAAAATATAAAAATAAGAGGAAATAAGAGCAGCCACTTAAAGGGATCCCAATTTAGGGGGGGGGGGAAGAGATCCTACGACCTTGTCAGTCTTTAGGCAATAGAAAACCTATCAGCATGTGGATTACTAAAATATAGGAAACAAAGATGATACCTGCAGACAAGGGAATAAAAAGGGAATGTTCGAACAAACTCAGTAGCTAGTTGTAATATTAGCCTAGGCTTACCACTGCACCCACAATACAGTGTGATCCAAGCAGTGAGGCTCGGTGCGTCCGCCGTGGGGCGTAACACACCGCGGACCACCAAGTGTTCAATGACACATTGTCTGTCTCGAGTCGGTCACGTGCTCTACTACGAGCAGGGAAACAGGGCGCAAAGCATCTCAAAGAGACCAAAATAGAGGAGGAGATATAAGAAAGACACTCGTGTGGACAGCCTCTTCGTGGCCCTGCGCACGAGAGAAGGTAGGAGCTCGGCGGAGTAGATCGAGCACTTCGATCGGCGGCCCACCTCTCGCAGCAGAAGAGGAAGTATAGAAAACTTACATAACACTACGAGTTAAGCTTCTTAGCAAGAGCTGCGGACAGATGCAACATCCCCTGCGGAAAAATCAATCTGGATCCCCTGAGGTCGTGTGGATCAAAATATTCTGACAGGGATAGGGTCCACCAGAATATCCCCTGAGGGAAACAAACTTAGTTACGGATGGGGAGGGGAAGGAGCACAGAAAGAGACAAAGCTAAGATCTGAAATGAAAAGAATAAAAAGGGAACAGGCAAGTCGAGAAATGAGGTAGATGAGGATGGAAAAGGAAAGGCGGACAACTAAGACAAGATCTGGAAAGAAAACAATAGAAAGGGAACAGGCAAGTCGAGAAGTGAGGCAGGAGGAGCTACAAAAGGAAAGGCGGACAACTAAGACGAGCTTTGGAAAGAGGGAATATGGGAATAGGCAAACCAAGACGTCAGGGACAAGGGGGTGGGGCAGGAGGAGGAGGTGGTGGGGGGTGGGACAGGGCAGCACTCGGTTATTACTCCGGCGCGTCCATTTCCGCGAAGCAGGAATTCATTCCGGCGCTCGGTCTGGAAATGTCAGAGCGCTGCTGGAAATAGGCCGGTGGGGCGCTGCGTCCCCCGTGTGTGTGTGTGTGTGTGTGTGGTGCACAAGTGCGCAAGTATTGTACCACATGCAACTACAATGTGGTGCGTGGATATAGCACGGCATGGTATTGTGAGTATCGTGCGCATTAAGGTTGCAGAGTCGGAAAGACCAAATCCGACTCCCAATCGCGTGTCCAGTTAATGTCCGACTCATGGTTCCAGAAAACCTCCGCCTTCTCTTTTCTAAAATACTAGAGGCCGGCCCGCGCTGTCAAAAATGACAGCGAGAAATTTGTGACGACATTTCTTCATTGATTCTACTCACGTTACCAATATGCATGTAAAGGAAAACGCTACGACGGCCAACTCAAACTATCGTAAGAGATGCGGGATTTCTACTGAGCAGTACACTTCAATTCGTCTCCAGCACACTCCTTCCTTCCCTTGTGTGATTTAAAAAAAAAAAAAAAAAACTTTATTAGTAAGCGCTGAAATATCACCGATTTAAACTCCGCTGTGCATCCAGTATACATAGTGACAAAATTTCAGCAGAACGAAATTTTCGCGCCCAAGAGGAAAATCCTTCATGAAAAGAAGACACAAAGTTGGAATAAAGAACTACTATATATATATATATATACGTCTACAACACAGGGAAAAACCGGTTCCTCTGCGGTACGTGGATTATCTACTGAGAGTGTAGCTAGGCCTACATCATGAACAGAAAGAAAATATTTCGAAGAAGAGAAAAAGTAATTCAGATGCCACGCGAACAGCGAGAGAAGCTGGAAGAGTAAAAACTGCGTTTAAATGTTAATAACGATAAGTATTTCCAATTTGGTCACCTTCTGAAACCTAGTCTACTAATTCTTGCCGACTGAATCCCATCAGAAGGAAACAGGATCGCCAAAATCTCCAACGTGGCCTATTTTGCGCGTATCTATTTCATTAAGAGCACGACACGAAATATACCTTACAAATATATCAACAATTAAACACACGACGGTGCTTATTATAATATTTGATATGCCTATTTTTACACGCTTCCGACTCTAAGTCCTCCGACAAGCCAATGCCCGACTAAGACTTCGACACCTGCTCCCTCCCCCAAAACTCTCCGAATCCTACCGATTCCGAATCTACAACCCTGGTACACCTGTGAGGTGCGCAAGTGCAGCATGGTGCATTGTGGTGGCGCGCTGGTGCGTTGCGGCTCAGTTTGTTGGTGCACATGAATTTTTAACAGAAAACGACTTGAACTCAAGAGAGCCGACACTGAGGACATGCATAAATACAGCACCAACTATCATAGAAGCGAACACTTACGACCTCCCATCAATAAGGCTAATCGAATGCAAAGACTTCTATTCTAAAAGGGCAAGGATTGAACCACAGATCGCGAAAATAAGAGAAAATGTCACTCAAAGAAAAAATTACACGCTTACAGCATCAGTTCAAAATAACCGACAATAGCGGTAGAGTCTAAAGAGGGCCGCGTCCGAAAGAAGACAAATAATATAGAGACCAAATCTTCGTGTTGATGGCTTTGTTAAAAACAATAGGCATATCCTAATATAATAAAACGCTCGTGTATTTATTTCGTGTCCGGTCTTAAGAAAATTGGCGAAAAATAGGCCAGGTTGCAGAAGATGGCGAAAGTGGGATCCACATTCCTCTAACTGAATGCACGTCTTGCGTGAAACACTTCTTGAAATTGAAACAGTATATATATAAATACAGCTTCTGGAGTCCAATTTTATGGCTCTTTTCCTTCAGGTCACGACGTATATATTCGGCAGGTGGTCAACGAAGCACTAAGCACTCTGGAGGTGACGGTTCTAATTTACTGTCTCTTATTTGTTGGAGCAGTTTTCTTATCATAGGCCAAAATTTCAGCACTTAAATAAAGCAGATATATGAGTTGGAAAGACGGTATCAATGGTATCATTGCTACGAAGCGCTCACATTGTATTTAAGCTGACCCCGAGTTTCATTCATGTTTATTGGAGTTGTTACTCAAAATTTTACTTCTGCCGGTCAATATAGAAGACCTAAGGATGAGAGCACGACAAAGGATCAATGAAGAAAATGAAGAAGCAAGTCAGAGAAGAGAAGATTCCGCACCGGCCAACAGGTATTAGGCAAACATATCGATTACTGTGTGAATTTTTTCACGCGTGGTCCACAAGTTATATAAGAGTTTAAGGACAAAATCCGTTTCTTTGGGACTCAATCTTAAACTAAACAATTATGGGATAGCAGCCTAACGATAAAAAAACGAAAACTTTGGGGCTCGGTCCAAAATTTTGAAAAAAGAGAAGGCAGTCTAGCGACAAAATCTATTTCTTTGAGGTTCAGTCTAAAATTTTAAAATGGGATAGCAGCTTACTAATGACAAAATCTAAAACTTTGGGGCTCAGTCCAAAACAAAAGGGAAGGAAACCCACAAGACGTCCACCCTGTGAGCTCCAAAGTCCACACGCCGCAAAAATAAAAGCGAGGCAAGCAGCAGCAGCAGCGAAGTCTCGTATGCATAATTCAGGCGGCAGCCTCCACAAGACGTCGCATTAAAACGCTCGCTTCAGACATTGCCATTCATCCTGCAGGCCCTTGCGGCGATATGCGACACTGCACGAGTCTTGCCCTACCGCGTTTTGTGCCCTTGCGGCGATATGCGACACTGCACGAGTCTTGCCCCACAGCGTTTTGTGCCCTTGCGGCGATATGCGACACTGCACGAGTCTTGCCCTACCGCGTCTTGTGCCCTTGCGGCGATNGTCCCATCGCGTGTAGTGTTGTTGTGTCCGTGCGGCGATATGCGACACTGTACGAGTTTTGTCCCATCGCGTGTAGTGTTGTTGTGTCCGTGCGGCGATATGCGACACTGTACGAGTTTTGTCCCATCGCGTGTAGTATTGTAGTGTCCGGGCGGCGATATGCGACACTGCCAGTCTGACGTTCTGGCGGCAATTGAATTCCTGACACAGGTAACAGCTGAAGTCCCGCCACAGGCGATGCTTGAAATACCGACAATGGCTAAAGCCCAAACGCTAGCAACAGCTCCAGTCCCGGCACTGGCAACAGCTGACGTCCTAACACCTGCAACAGCTTAACACCGGCAACAGCTAACGCCCTAACACCGGCAACAGCTGAAATCCCGACACCGATAACAGCTGAAATCCCGGCACCGATAACAGCTGAAATCCCGGCACCGATAACAGATGAAGTCCCGCCACAGGCGATGCTTGAAATACCGACAATGGCTAAAGCCCAAACGCTAGCAACAGCTCCAGTGCCGGCACTGGCAACGGCTGACGTCCTAACACCTGCAACAGCTTAACACCGGCAACAGCTGACGCCCTATCACCGGCAACAGCTGAAATCCCGACACCGATAACAGCTGAAGTCCCGGCACCGATAACAGCTGAAGTCCCGGCACCGATAACAGCTGAAGTCCCGACACCGGCAACAGCTGAAGTCCCGACACCGGCAACAGCTGAAGTCCCGACACCGGCAACAGCTGAAGTCCCGATACCGGCAATAGCTGAAATGCTGACACCGGCAACAGCTGAAGTCCCGACACCGGCAACAGCTGAAGTCCCGACGCCGATAACAGCTGAAGTGCCGACACCGGTAGCAGCTGAAGTGCCGACACCGGCAACAGCTGAAGTCCCGACACCGGCAACAGCTGAAGTGCCGACACCGGCAACAGCTGAAGTGCCGACACCGGCAACAGCTGAAGTCTCGACACCGGCAACAGCTGAAGTGCCGACACCGGCAACAGCTGAAGTGCCGACACCGGCTACAGCTGAAGTGCCGACACCGGCTACAGCTGAAGTGCCGACACCGGCAACAGCTGAAGTGCCGACACCGGCAACAGCTGAAGTTTCGACACCGGCAACAGCTGAAGTGCCGACACTGGCAACAGCTGAAGTGCCGACACTGGCAACAGCTGAAGTGCCGACACCGGCAACAGCTGAAGTGCCGACACCGGCAACAGCTGAAGTCTCGACACCGGCAACAGCTGAAGTGCCGACACCGGCAACAGCTGAAGTGCCGACACCGGCAACAGCTGAAGTCCCGACACCGGCAACAGCTGAAGTCCCGACACCGGCAACAGCTGAAGTGCCGACAACGGCAACAGCTGAAGTCCCGACACCGACATCACAAATCACCGGCAGCAACGGTGCACCCGACACGGAGGAAGGCCGCGGCCATCTCGTACATTCGAGAAAACAAAACAAAAACGCTCGTCCATTGCCAAAATCCGGGAATTTCCGACGACATTTGCAGCTCGGCGCTGAACTGTGAGACGGCTCTATGGCGGTCGCTTCGGGAATGGGATGCTCGCGCTGTTTGCTCGCTGCCTTCGCTTCGGCAAGGAGGTATGAGAGGTAGAGAAAAGTTTGAAAGCGGGTAGGTGAAAGTTTGAGTGCGGGTAGGGCGAAAGTTTGAGTGCGGGTAGGGCGAAAGTTTGAAAGCGGGTAGGGGGAAAGTTTGAAAGCGGGTAGGGGGAAAGTTTGAAAGAGGGTAGGGGGAAGTTTGAAAGCGGGTAGGGGGAAAGTTTGAAAGCGTGTAGGGAAAAAGTTTGAGAGCGGGTAAGGTGAAAGTTTGAAAGCGTGTAGGGAAAAAGTTTGAGAGCGGGTAAGGTGAAGGTTTGAAAGCGTGTAGGGAAAAAGTTTGAGAGCGGGTAAGGTGAAAGTTTGAAAGCGAGTAGGGTTAAAGTTTGAAAGCGTGTACGATGAAGGCTTGAAAGTGATACGAGGGGTAATCTGAAAAGTTGAAATCTAGTGAGCGAACATACAAAAAAAAATGTAAACTGGAGGATTGATTGACGTACCGAAGCTGCGTAAGATCAGGTTGAAATTGCCGAGAGCAATCATTGAAAGTGTGAAACACTGAACGTGTAAAAAGTGATCGTCGTTGAAAGCGTGAGAGATGACGATGATTGTGAGGTTGGTGAAAATCAGTGAACGTGTTCGCTTCTTGGAGACGTCTCGACCGACTTGTTAGGAACATTTCGCAATTCTCAATCTTGAGACATCGAGAGAAGCCGAATGGTGCTACCTCCAGTGTGCTTTACAGTTACCACATGACACAGATAAAATGAGTCGTAGATAACGATGTCATCAGAAACAGTAAGCCAACAACCAGGTGCAGAACTGACTTGTAACTTTAGGTCAGGCCAGCTCCAGTCCAACGTTTATTTAGCTCCAGTAAGATCTTTCGTACATCAGTTGCATGTACTCTTTGTTAGGGTACAGCCTCTTTTAAGTGTTGTTCAATATTGTTGGCTGTCGATTTTAAGGAGGATCCCCACCCATTTGAATGATACTGAACTGCTACATAGTGTACTCGAGGAACAGTGGATAACTCTTGTTCATAAACATTTACGTTTTTTGTATAGTTCAACGCATCCGCCGTAATTTCTACAGAAAGAAATTAACCCAACGACTTGACGGCGTCGATGATGTTATGATGAAAATGTGAAGGTCTAGCACACTGAAAGTGCTAAAGGTAACACTGAAGGTGCTGAAGACGAACAAGGAAGGTGTGACAGACCAACATTGATAAGAGGCAAATAAATAGCAACCAAAGGGATAATATAGCGTAAAATATTTGAATGAAGAAAATTAGGGATGTGGCGATTATTCGGCTTCGGCTTCGGCAGTGCCGAATATTCGGCAAAATGCCGAATATTCGGTTTCGGCCGAATACAAGTTCAAATTTTGCCGAATAATTTTTTTCGGCAA
>LQNS02276769.1:10154601-10171198 GCA_001587735.2 Parhyale hawaiensis
GGTGGATGCATCAGTTTTCTAGAATACATGTGGATGCATCAGTTTTCTAGCATACAGGTGGATGCATCAGTTTTCTAGAATATATGTGGATGCATCAGTTTTCTAAAATACATGTGGAAACACCAGTTTTATGTGGATGCATCAGCATCATCGGAAATATGTGGATAGCTCAGTTTACGTGGAAGCATCCACAGTCCATGCATATCTCAGGACATAACAGTCACTGATGTAGCGTGTGTGTGACTCAGTATTACACGTACACAATAAACCATGCGAGTTGAAAACAATCATGTGACGCAAATGTGCACATATGTAGGCTATATCAGTACAAGGCGATTACTGACGGAACAAATACCTAACTACGTAGCCTAGATATTACGTAAGGAATATGTGTAAATATATATAAATGGCGCCGTACATGTCTCAGGACACATCAGGTTAGGTACGATGCAGCATATCTATATGTAAATAGATGCTACAGATATACACCTCTTACAGCGTATACAATTACTTATTTATCCATAAGATAAAGAGTTTAGGCAGTGGCAGTGACTGCCGGGACGCCGGGCCCCATGTAGCAACTACAATCAATACAAGAACATTAAAGAAGACTGAAGGCTGTAAGAATTAACACAACAAGTCGATGTCTCAACTGTGGAGCAACTGGGCACCGACCCACGAATTTGCCCTGTGATGTGCATTAGTTGATGACTTGGTGAGGCAGGACATCACATGGGAGGGGGGGGGGGTATAATGTGCTGCCGCCCCGTGATAAATACTAGGCAGGCATGGTACAGTTTTACACGGTCAAACAATCTTCCAAATATTCAACATCATTCGGAATGGTTATGTTTATTTATACGGTTAAACTTCTAGAATTATGAAACATGACCGTAGGAGGTTACATGGATATTTACAAGGATATACTTCTATAAGAAGTGGACATTTACACGAGATAGTGATCTACCATAGGAGCGGACTTTGCAGCTAAAACTGACGGTACATAGGTCGGTAATTAGCACAACAACCTGCATTATTCATGTCCGTGGTCGCGATTCTGCCATTATAGAATACATTGCTGCTGGTTGCTTGATCTTCAGCTTAGAATCTCGACAGCGTCGGCTGCTGCAAATAGATTATAGAGTAAGATCGTCCCTGTGTTGCTAGGGCTAAATATGGGCCACAAGTCTCGAGAAAATAAATCATTCCTTTCCGCTCGGTTCGAAATTTATACACGGCGTAAATATTAGTAGCTTTAGATAAAAAAAAAACTACTCATGCTGTTAATTTGAAGCACAACAATTCTATACCTTCCAACATGCCGAATTTGAAAAGTCTATCCAATATACGCACAGGCTCCTTATAAACATGGTCTGTCTTTGCAAATGATGAACGAGCAACTGAAAAGTAAATCCAGAGGGAGAGAATCCCGCCTGCACGAAATGTTATCAAATTACACAAGACTCTTGAATAAGTGTCATCTGATGGCAAAGGATAGGTAGCCCTTGGCCTTCCTTCATCGCAGCAAGCACATTAATAAAACACGTTTTTGCTACGTGAGCGAGCCATAGGCGGCTAACATCCAATATAAAAGCTAAGGGACAAGAAGCCAATTGCAAGAAATGCGTTAATCAAGAAAAAGCTTGAAATTGACAGTTGATTTCTAATATACGTCGGGTTCATACTACCGACTTTCGTCGGCGCTATCAGCATAGAGCCAACTCAACTAATTCAATTACACTATCGTGACTATAACTAGATGTGCTTGAACATCGCGCCAGAAAATGCTTAACTAGGCTATAGATTATAATTGTTAGTTTAAATTGAATTAAAGTTAAAGAAGATAGGCATGTACTTCAAAGCTTACATTGGCACTTGCGATAGTGTAAAACTGCAGAGGCTGAGATTTGCGAGAATTTAATTTGACAGTTTGATGACGCGTGAGCAGAAGTTATGCCGTCGGAACGTAAGCGAATAAGTTGTGTTGAGTCTATAGCGTAGCGCCGACAAAAGTCGCTAATGTGAACACAGCTTAATGGACCATGGATTCCATTTCCCGAGATGTACGAACAAAAACCTACATGCCTCCTATAAAGCCTGCTACAGACGATAGTCTTTTGTCTCGTGTTTTCACTTCAGCGCGTTCGCATACTTCGTACTGTCCTAGCAAACACGACTGTGTGTGTGTCTACCAAAAGTTGCGATAAAATGTTTACCTTCGTATTCTCGGGATTAGCCCGTGTCACTAGCACAGTGATTTGTGTCTTTTCAGATTTTTAGCGAACGTAGTCTGAGAAAGCAGGAATGCAGTTTTTTGTTGTTGTTTACAGAGACACAGCAACGAATTCGAACGCGGTGAAGTGAAAACACAGAACATAAGACTATCGTCTGCAGTGGGCTTTAGTGTGACTTTTAAATCTCAAACCGTATGAAGTCAAACGCAACGAATAATTGTAGGGGCTCATCAAAGAAGTGCAGCAACTGTCGAAGCAACCACATTCATTATTTGAGAGCAAAAATTGACCCAAGTTACCGAACTTGTTAAGTCAGCTCGTCATTTCTGGAAGTACAGGGCATTGATAAGTGTCAGCCTGAACTAGTTCCATTTCCTATATTTTCGCTAATCCCTGATTCTGCAGTTCGTCAGTGACTGCGTCCAAAGTAATGTTGCAGGCAACAGCCTTCTTTGCTTGACAATAGGCGAGTAGCTTAATTTTCAGGAGCTGGCATTTATAAAACTTGCATTAATGAGATTCGTGTTATACGAGGAAATTGCAATGAATTCCCGAAGGAAGAAATGGTAGAGGCAGGATAGGAAACTGAGGAAGGGTATATAATCTACAGAGGCCTCAGCAATACCGATGGGCTAATAGCCCTGATGAGAGAGCGCAGGCTGGCTTCATTGGTCTGATTTAGAGCGAATTAGTGAAATGAGATCGAAGAGCCACTGCCGTTACTATGTTGCGCGTTGCTCCATTACTTGGATATTACGACTTGCTATCCTGCAGGGCGGCCATTTATCCTTTACCGGAAGGCTGACAAATGTTCTCGTAAGGATAGATTGGAATTGTGGAATACAATACTGTACATATGTGTCCACTAAGGGGTTAAGGCATACGATTTTACTGGGCGGTATTAATAGTGTTCTTGTTACTAGAAATAAAAATTTATTTCAGCGTTAACGGGTTACATACGCACGTTCCGTAGGAACAGCACTATAGAGATGTATCGATACTATCGGTACACCTCCAAACAGCACTGTCTGTCACGATCCCTTATTGAGCTCCTCACGAGGTTTCCAGCATTTCTAGAACGTGATGACTATATAGAAGTGTTTCAGAGTCGGCAAAAGTCGAATTTTTTTTTTTTTTTTTTTTGGGGGGGGGGATCAAGAGTCGGAGTCGGTAAATGGCAGGACCCAAAATTGGACTCGGAGAAATTGGCCTCTTTTGTTGAGACAAAGAGTCGAAGACGGTCATTTCTGAGGTCCAAAGAGTCCAAGTCCGAAACTGGCTGGAGACAAGAGTCGGTGTCAGACTCGATCCATGGGACACTGTAACCCTGCTACACATTGTAGCTTTATGTAACTAACGCTTTCACTGGCGACTCCTATACACCTGAAGCAGCCTAATGCGTAGTGCTGTGTTTCACCAGCTGCAACGCTTACAAATACAATGTAAAGAAAAACAGTCCGTGTGCACTCTGCAGTAGCCCACTTCGGAAGATCTGGCGTCCTCGTTCGAGACCGTGCTTGGTTGTCGGTCCATCGATCAGGACTTTCTATACTTTCTATTCCATTATTTATTTATTGGTTGGTTAGTAACCCCACAGCAGCCGCTACTTAACAATTCAAGAGTGTATCTCACTCGGCATTAGCCAATTAAGTCTAAAAAAAGTATCGGTAGTTGAAGTTTACATTGTAATAAGCAAAAATGATCAGACTCCAGGGTAATCGACATGGAAGAATATTGAGTTGGTAAACCATCACAGATAAGCTACAGAATATAATTTAGGATAGAGCAGGAGGTATAAGTGGCTTGTAGCTTAGTCTGCAAGTTCCCTCTCTTGCAGCTTTGTTCTAGTAACCAGTGAAGGTCAATAGAATATAATATTATCGATAGCTCTGTACCGGTAGAGTAACTATGGGGCCTTCCCGACAGTGTAGGGTTATGTAAGAAAAGGTTTCAGTTAGTTAAGAATGGGTGAGGCTAGGTTCGGCTCAGTTAGAATACTTGCCTAACTCAACCTATACGCACACATAGTATAACTGCATCTGAGGTAGTAGGCCACACGCTATACCGGCGGGCTGCTATAGTTGGACTGCGTTTGGGCTGATCCATCGTGTGCTACCATTGCGTAGAGCGCCAGACTGGCTCAACTCTATGCGTAGAGCGCCAGACTGGCTCAACTCTATGCGTAGAGCGCCAGACTGGCTCAACTCTATGCGTAGAGCGCCAGACTGGCTCAACTCTATGCGTAGAGCGCCAGACTGGCTCAACTCTATGCCTCACTCTGTAAATCCTACAACTACATCGCTTCTAAATCAATACCAGCTGCCCTAAGGTTAATTAGTCCTGTAGACTGCATTACTGATTCTAAAAAAAATCACAAATCTAGGATAAAATCTCTTGTCATCAAGGAGTCTCCCTCTGCAGAAAATTTTGTTCCTTGCAGTATGTGTTCAATAACATGTGGACACTGTCTATAAATTGTAAATCTTTAATCCAACCACCAAATTATCTCGCCATATTAGTATTAAGACTGAATACCTGCGCCCTGACTAGTTTGGGTTCAGCATCCAGATAATAAGTTTCCTTTCATTCCTGACATTTCGTGAAGGAAATTTGAAATCATCGTCAGAGTAGAAGTCCTTGGGGTCGACTCTTAAGTTCACTGCAGAGTGCAGCAGCAGCAGCAGCGACGGTGAGACAAATTGGATAAAAGTCACCATGCGCTGGCAATTACAGGCATCTGTGGTGGCCATGGCATCATAAGGGGAGCAGTGTCAGCCGCCACCGTATGCTCCATTATTGTATTACGGTGCTGGCGGCCTAATGTTGCTGGGGAACTGGGTGGTGTGTTACGGGACGTAATAAGCCAACATACGCTGCAGCGTGGCTGAGTGCATTAGCAGTGTTAGAGCACGTTATGCCGGGACTACATATGAAGTCGAACGCCTAACTTGATGAGACGTCGTATAGTTCATGAGTAGTTTCCATACATATTTCATATCAGTAGTATCTAGTTGTAAGCACGAGTACATTAATTGAGCAGCATCACTGCTGTACTCAGGCAAGGTGCGGAGGTGTTCTAACACGTTACGCAGGTACGGTGGATTCAAACCCGAAAGGACACAGACGAAACAGAATCTGACTCACCTCCGAACTGGAGCCTTTGGCATGCAGAGGCCACGGCTTATCTTTCTTAACTCCAAAGTAATTTTTTCTAATTATCAATTCCCCCCCCCCCAAGAAAAAAAATTATAACGTTGCAAGAAAAAGTTTCAGCGAAACTTATATTAACCACCTAGTATAGACTTCGGTTCGGCTTGATTTTAAGCCTTGCCTAAAGATCGCGTAACCTGAGACGAGGAAAAGTATAGTATAGTTAAGTTCGGTTTTAATGCAAATTATTTGAAAAAGTAATCAATGGTGACCTTGCGTTGATGTAACAAGCGTCTGAAAATTTCGCGTAAAAGATGAAAAACTAAATTTTGGTTTTCATCTACTAGTACTTCACTTCCTCGTACGTTGGTATGATATAGACAAGAATCGAACAAAGACGGCGGCTAACCTAATAATACGCCCAATGAAAAGAAACAGAGGCCAAATAACTGGGGACAAGGATGCATAGTTTGGAAAAGCAGTCCAGGTAACTTTAATAGTGCACCACCAGACACAGAGGCCTGAAGACACTCGGGGGCAAGAATACAGTGTCTTAAAGGACTCAACTTCATTTTAAGACTTCGAAATACAAAGGCCTTATAATAACTTCGAATAAGGACAGTAGAAAATAAGCGCAAATCACGACAATAGCAAAAAAAAAACAGGCGCTGAAAAATAACTTCGTGACATGGAATATGAAGGCCAATTAACTATAAATGGCAAGATACACGAGCCTAACACTAAATCGGGACAAGGATACTGAAAAAAGAAGCGCAAATACCTACTGCTGAATGTGAGATAAACAAAGGCCTAATAATAACAAGTGAGGGCACAGACGCCAAACTTATAATAGCCCTTGAAAAGACTCTTTACACACACGAGAGTAGCGTGGGAGGCTGCCTGGAAATGTGGAGACTTTCGCAAGGAGGTTGACGTCAGCAATTCCAAGGTGAGCTGTCAGCCTGCACTGCCGTATTTATAGACGCGTGCGTTCCAGAAGAAGAAAAATATAGCGCATGAAACATGCAACGCTTCAAAGATCGATGCTTCGGCGACGTTGATAGAATGAGTAGTTTTACAAATGAAAGGCATAACTGGGTGGCAATTATTCGACTGCTGCAGCTAATTGTGCTTGCGCCATCACCTCCATGGCTAAATTTTTTTTCATGTCCTGCTGCGTTTTCTGAGATTTCTTAATTATTTTTGACATGACGGCAACAGCTCATAGAGGGCCGGAACGCGTGTCTCGGCTGCTCTTTCGGAATGGGCCTGTTGATCCGTCTACTGCCAGGTAGCTTAGGGGGGAGGGGGTAATTTCTTGGACTCAAGGGCCACTTAGAACTTGAAAAATTAACAGACGGGCCGGACCAGCAACCAATGCCTACAGATCAAACAGAAAAGGAAAGAAATACAGGATTAACGCCTACATTAACTTTCAGTGGGAACAGTGTTGATCATCTCTCGTTTTTGTCAGTGCATCGTAGCATGGCGAGTTGAATGGGCTAATACATCGAAGATCCCACAATGTTCGGAGGGACGGATCAACAATACTTACGGCCGGATATAGCCGCGATCCGTAGCTTGTCCACTCCTGAGTTAGCTAATCTAACGCCCTTTAATAGGGAATACAATAATTTCTAATCGATGAGAAAGTTTTGTACCTTTAGAATTTTTCATGTTTTTTTATGTTATTGTGATCTAAGATATAATTTAGCGTAATAATTTTTTTCTAAAGTCATTAGACAAAGCATCAGGAGTCCGCATTATTTGGAAGCATTAAAAAATTAGCACGTGTCACACAATGTAGTTTTCGGTTTTGACCACCCTTGCTTAACGTATTTTTTTCTACCTGAGAGGAAAATTTTTACATTCAAGTATTCGATACGTGCGCTCTTCATTCAAGGGAGCATAATTATATATATAATAGAGTATCCTGAAGTAAAATTTTTCAACCTAAACAAAATATTTCATAAAATAAGACAGGTTTGTTAAGAGGAATTCCTGTATAGCGGAAATTTAATAATAATTACCGTAACAACAAAACAAGAGGAAAGCGAGGAGAGTATCATTAATGATAGCCTTCCAAGTACGCAACCGTCGCACATATAGCACCTTCAGGTACTTTAGCGACGCTGTACCTCCAACATTCCTTCATACTAACCTAATCCCTATAGGACTAGAATACACAAATACACTAGACGTGCTTCCAAAGACAGATCATGCATCCTAATGGGGCCGTATCGCAGGAGCGATAGATACTTCCCCTACCTTCAGACCTTAAAAAAAAGTCCAAGCCTCTAATTCTTACAACCTTTTAGAGTAGAAGTAGAATTCAAATATTAGGCTATGATATTGCCCAATGTAGAGGAAAGCGGTCGGATTTTTTTTTTAATATAGGCGAACTTGAATAATTTTTAAATAAAGGCATGAGGACGCATATTTGAAAACATGCAAAATTGAACAAATCTGATAATAACAAATACTACTACACTTTTGGTGAAACAATCTCGTACATATACATATATAGGTATATTTCAAGTACATATACGGTGTAGTCCATAGTCAGCCTTACATTATCATTTTTTGTGCAGAAAATGTGGATAACATCCTAGAGAATACTTTGAGGCTGATTCTTATGAATACACAAGCTATAAAAACTGAAAAATTCGCAAGGTAAAACAGTCTCAACTGTACAGCCCGTTGTGGTACACACACAGCTCAGCTCAGGTATCAGTACGCTCGATCATCAGCGGGAAAGGTGAGCAACAGATGGTTACTAAGAGATTAACAGGTGGTGCAGCAGTGCATGCCAACCATCTGTTGCAGGTCGTTACTTGGAGTAATTCAGAAGCCATCCGTACACTTTAGGCACTAGTATCATTATCCCTTCGTACATAGTTACTGTTACAGCTGATAGCGCACTTCAATGTACTAATAAAACGTCTTTAGTTTTTACTCGTATCGTCCTTGCGCCAGCATCATTATTATGAGCACTATCAAACTAAAGTGCCCGCCCGCGCTGTCAAAAATGAAAGCGAGGAATTTGAATGACCCTTATTAATCGATCGCAGTTTCGCAACTAATATGCTTCTGGAGGATGCCTACACTATATATATATATATACAACGGACAACTCCATTTGTCGCAAGAAACGAGTGCCCTCTGTTTCAATCCACCCGAGCAGCGCCCGCCATCAAATGACGCCAGAAACTTAGTACTCAAATCAATCAATCAAATCAACTCCACGAAAACCCTCGGTGTCCTTTTTTTTTATACTTGAGAAGACTTCTCCAAAGAACTTTCAATACTCTGTCTGAAAAATTAGATCTAAAAATATGGCGCACTCAGGCGGCATTTCCGCTACAGTACCACCTTTGATATGTACGGTCACGCTCGTTCAGGCGAGCTCAGGTCCATTGTAATTACTAAGATATTATATCTTCAAAGCTCGGCTTTCTTCCTATCTTATTCCTTAGTGCGTTATACGACACTTATAATAAATGTGACAAAAATACTTTCTGTAGCGTAATACAAATGTATATCTTGGTACAAAGCACTAGGGCAAAATCAATGGCCACACTCAATGATAATTTCATCAACGAGTCAGAAATACTCAAGGACCAGGAGTCGGTGTCGGAAAAACGCAAGGACCAGAAGTTGGGTTCGGAATACTTAAGGACCAGGAGTCGGAGTCTGACTTCAAACATCCGACTCCGCCACCCAGGTCCAGCGCTTTAGCCGTATCCAGGATACCGTCTGACTGGCTGTAAAATATAAGGTCTAGAAAAATGGTTCAAGCGCGGCAGAAAAGCACACATAAACCTACAGAAAATAAGAACATATTCATCCTATATACCTGACTGCCGCATAATACTATAACGCCTCTAAACAAGCAAATAACCCCTGCAACGTCCACAAAGAAACAGTTTGGTTCGGTCTCAAGTATCGCTATTGCTACAGAAATTGATGTTCAACCCTTTCCCCGTGAGAAATTTATAGGCAATTATATAGGATACTATCCGTTGCCGCCCTGCAGATATCGGACAAATGCCTGTAATTTACAGACAGGGTTCGGTGTAGCTTATATAAGCAGCGTCTAAAGTAGTGTTACGCCTACAAGAACGGCAGACCAATTCACGAGGGACAGGATAAACTTACGCTATGGTATTAACCTTTTCTATCTCATAACATTCTCTATGTGCGAGTAACATTTAATACAGTGCAATCCCAAAGAGACAGGCAAATTAAAGCAAGAGCAGAATTAAGCCACTCCAACGGCTGGGCCATCTCGCTATTGGGGCCTTGCTGTCCTAGGAATAGTAAAGGATTTCTATTTTCAAACAGCAGAGTTAAGTACTTTAAGCTCCATGCAATTTCCAAGCTCGAAATAAGCTAATATTTTTTTAATTTTAATCTTTCCTTATGGTCTATCATCTAGGCCACATTCCAAGTAGCATTAACCTTGCGGGAGCGTCCTAAATAGCGTTATTCTAGCGAGAATGTTCTAAGGAGTGTTATCCCTATACGAGAACGTTCCAAATAGTTATCACTAGAACGTTCCAAATAATACTATTCCTCCGAGGGGCAAAACTAACTAGGCACTAAAAACAAAAGGTTCAGTCGTCGAGGAGGGAAACGCAGTGGGTGGAACCACAAGAGTGCCTCCACCAAAGAACCCTTTGCATTTTTTCAACAAAATACCAGAGTCCTCGCAGAAACTCACAGGTCGGAGCATAGCACAACACTTTACAATACCAGTGTGACAGGCACTGGGCTCCGATTCGCCCACGAACAGACACTGCCCGCAGAGCTATGCCACACACGGTAAGAGACCAACACTGTTACCTATACATCCTCGCTTTCACTGGGCAACAGCGACTTGTAAATGTGAGTCTCATTGACTAAAGCGACCTTTATACGAGTCATGCACTTGACAGTTCAGCCTTGCAGCAAGTGAACTATTGGCGACATTATTTTGAACAAACGGTCACTGCATGACATACTGTACAATGAAATTTAACAAAAAGTTCACAGAAGTTTCAGGAAGTTTGTGAATCCTTTACCGGGCAAGAGACCATATCTGATCACTGTCGTAACGCTATTCCTACGAGGGTGTTTTCCCAGCAGCATAATAAAGGGTTAACCCGTTAGAGGAGTAACCCAAGTACGTCCAGCGGTAGCCTAGAAGCCTATTTGATGAATAAATTAAAATACTTGTAGGTTATTCGTACTAAATTGAAAAATATCGATACATATCCATTAAGAAATGGTTTGCGGTTCAGCGCCTACGCTTTTCCGGTGGCGGCACGGCACTGACAACGGTGGGGGTTTTGGGGGGGGGGTGACTGCTATGCATGCGTTAGGGTTAGATTAGGTACACTGGGGTTCGACGGTCAGACAAGTGCGTAAGGGTTAGGCGACGAAGGTTAGGAAAGCGTGTAATAGGACCTGGTCACGACCACGGCAAAAATCTCCGTCAAATCCACCGTTTCGGTAAGTACTGTAGCGATCATAGCCATCCAATGGTCCCGCGCGTGCGATATCGCTGTGCTGCTGTGGTGTTTGGGAGTCAAGGACAAAACCGCCATTTTTATCTGTGCTACGTACCTCAACGGGTCAATGATACAGTGTATGAAGCGTGGTGAGTGAGTTTCGCCATATAGCCAAACCTGCAGTAGCACTCATACACCCTCTGTCGTGTATATGTAAGCGCATGCACACAAATACAGGCCGACATACGACCACACACGAATGCGCACAAGTCACCTGTAGATGATACGATACTTTCACACATACACAACCAATAAACGTTAACAGTTCTACATATACGGTACAATAATAGGCAACAATAAATACACCCACACAAAGAGACACACACATCTACCCACCTATACATAGACAGCCTGGCACACACCATCACACCCGCATAGCCTACATGAACCGCACATACCAAGCGTGCCCAGGGCCTCCCCACGAGACGTGACTCAGCAAGATTGCACAACCCAGTACAATTTCACCAAAGGACGGCATTAGGAGCGACTTGAGAAACTCAGGATCAATGGCTACGACTAGTTTTGCTAAATGTGCAACATTCACCGGGCGCTACAGTGTCGCGGTCCTTGCTTTCCAAGCTTGTGTGCCTGAAAAGCTGCTGTTCAGTCAATAATAAAAATATTAACACTAAAAAGCAGCATTAACTTCATTTCTAACATCAATAATAACAAATTTGATGATAATGGCAAGTAAAGCACTCTGAGACCGCATACCTCCGCCAAGTAAGGTAAAGGTAATGAAACATTCAAATTGGATGTAAGATTTCCTTTCTCTCAACACAAAATCTAATCATTTGAGCCTTTTGACGGTAATAACTGCTTCTGTAATTTTGTTGAAGATCCGTTCATAACTTTTCGAGTTATGCTCGAAGATTCTTACATCAGTCTAACACACAAACAGACCAACCAATCATCACCAAAATTCAATCATTTATGTATATCAGCACTACTAACAATGCCTGTAAATTTCATAAAGATCTGTATATAACTTTTTGAGTAATTTTGTAACAAGAATTTAATCAAACACAGAGACAAACAAACAAACGAATAGACAGATCGTCACGAGAATTGTTCATTTACTCTTTGTAATATACCCAACAACTCATGGAAATTTCATAAAATCCGTTCATAACTTCTTTTGAGTTGTGGCATTAAGAAAAATGAGGCAGACAAACAAACAAATGAACGGAACTTTACCAAAACTTAATCATGATGGGTTCCTCCTAACATGCCTAACAATCCTTGCAAATTTCTTTGATATCCGCCTATATCTTTTTGAGTTATCTTGGTGACAGACAGACTCTAAAAAAACAGAACCTCCTTGGCGGAGGTAATAATCGTATCACTAAGAGTAATGACGAAATTAAGAATAACTAAAATAGCAAAAACAATAATGGGAAAATAATATTAACAGCTAGAAGAGTAATAGTCATAATTTAACTGTGATCTAAAAACTAATTACCGTATGTAATATTTCAGCTAACAGTTTGAGGCTCCTCATCTGCAGTGCAAATTCCCTTAGGTACTGAAACCCTGAAATCCCCCATTCCTCCTCCCCATGACACAGTCGAAGTCTGACACCTACTGTGCCAGGAGTCGGATGAAAATTAGTTTATTTTGTTGAAGAGTCGGAGCTGGAGGTTTTTGGGGTATAAGGAGTCGGGCACTGGCTGCTCGTCAGATTTGGTCCTTCCCATTCCCCCAACATTGGCATGACCACTACGTAGAAGTTCACAATCCATTAATATCTAGAGTAATGTCAGCCTTCAAGAGCAACAGTCTTACACAAATAAAGAAGAATGTCTATAATCTGGTCTATGAGAAAAAGTGCTAAAATGTCTTGAATAAAATCAGCCACCAACAGTAATAACCACGAAGAAATATCAGTGTGTGCACAAGCCCCAACGATAAAGAGTAAGCACGACCCTTCAACGACATTACTCTTACATAGAAAAACGTTCACAATACCCCATATATATCTACATCATGAATACGCTCAAGCACCAACGGCAACAATCATGCACTGAAGAACGTCCACAATCCTCGAGTAGAGAAGCACTCTGAGACCGTATATCCCCGCCAAGCAAGGCACTGTTAATGAAAAATTGAAATTGGTCTTGAATTCAAGATTTCTCTTACATCGTCACCAAAATTTGGTCATTTGTTCCTCCTAACATTAAGAGTTCTTGTTGTTTTGTGGCAGATCTATCATTTGGCCAACATTAATATTAACAGAGTCAAACACACAAAGAGGCGAACACATAATCAATGAAGTTGTTCATTTGTACCATTAACATATCTAACAGTTCCCGTAAATTTCATGAAGATCCGTTCAAAACTTTTTGGGTTCTGTTATTGACAGACACAAAAAACACAAAGACAAATAAAAAAAAGGGACATACAGATCGCCACAAAAATTTGGTCATTAGCTCCTTATAACATTTCAAACGCATCCTGCAAATTTTATGAAGATCCGCTAATAACTTTAGAAAGGCTGCCAAAAAAAAAAAAACAAACAAACGGTTGAACGGATCTTCACCAACAGTTACAGTAATTATATGTTCCTCGTAACAAACCTAACAACCGCTGTAAATTTCATGAATATATGCCCATATCCATAACCTTGTGAGTGATCTTGGTGACCGACAAAGATACACACAAACGGTGACAAAAACACAGCCTCTTTGGCGGAGGTAAATATCTTGCGTAAGATCAGGCAACAACAGTAACAATCTTACACAGAAGAGCGCCCACAATCCCCAAATATCTTCGGTAAGCTCAGGCAACAATAAGATGATCCACAATATAGAAGCGAGCCAGAGCAGTGAGGCACACGACTGGGCAGTCAAGTGGCCTCAGGCCTCCGTTATTGAACACAATTGAACAATGACAAGTTTAGTGCAAGTCAATTGGTGCAGGCGCGTACACAACGGGCCAAATAGGGAGGGCTGCAACGGTACTGCATAGTTCTGTGGGGTGCACAGTTTATCTGAAGCATACGTCACGATAACAGAAGGAAAATCGGCTTTGTATAGTTTTGGGGCGTCATAGTAACCCGAAATATGCTTCACGGTAGAAGGCAAACCGAGGCTGTGTAGCGCAGGGGGCGTCATAGTAACCCGAAATATGCTTCACGGTAGAAGGAAACCGAGGATGTGTAGCGCAGGGGGCGTCATAGTAACCCGAAATATGCTTCACGGTAGAAGGCAAACCGAGGCTGTGTAGCGCAGGGGGCGTCATAGTACACGCGATGTATGGGTCAGAAAGAAAACACTATGAACACTGTTCGTAGTATTTTTGGAACCACAATTAGTAAACAAGAGCATATGATCAAGAATATGAAGACAAGATGGACACCACGAACTCGCTGTGCACACAAGGCCGCAGGGAGGTAAAGCGTGTTATCGGGGCAGGATGAGGAGTCGGAACGTCACTGCTGGCGTCCCATTGTGACGTCACACCTTGTTAGTCTAAAATTTGGCCTGAATCGACACCCCAATGAATCGCAGGGCTTGTGGGAATTAATGCCGAAGCGTCACACCTGACCTCCCGTGGTGACCTCACAGCACCGGTGAACAGGCCCCGACAGAATGTTCACGAGTGCAGTGACGTTACCAAGAGATGCCAGTACTACGTTGCGGCACCAGTCATGCCCCGCAAACTCAAATCCTACCTGGTTGGCTTCATCTGGCCACGAGTGTAGGGACGTCACCAAGAGATGCCAGTACTACGTTGCGGCACCAGTCATGCCCCGCAAACTCAAATCCTACCTGGTTGGCTTCATCTGGCCACGAGTGTAGGGACGTCACCAAGAGAGGTCAGCACTAACATTTCGGTACCAGTCCCGTTCCACAGACAGCAATATCCCCCTGACTTGGTGGCCACTGGCCAGGCTGAGGAGGTCAGCACGGTACGGTTGCGTGCAGCAATACCTACCGGTCACGGTCATGAGTTCGACGGTTAGGGGATGGGCGAGGCGGAGGGTAATTATGTCTGACTGGCTGGTAGGGAGGAATCAAGGGGAGACTCTAATTACTGCCGACTGGGATGAGCATCATAGCCGAGCTTCCGGGTAGCCTGGTATAGGATCGAGACCGATAATTGTTTGGAATAAAAAATCAATTACTTCTAATTTAAAATGGCAGAAAAGACACGAGTATCGGTTATCTAGGTCCGCTCGAGAACATCCTGCACGGAGGGAATGCTTCAGCAAAGGTTTCAAGTCTCCTAACGGATACGTTTAACGACAGTTTCAGGGTTTTACAGTTTCCCATTCTTTTCAGAATTTAACATTTCAGTTAATGGGTGGATCTTTACCATAATCGGGGATCAGAAATTACCATAATTTACTCTTTTGCAAACTTTGACCACAAGAACGAGAACAACAAAGGAAAATTTCTAAGGGCGATAACTACCATTCGGGAGGAGTTACAGTGCTCAAGATCTGTCAGCATTTTTGAAACTTTCGGGCAGTGCTCTTGTACGATTGCCAGGTCTTCCTTTGTCTTGTAACGGCAAAGATGAAGTCAATTTGACTGGGAAATCCAGAAGCATTTTTTGTGTTTCAGATCGATAGCTGGGGGCCCCAAAGAAATGCACAGCTGCAGTAGACAATATACTGTCAGAGCTATGGCGTTAGAGACGAGAGGCTCACGCGACAACTGCGACCCTCTCCGAGCATTTCTGATGAGAGCTACAACAAAATATATAGCAAAATGACTGCATCACTATCTCTTCAAACCTTCAAGCATAGAACCAGGAAACTTTCGCACGTCACCCGAATACTATCGAGATCTTTTTTAAGCAACGATCATGACCACGGATGGGAAGACGGGTTCGGACCACGGATGGGAAGACGGGTTCGGACCACGGATGGGAAGACGGGTTCGGGCCACGGATGGGAAGACGGGTTCGGACCACGGGATGTGATGTGGATAAATGGTGGGGACAGGGGGAAGAAGGGACTGAGGGGAATGGAAGTAAAAAGCTACAATTGCACAAAAAGCTCAAAGATAAATAGAGGGTCAGAAAGGCCAGAGGGGACGCAGCAAAGAGCGACGAGATGGGACATAACGAAGTCAATGGTAGAGGTCACAGGGCAAGGCCCAAGGGGCCAGAAAAGGGAGGAAGAACGAGGAAGAGGACAGCGTTAACAAAAGAGAGGACAAGGCAGGATAAAACCAGACGGATCAAGACACGACAAAAGAAGAGGGGCCAAGACATGACAAAACAAGAGGGGCCAAGACACGACAAAACAAGAGGGGCCAAGACACGACGAAACAAGAGGGATCAAGACACGACAAAACAAGAGGGGCCAAGACACGACAAAACAAGAGGGGCCAAGACACGACAAAACAAGAGGGGCCAAGACACGACAAAAGAAGAGGGATCAAGACACGACAAAACAAGAGGGGCCAAGACACGACAAAAGAAGAGGGGCCAAGACACGACAAAACAAGAGGGGCCAAGACACGACAAAACAAGAGGGGCCAAGACACGACAAAACAAGAGGGATCAAGACACGACAAAACAAGAGGGGCCAAGACACGACAAAACAAGAGGAATCAAGACACGACAAAACAAGAGGGGCCAAGACACGACAAAACAAGAGGGATCAAGACACGACAAAACAAGAGGGATCAAGACACGACAAAACAAGAG
>LQNS02276769.1:10171519-10184349 GCA_001587735.2 Parhyale hawaiensis
CACGACAAAACAAGAGGGGCCAAGACACGACAAAACAAGAGGGGCCAAGACACGACAAAAGAAGAGGGGCCAAGACACGACAAAACAAGAGGGATCAAGACACGACAAAACAAGAGGGGCCAAGACACGACAAAACAAGAGGGGCCAAGACACGACAAAACAAGAGGGATCAAGACACGACAAAACAAGAGGGATCAAGACACGACAAAACAAGAGGGGCTAAGACACGACAAAACAAGAGGGGCCAAGACACGACAAAACAAGAGGGATCAAGACACGACAAAACAAGAGGGATCAAGACACGACAAAACAAGAGGGGCCAAGACACGACAAAACAAGAGGGATCAAGACACGACAAACAAGAGGGATCAAGACGCGACAAAACAAGAGGGATCAAGACACGACAAAACAAGAGGGGCCAAGACACGACAAAACAAGAGGGGCCAAGACACGACAAAACAAGAGGGATCAAGACACGACAAAACAAGAGGGGCCAAGACACGACAAGGAAAGGGGGAATAAAAGAAAACGATAAAAAGCGGACAAGATAGTACGATGGAAAGACAAGACGATAAGAAAGACGTTACAAAACTGGACAAAAAAAAAAAGAGGGAGGACGGCACAAGGAAAAGAGTCACAAGGTGTGACAAAGAAAGAGGGAACAAGATAAGACGGTGGAGAGAGGAAATAGGACAAGGCGAGAGAAGGGACGCGGGAACGCCAAGGGAAAACGAGACAGAGCCAAGGACAGGGACAGGACGGTGCGAGGGGGTCCATGAGGGACAAGAAGTTAATTAGCACGCGGCTGCGGTAATGTGAACAAAAAGAACGCCTCATTAGCGCGCTAACAAGGCACTTGACGGTCCATAATTGTGTGGCGCTGCGCATACGCGGCTGGCACCTATCAATTCTTTCATGGCGCTTCTGCGGCACTGGGCGGTGCAGTGTGAGATATAAAAGTGGGACCGGGCGGTGCAGTGTTGGATATAAAAGTGGGACCGGGCGGTGCAGTGTTGGATATAAAAGTGGGACCAGGCGGTGCAATGTTGGATATAAAAGTGTGACCGGGCGGTGCAATGTTGGATATAAAAGTGGGACCGGGCGGTGCAGTGTTGGATATAAAAGTGGGACCGGGCGGTGCAGTGTTGGATATAAAAGTGGGACCGGGCGGTGCAATGTTGGATATAAAAGTGGGACCGGGCGGTGCAGTGTTGGATATAAAAGTGGGACCGGGTGGTGCAGTGTTGGATATAAAAGTGGGACCGGGCGGTGCAATGTTGGATATAAAAGTGGAACCGTGCGGTGCAATATTATATATAAAAGCGAGGTTGGACAGTGTAAAGTTAGATATCACTGAGCAATGTTAGCACACACGCGCAAAGCGATGCTACAGAGAAGCAGCAGCGTAGGACAATAGCTTATAGCGCACCTACAGATGGCCAGACCAGCTAGAAATAGATTATTATTCGAGTCCTAGTTTAAGCCAGAAATAGATAACCACTATAGAGTGAAGCTATAGAAATAGCTTTGTATACCGGTAGTGAAGCAAAAAACATGGCAACGGAGTGGCGCTATAGATTAGATTAGATAGGCGGCAGTAGACGAACCAAGAGGCCCATTCCCAAAGAGACACCGGGACTAACACTCCGGCCCTCTATGAGCTATTGCCATTATGTTAGTAGGATACAGAGGATTGGGGAAAAACGGAAGACGAAAGAGAAAATAAATGGTGAAGAGTTGAAGCCCCCGTTTCCGCACGAAGATGGTCTCACAGAGGAAAAAATAAGGGACACATAGCATGTCGATAGAAACGGCTCACTCCTAACCCATAAGCCAGAGACAAGGCAGAAATATATAGATTATAACATGAGAGTATAAAGCAATAGGCAAGGGTAGCAGCAGACGTGGGTGAGGGCGAAAGCAGTGAGCGCAACGGCCGGACACGGTCGTAATTAGAAGACAAAAGGAGCTGGTGCTGATACCCGCCTGTCTCGAGAGATAAGAGCTCGACGTGAAATGGACCGGGCAGATAGCGATGTGTGCGTATGCCGTGCACTGGACCGAACACCCCTGGCGTGTATGCGCGGTGCAGGGGCACTCGCGTGATGCAACAAGACGCAGTGCACAGCACCTGAGGTTGTACCTACTGCACGCGAACAGTGCAATGTGACTAGATAGAGAAGTTTGGTTACAAACAGGGTTGGAGAGTCCGACAGAGCATGTACCACTCCTACTCCTGGATCCAGCAGATGTCCGACTCTGACCGGTAAGACCCGAAAAATCTGTGACTCCTTTACCTAGAATATGGGCCCATTTCACCGATTCAGAAACCTGGGACAAGCGAGTGTCGGACTCAGACTCCTCGTTCTCAAATGTCCAGCTCTTACCGACTCTGAAATACTGTTACGGAAACAATTTTTTTCCTGGCCGCACCAAACCAATATTTGTGCGGTACCAAAATTTCCAACTGTTACGTTTGGCTGCCGAAACTAGGATTATAACTGAGGCTTGGCTTGCAAATGATTTGGTTACTGGCACCAAGAGTTGGTGACTGTAGCAAAATAGTTCGAGATAGCAGTGCGTACGCCCAACGTCTGAGCGGCCTTTCACCTCGCACGTCGGCCCAATTACATAGGGAGATTACGCAGTATCCACAGCTCTTCCCCCCCCCCGGGGAAAGTGTTTCAAAGCTGAACGACGTGCGAGTCCAACATCCACTCATACGTTGAGCATGCGACTGTGTAGTGTGCTTCCGGTATAACGCACAGTAGCTACGTTTTGTCGCATCGCATGCGGACAGTTAGCGCGTGCACATTAGTAGAGAATACAAGAGAATAATGCATACAGATCACCCAGGTTAATTAACCCTTTCATGTTCACAAAAAAGCAATGCTTATTAACCCTTTCATGTTCACAAAAAAGCAATGCTTATTAACCCTTTCGTGTTCACATAAAATAATGCTTAATTGAAGCACGTAATGGTTAACCCTTCATCGCTCCGCAGGGACGGTGCAGTCCCCATTCATAGAGTATGTACCATTCCTGCGACAGCTGATAGTGCGTCAATAAGTAGATAAGGCATTACAGGTACATGGTAACTTCTGTAGTTCAGGCTTACCTCGACACAAGGTATATCAAGAAAGGAAGAGAGAAGGGGCATCCAGTAGTTGAACAAAAGCGAGGAGCCTAAGGAGGAAACACGACGCAAGGGAACAGCAAGCTAGGAAAAAAAAGGAAGAACACAAGAAAGATTATTAGCAGTGGTAGGAAAACTGGAGGCAGTAAAAAAAATCTCTCGAAGGCCTTAACTCCAGGAAAGGTGTCAGTTACGAGTGTCTTTGATTCACCTACTTCCAGGAGGCAATTTAAACCAATTAGTTTCAAATTGCGCATGGAACTTCGAAGCAAAGTGACGGATCGAAGGTCAGGCTAGCAGGACCGGACAAGTTATAGCTCATCGGATCAGATCGGATACATCGATTGCACTTGCTCGATAGAAAAAGCGACTCAAAAGATGCCTTAACCCTAAACCGACAGACCAAATTCAGGCGTCCTGCAGGAACAGCATCGTTTGGAACGTGAAGAAAAGCTGCCCTTCGCGGTTGAGCGTTAAGAGCCGAAGTAAGCACGCATCTCTGCACTACGTATAGAACAAGAACTATTTTCTTTTCCCGAAACTATTTTTGCAAATCTCTCAACACAGTGACGCACACGGTCCATTTTCTGGACGACATTAATAGTGCAATTTGTAATATATTGAACTCCTGTGCGTGAGTGAGTTCTAGTTGAGTTCGTCACCGTACTTGGTTGTGAGAGTCAACTTCAATGCAGAATAATGTAATCAGGCTACAGTGCTGGATAGTGAAGGAACGTCGTTAAGATCTTCTTGATTATTTACATCTTATTATAGAAGACTCAGAATGTCTACATCTGAATAAGTGCTGCAAGCAGAATGCAGTAGAAGACAATGTTGGTACAGTAAGACTAAGTACCGAATAAGCTGATTCTTCAATGCGCAAGCCCTTTAAATATCTATTATTTGCCAGCTTCATTTAGAACACCGGTTGCTTCCGCCGGAATCGAGTCGGAAGTCCTCCGGTAAATTACTGTACATTTATGAGACTAACAAATATCTCCGAAACTCTGGTTACAGGTTTTGACAGACAGCTTTTACTGGTGGAGGTTCCGGCCAGAAGTTCCCTAATAATCTTGACTGTCACTCAACAAGCAATGGTGGTAAACAAGCACATTTTGTACGGTGTCATATACGACCTTTCAAGTTCTTTATCTGAGAGCTTCTGACCTGAAGACGGTGGGCACATCCGCCCAAACATGAACTCGCATGATGAATAGAATGCATGTACACATTTAAATGTTAGAGCTAATACATTAGAATGTTGTACGTGCGAAACGCAAATACAACACAATTCCATTAATATCTTAACCATGACGCATATTGTCCACTTTTCGGCTAGCATTAACTCTCATTCAGAAATTTCAGGAGGATAATCCGATAAAATGCTCATGATTTTCCCACGGGTTAGTGCTATTTTTTATGAAAAATCGAGGTTAACTTCAAGAGTTAGCTCGTGGAGAAGCGCACTCCACCAACAACGTTTCAAGCAATGCTATTCCTATAGTATACGATAAACCAACGTTTCATTTGGTCCTTGCCAGGTTAGCCTATTGGGTTACAATATTTTGGCTCCTCCGACGAAAAATTCCGCGTGCGTGGCTCGGTTTCCCGCAAAAATAAACCATTCTTTGATGCCAGGCACTCGGGCGCCGCACCCTCCTAACTTCGTTTACATATCGTACGAGGTCGTCGTATCGCACTACCTGACCCTTCCGCAAAATTTAGCATGTATGTTCCGCGGCTGACATAAACATTCGAAGAATTTTCCCACTTCCTCCTGACTCGGACCATAGAACTCGCTTTTTCTTAAATTTTAGATGAAAGCATCGAACGTTTCTGCTTCCACTATTTTCAGTTCTTTAACTTTAGTTGTAAGCACCGGTAAACATTCTCGCTTCCGCTTTAGATTCAGACCACAGAAACCATTGTTCTTCAATTTTTGTTGCTGGTAACTGTGACAGTTCCCATTTCCACTGGGCTAAGAACTTATATAAGCGGGTTCCTCAATTATGAGTGGTAGGTAGGCATAGAATAATCTTCCAACATAGGCACACAGAATACCACTGGCTCTCGAAATAGGAGTTACTGAGCCCCAGCAGTTTCATGCGTGCATTCACCGAACTCTTAGTAAAAAAAAAAAAATTTTTGTTAAATTCAAATCGTAGATATTATAGTTGCGTACATACAGTATCTGTATGTGTGAGTAGTTACCTCCGCCGAACCCCTTCCTGAAACTAATACATCGAACCCCCTAGGGATTCGACTGAACCCCCCATTTAGGAACTCCCTCGAAAGAATATTAAACAATTATCATGTGAACTCTTAGATATAGGACACTGGCTATCTCATCGAATATAATATATAATAATACTGATGATGATATTAATAATAACACATGGTTTAGTGGGGGTACTACTCTACACAATGAAAAAAGAAGATAAATATGTCGAAGGTAGTCGCTCGGAACTCACATTTAATTGGAGTAGAAGAGTGAATACGTTGTTTAAGCCTCCCTAACAACTGCAGTGTTTCGAGAGAGGAAGAGGAAAAGACAAGTAGTAGGTTGACAGAAACGGGGAACCAAGGCACGTGGACATTCCAACGCAAGATCAACGGGAATGGGAATAGCAAGTGGGGATAGAATAGAAAGGACGGAACACTTAGAGCGAAGTAGGAGTAAAAGCCGGCACAAAGGAAATATGTCTAAATGGTCTACTAACGCTAAGAAAACTAATAGGTTACTCGGAACACTACTCACTGTTGCATAGGATGAATGAACCTAAGAAGTTGGGAAAACCAAATGGAGCAAATGCATTCAAAACGCGTTATCGAAATATTTCGGCAAAACTCAACGACAGACCATCACGTGGCTGCTGTTATACATTTCTATGCCAATTAGTTGCTGAATGAGGAGTCTATCTCTAAACAGTATTAATACTGTGCTTCACCTGGCCTAGACGTTAGCTCCCATCTTCCGTGACACGTTATTTGAACAGAGCACCGATTCTTACTCTTGAGTTCTCAGCATTGCCTTAATTATAACGGTTAATTAATACGTTATTAAATTATGGTAACTATTACACAACTACGACTACATTACGGTAACTAGTACGTAACTACATACTTGCGATGTCGCAGATTTCAAACAACGTTATCCGTAAAAAATGAACAGAGAGGAGGCTCGTCCTTAGGGGACTGAACAGAGAAATAATTTCGATGCACGTAGGTGTTTCACAGAGAAGCGTCAGGATACACGTAGGTGTTTAATGGCGTAGTTTGGCGCCATATTTCCGTAAAAACAAAGTAAACAAATGCTTTGTATTTTGTTACACGTGCGAAGCGAGACGCGTTTACATACGTACTGATACGCAAATCGCTCTGTTTTTCAAAGTTTCGTCTCTTCAGGTGCATCAATTTTACGTGCTTTTGACGCATCTTGGCGCGAATCATCGGCATTGTCACAAAACAAAACACATCCTAAAGTGCATCAATTCGCGCCAAGTGCATCATAACACCCTCCATGGATCATAATGATGCACTGTATTTTTTATGATTTACTGGTGTGTTTCGGTTTTTGGACAAAAATGCATGTAATTTTGATGCAACTAAGTTCATCAAAATATCTCAATGTGTGCCGGAGGGTCCCATACCGTTCCCAGTTTATAAGATCCACTTCTTCGAAATAAACCTCGGAGATGGCGCTCAATCCGATAGACTCACACCAATCCTAACTGTAACTGGAGGTACCATCGTAGCGGAATTGTTAATTATAGCTAACACAAAATTCTATCGTGACTAACCAAAGCAGTACTACTGCCATACCCACCGAGAGATAATCCAACACCGTTGTACTAGGTGCTGGGTCCATAAGGCCATCATAAGACGAAAATAAAAAAAGACAATTACGTGCAGGTAGTATCTGGAGATAAAACACTCAATACATTAATTGATGACCAGAGGCATCGTAAAACCACCCCTACATCCTGCACGTAACGCTCTCCGTCTTATGTATCTCACGCAGCTTATAATTATCCTGCAGGAGACCGAAGATATCACAAAAAAGGCGTTGATGCCTGTTGAACTTATAAATAGAGGTGCGTGAGTAAGCAGTATGAGGTATTTATTGACAGAGCACGTTAGCTCAAAGCCTCTTTCATGTCTGACCAGGGCATCGGATACGTGCTGGGTCTTAAACATGACTGATTACTGACTGCATGGCTGAAACAAACGAGCGACTGAGGAAAGTGCTATACTTGACACATGACTGCACGGGTGGGAATAAACGAGTAACTAGTAGTGGTCGTGGGGTGAACAAAAGAGCGAATGTGGCATAATGCAAACCAAACATTGGAGCGTATTGGGAATATCATACCCATTCCTAAGGGTCCACTTCCGCCTATAAGACAGTACGTATAAGTAATTACCCATGTATCAGCTTGACGCCTTTTTGTCCAAGCTGGTCGAGAAATTGGATCGCTTCGCTGAAGGTGCTGGGCAGCTACCGCCAGGCCAGTTTGCATACAGAAAAGACTAGGGCAGTTGTGACGCTCTGTTGTCAGTGTCGCTCTGAGGCGCGCCGTGTTCAGTCCAACTTTAGTGCAGCGTTCATAGCCTATGGGCCTATTGCACCGGTAGGAATCATTTAGTGTAGGTGGCAGGATTTTGACAATTATTCTTGATTTTGTTTCTTAGCGTACGTATAGAGTGTGCCCATGGACGGTTGTTTGAGCGTACCAACAAGGTGGTTTCGGGCGTTTCCCAGGACAGCGTCCAAGGCCCCTTGCTGTTTAGGCTGCACGCACACGAGTGACATGCTCCCCTCGTCGGAGAACAATGTGACAAAGTATGTCAACTCCACTTTCATAGCTGAAATTATATTTTTGAAGTAAGCGTGATTTAGTGGCCCAGTCCTTAAATCGGGACACGGGGTCGGATGCACAAACGCCTCGTGAAGTTACGGTAACGTAGACTGTACAGTTCCTTGAACAAGTACAGATACCGCGGCTGAGATTTTGTCTCCTTCTTGTACTGATCTCACAAACTTATGATCAAAGTGGTTTGAACTTCTAACCAATGTATGCCTAGATAGTAGACAGACTCAGACGTTAAATTGAAGAGTAAAATGGTAAAACTTCAGCAGTTACATGGTAGCTTTCGTGCCTGCAGCGGTACAGTTACAATGCTTGTAACTTTACAAGGCGTTTGAGCATCCGGCCCCTACCACAGTTTATACATGGTGCTCTGCCTGAAATATCGATGCGCATGCAGGTAAAACCAAATCAGTGTTTGCCAGTCAGTCTTGGACGCCTTTACTCCAGGATCTGTCTCCGAAGAAAGGGAACCCTGTGTTGCAGGGGTCCAGCTCTCTGGAAATATCAGTGTTCTCTTTGATAAGCAGCTTATATTTGAGGCGTTCCGTCTCATGTGCTTCAAGTCGGGTTGGGTTCATATGCAAGGATAATGCTGCGTTTGGCGACAATAATGCAGTCCGTAGGTTTTTGCTGCCTCCATTGGAGTATTGTTCCCCTCTCTGGCGTATGTGCCACTAGTCGTCTACAGGACCGACTCGGTTGCTCAGCTAGTCGCTTGTGCGCCGAGATTACTCTAGCCAACTTGTTACATGTGCGGATGTTGCTTGTCGTTCCATGTTTCACTACATATTCATTCAACAACGTCGGCCAGTGGTTGCATTTCTCCCTTCCTTTCCAAATGGTCTTTGAGAGAAACATTCGAGCTGCGGCTGAAGTCCAACCCCTTGCAATAGACTGTAAAGACTGGTTCACACAATAGCCTTTTGTTCCCCGTACGCAGAACAAGGCGTTCGAATATTTTACTGCTTCTTTATAAACCGCGCGCCCACATCTCTACAAGTTTGAAGAGATACCCATCGGAAAATTCAAGTGAGCCATGCTAAACAAGGCGACATGGTGGCCAACATCTCAGTTTTTTTTTTATCTTTGGAAAGACGTAGAGTTAAATTTACAACTACGAAACAAAATGAACACTTTGCACTGCGTGGGGCTACGGAGAACAAAATATTAAGGTGTGAACCTGGTCGTGAATGCAGTCATTGTTCCATACCACGATGTGAGTTGGCATCGAATTCAATGCGGGAATCCGTGTTCGGCCGAGCTGATATGCAGATGTTCGAGTCGCCCGTGAATGCTTTTCGGGGGTTCTTATTAGCAGCGCTCCTGGCCTCCTGCGTTTTGCTATGCTTCGCTTCCCTAGCAAGATTTGGGGCCGTGGCGCAGAAGCTTAATTACAGCTTAGCTTTTGTGGCGGCCCGGACTCTTGGTAAGGTTGGATTCCATTGCCTGTCCACGGACGCCCAGGCGTGTTGTTTTCATGATAATAGAACGGCGTAAGGAAACACAAACATAAGAGCGAATGTGGAATTTCGCGGGAGGAATAAAAAACCGAACAACTCAAAGTCTGCTCAGCAACAGAGAGACGAACCGAGAAGCGACAGCGAGCGCAATGGGCGGTCTCGCATTGAGACGCAGGCAACACAGCGAACAGCAGGGTAGAAAACTGGACCCACTGGTTTCAACGTAAGTAGATACGCATATTGACACGCAGGACACGTGCACAGCACAGGTGCAGACCCAATTTCCTGTGCCACGAGCGGAGCAGCTTGATGGCAACTCACTCATTTAGTACTAACAATATCGCCCACGGAGCAATTGAGGCTGTTCGCCACCAAAGAGTGCTGTATGACACTACAATCGTCCTGATCACGTGAGAGGAATTTATAAGGACGCGTTATGGGTCACATTGCATCGAGTCTACAATGAAAAGATGGTGAGTATGGGATTCTCTCTTCTTTCTCATTCCTTCTTTCATGTACAGTTCTCATATTATCGAAAGGTAATTTAAGGGAGAATGAATTAAAACTATATTTTCACATAATTATACTTTTTTGGCAACAACCAGGATGAACGCTGAAGCACAGGACGACAGATTGCTAACAGCGCGCGTACCACACCTGCGCTGTGCTGCATGTGCCTGCGTCTCAATGAGCGCCTGGCCTCAAACAGCTCTCAACGCAAGCCTTCTACCAAACTGATAGCTACATTTTATTGGGGCACGTCTGTACGAAGAGAAATAATAGTCACGATTATATTACTATTGCTTAGCACGTACCTACTCCTGGAAAACATTGCATGGCATAAGCAATACATCAAGTATTGTCAAAGGAAACTATTAATATTATAATATTCCTAGTTTAAGTCTCAATACTCAAAGAGTTCACTGTGACCCAAAGAGAGGAAAAAAATTGGAACATAAAGAATGCCATAAGAAACGCGTAGTAATAGTAGTATAAGTTTTACTAGCGCTTCAGGGGCACACTGCCTACATCGCGTCGAACTATTTCTGTGTTCTACCACAGGCTCGTGCGCCGCTAGAGCGCGAAACGTGTCTCATTTTAAATTAAAACGTAGTTGTACGAAGGAAATTGTTACTAACTATCGGGACCCGTGTAAATTTCACGGTTAATTAAGGCTTTCACCAACTTTCGTTTGACATAAGATAGTGCTCCTGTAATTTAACCTACCCAGTCTAATTTAAAGTCCGCCTGACGAACCCCGTCTACCTTAACACATCTTGTCTAGCGGACTCTAGCCTCTCTCACCTGTGAATCTTGCATACAACGGTACTTCTTGCATTGTTCTCCTATTTTTATGCATGCCTTTCTAAGCCCTATTTTCCACAACAAAGAGATAATTTAACCGATCATAATCTTGCGTGTTTCAATTTTCTAGGAAGCGTGTCGAATTTTTTTTTTTCACTACTAGGGGAGCTGTGGATATTGATCCGTAGCCAACAATTTTCCTGCTCCTTTTGATGCGATAGCTATAGGCTATTACAAACAGAGTCTGCCAATTTCTTCACTCAGATCATCCTAACCCTCTGTTTTCAATATGCCATTGTATTTCCTGAGATACTGCACATTTCATTGAAAGAATACTTTAGAGCCAATGTGTCCAACACTACCAATTCTATTCTCCTACAGCGCATCCAATCTACGAATCTGGCTGGCCTTATTTAAGAATGTCGAGCGCCACAAGCAAAGCGAACATAAAATGTGAAAGAAATTAAAAGCTGTAGATAAGATATCCGAGAAATTGTCATGCCTTTGCTTTGAAAGCAACTCAATTTTTTTTCAAGGAGCGCTAAAAAAGACAGCTATGGTTTAAACTTCGTTCCAGTGAAATTCAGAGCTTCTATTGAAGCTCCTTCAGCTTCTTGCAAGTTGAAGCTGCCGCTATCTAACAGTGAAAAACGTAACGTGCAGGCAAACGTACAGACAGACGGATGGAGCCTCAAGCAAAATTATAATAAATACTAGTGGCCCGGGCCGTCATTATAAATGACGGTATAAAATTAGCACCTCAGGAAAACCTGTCTCCTGTGCTTATTACTGTTCAGAGGCTTCCTTGATGAAAATTCAGCATTCTGCCTGGAGCGCCCAAGTGCGACCCCCGTATCCAAGATACCGTCTTCGGCACCAGAACATGTCCAGACACGAACATGCAGGCGAGCTCAGGTCACTCAGCTGGAGCGCCCAAGTGCGACCCCCGTATCCAAGATACCGTCTTCGGCACCTGAACATGTCCAGACACGAACATGCAGGCGAGCTCAGGTCACTCAGCTGGAGCGCTCAAGTCCGACCCCAGTATCCAAGATACCGTCTTCGGCACCTGAATTTTCTCCTATCTTATTCCCATAGAGCGTGATAGGAAAGATATAAATATAGTTATAAATAAATAAATAAAAACACGACGTGAATTCTTATATAGTACTGATTTTACGTACTGTACATGTACTTCACAAAGAAAATGGTAGAGTCATAGTTGACGATAGTATTTATAGTGATGGAAACATCACAGTTTGTTATAGAGGTTACATCTGATAAGAAAAGTCTTAAGGACATTTCTCTTAAATTGGCCGCGAGGTCCCTCACACAGCATTTCTCGGAGGATGGAGTCAGCATCCAGTCCGTATAAGTCCATGTTGGTCCCTCACATGCTCCGTGAAAAGGGGTTTAAGTAGAAGAGGGTGGCAGTTTTTTTTTCTTGGGTACTGCATTCCAGGTTGAAACTGGTATTCACCAGGTTGGTTGGACTCTGAAAAAGACCGGGGCCACATTGAAGGGCTCGATTCCCGCTATGAAACAGAAGATGTCGTAGTCGTTGGAGGAGGGGAGTTTGTACGGAAAGTCGGCTCCCTCTTCCCGGTCTCGGCACACACTGTTCCAGGCCGGGGATCGAGGGACTTGTTCTAAGCAGGCTAGGTACTGACAGGTAAGTTGCGCCCTGTGCAACTGCAGGCAGGGTTCGCCGCTCTCAGCGAGAAGACTTGGTACGGGTGAGGTACGGAAGACTCCTGTGCACAGCCTCAGTGCTGGATTGTGCACAGCGTCCAGTCGCGATAGGACGGAAGTCCTTGCGGAAGTAGTGGGTAAGGTAGCGAAATCCCGGATTTTGAGGGTAGGTTCCCCTCGCGCGCTCCCCAACCCCGCCCTTCCCTCGGTTACCCTCACGGTTGGTGTCACGAGTGATTAATGGTTTTTTTACCTATTACTAGGTTACCCTCGCGTTGGTGTCACGTATGATTAATGGTTTTTTATCTATTACAATTTGATTGATGTTAATTAGATCTCTTAACTACCATGCATCAATGGCGTATT